>JAENPR010002211.1:0-67855 GCA_018135685.1 Themeda triandra
GTGCCGCAGGAGCGGATCCCGTGCATCCTACGGCTCGCACCGGTTCAAGCATACCCGTACGCCATGGTTAAGCCATTTTGGTGCCTCTCACCTCTCCACCATAGAGTTTTCCATCACCCGAGAGCCGAAGGGCCCTTAACCATGGCTCCACGGCTGCAAAACCGCCACATTTGCACACACAACCATGCCGCCGCACGGTCGGTTCCAACGGTCCTATGGCTCCCCTCAGACCGAGTCAAGCAAGCCCGCACGCCATGGTTAAGGCATTTTGCACCTTCCTGGCCTCTCTACCATAGCATTTGCCATCGCGAGAGCCCGAACGGCCCTTAACCTCGCTCCACGGCTCGAACCGCCATATTTGCACACACGACCATGCTTCGCCACCGGCCGTTCTATAACGCATCCTATGGCTCCTCGCACAAAGTCAAGCATGCCCATGCGCCATGGTTAAGGCATTTTGACACATCTGGCCTCTCCACCACAGCGTTTGTTGCAGCTCGAGAGCCTGAATGGCCCTTAACCATGGCTCCACGCCCCTGGAACCGCCATATTTGCACACACGACTATGCTACCGCACAGCCAGTTCCTGCGTGTCCTACAGCTCTTGACACTAGGTCAAGCATCACCGTATGCCATGGTTAAGGCGTTTTGACGCCGCGGCCTCACCACCACAATGTTTGTCATCACCCGAGAGCCCGAACGGCCCTTAACTATAGCTCCACGACTCCGTAACATCCATAATTGCACACACGACCGTGTCGCCGCGGCCGGATCCCGTGCATCCTATGGCTCTCGGCACCGGGTCAAGCACGCCCCGTACGCCATGGTTAAGCCATTTTGATGCCTCTCACCTCTCCACCATAGAGTTTTCCATCACCTGAGAGCCTAAAGGGCCCTTAACCATGCCTCCACGGCTCCAAAACTGCCATATTTGCACACTCGACCATCTTCGCTGCCAGTCGGTTCCAACGCATCCTATGGCTCTCGCACCGAGTCAAGCATGCCCGTACGCCATGGTTAAGGCATTTTGACACCTCCGGCCTCTCTACCATAGCGTTTGCCGTCACTCGAGCCGGGAACGGCCCTTAACCTCGCCCACGGCTCCCGGAATCCCGCCATATTTGCACACACGACTTTGCCGGGCCGCACGGCCGGTTTCACATGCATCCTACAAAGACTCGCACCAAGTCAAGCACGCCCATGCACCATGGTTAAGGCATTTTGACACATTTGGCCTCTCCACCACAAATAAGGATTACCGCCCAAGAACACGAATGGCCCTTAACCATGGCTCCACAGCTCTAGAAGCGCCATATTTGCACACACGACTATGCTACCCTGGGTTCCTACGCATGTCCTATAGCTCTCGACACTAGGTCAAGCACGACCGTATGCCATGGTTAAGGTGTTTTGACGCCCGGCCTCACCACCACAATATTTGTCATCACCCGAGAGCCCGAACGGCCCTTAACTATAGCTCCACGACTCCGAACATCCATAATTGCACACACGACTGTGCGCGCACGGCGGATCCTATGCATCCTACGGCTCTTGGCACCGGTTCAAGCACGCCCGTACGCCATGGTTAAGCCATTTTGGTGCCTCTCACCTCTCCACCATAGAGTTTTCCATCACCGAGAGCCGAAGGGCCCTTAACCATGGCTCCACGGCGGCAAAGCGCCATATTTGCACACACGACCATGCCGGCCGCGGTCGGTTCCAACGCATCCTATGGCTCCAAGACTTGAGTCAAGCATGCCCGTACGCCATGGTTAAGGCATTTTGGCACCTCGGCCTCTCTACCATAGCGTTGCCATCGCTCGAGGCCGAACGGCCCTTAACCTTGGCTCACGGCTCCGAGAGAGCGCCATATTTGCACACACGACCATCGCCGCACGGTCGGTTCCAACGCATCCTATGGCTCTCGGCACTGAGTCAAGCATGCCCGTACGCCATGGTTAAGGCATTTTGACACCTCTAGCCTCTCCACCACAGCGTTTGTTGCCGCCTGAGAACCTGAATGGCCCTTAACCATGGCTCCACGGCTCTAGAACTGCCATATTTGCACACACGAATATGCTACCGCACAGCCGGTTCGTGCGTGTCCTACAGCTCTTGACACTAGGTCAAGCATGACCGTATGCCATGGTTAAGGCATTTTGATGCCTCTGGCCTCACCACCACAATGTTTGTCATCACCCGAGAGCCTGAACGGCCCTTAACTACAGCTCACGACTCGAACATCCACAATTGCACACACGATTGTCCGCCGCACGGCCGGATCCTGTGCATCCTATGGCTCTCGCACCGGTCGTACGCCATGGTTAAGCCATTTTGATGCCTCTCACCTCTCCACCATAGAGTTTTCCATCACCGAGCACGAAGGGCCCTTAACCATGCCTCACGGCTCCAAAACTGCCATATTTGCACACTCGACCATCTTCCGCACGGTCGGTTCAACGCATTTATGGCTCCCGGCTACGAGTCCAGCATGCCGTATGCCATGGTTAAGGCATTTTGACACCTCGGCCTCTCTACCATAGCGTTTGCCGTCACTCGAGAGCTGGAACGGCACTTAACCTCGGCTCACGGCTCCGAGCGCCATATTTGCACACATGACTTTCTGCCGCCGCACGGCGGTTCCTATGCGTCCTACGGCTCCTCGCACCAAGTCAAGCACGCCCATGCACCATGGTTAAGGCATTTTAACACCTTTGGCCTCTCCACCACAGTGTTTATTACCGCCCGAGAACCCGAATGGCCCTTAACCATGGCTCCACACCTCTAGAACTGCCATATTTGCACACACGACTATGCTACCACACAGCCAGTTCCTGCATGTCCTATAGCTTCGACACTAGGTCAAGCACGACCGTATGCCATGGTTAAGGCATTTTGACACCTCTGGCCTCACCACCACAATATTTGTCATCACCCGAGAGCCCGAACGGCCCTTAACTATAGCTCCACGACTCGAGAACATCCATAATTGCACACACTGTCTTGCCGCGCACGGCCGGATCCTGTGCATCCTACGGCTCTCGGCACCGGTTCAAGCACACCCGTACGCCATGGTTAAGCCATTTTGATGCCTCTCACCTCTCCACCATAGAGTTTTCCATCACCCGAGAGCTGAAGGGCCCTTAACCTGGCTCCACGGCCGCAAAGCGCCATATTTGCACACACGACCATCTTGCCGCACGGTCGGTTCAACGCATCCTATGGCTCTTGGCACTGAGTCAAGCATGCCCGTACGCCATGGTTAAGGCATTTTGACTCCTCTGGCCTCTCTACCATAGCGTTTGCCATCACTCGAGAGCCTGAACGGCCCTTAACCTTGGCTCACGGCTCCGAAACGACCATATTTGCACACACGACCATGCTGCCGCACGGTCGGTTCAACACATCCTATGGCTCCACGGCACGAGTCAAGCATGCCCATACGCCATGGTTAAGGCATTTTGACACCTCTAGCCTCTCCACCACAGCGTTTGTTGCCGCCCCCGAGAACACGAATGGCCCTTAACCATGGCTCCTGACTCTAGAACTGCCATATTTGCACGAGATGAATATGCTACGTCGACGAAATATCGGCGATAGTTCGACCCGTGGGTATGCCCCGCCGGTAATGGATTGGCGGAAGGCGCACCGAGATTGCGAGCAAGACGTAAACGGGGAGCAATCACACAAGGTTTACCCGGGTTCGGGCCGCTATGAAGCGTAACACCCTACGTCCCGCTCTCTGTTTTAATTATGATGTGGATGTATGAGTCTGTGCGTTATGCCCAATTCCCTCCTCTGGCCTAGGGGTCCTTGCTCTCCTTATATATCACGGGAGCAAGGTTACAAGTCGGAACTAGCCTATCGGGTACTAAGTTTACATACTTTACAAGTCTAAACTTTCCTATCTCGGCTAGGTCTTGTCCTCCTTGTCGGTCTTCGATATTCTTGCCCGTTTTAGTTTGTCAGGCCAGCCGAGCCGATCGGTCTCGGAGCTTGATGGGCCGGCACGGTGACGGCGTGTCGGCCCAAACTAGGCCGTGAGGGTATATGGAGTTTATACCTCCACGCCTAGTCCCCGAGCATCATGGATCTTGAGGAAAAAACACCGTCTTGCTTGGTTGAGTGAGAAAGGGTGGTCGGACACACGTTCGACCCGTGGTCCGAGCGGGGGTGGAGGACCGTCTAGTGCTTCCGACCAAACTTTGCTTGCACTTGGTTGACGTTGTCGGTTTTGACCGAAAGATTTATGATGCTCCCGAAAAAAAAAGAATTTTGAAAGGGTCCCAAATGCTGGAGACGTGGGCCCACGTTAGTGTGTGATGCCTGCCATCACATGGTATCCGTCGTGATTGGTCGTTGCCTTAGCTTAGTTCGAAACTAAACTCCTTGTAAAGAGAAAGGATCGAGGCCGAGTCATGCAAATGACGTGGGCCCACGTAGTCCCGAGGTTCTTTGTAAGATAGTATATGTTGCAGCAAGCTCTAAAAGAAGGATCTAGCCCATGTCACCTCTCAGGTGACGTGGGCCCACGTAGTCCCCGAGCCTGAGATGAGGTGGAACACGTTATGTCAGGGTCTAAATAAGAAGACAACTGATCATTGTGTCGTGCTTTACGTGTTTCCGACCACTCTTTGAGTGAGACCGAGCAGGCCAAATTTCATTTGGGCTGGTCGGTTTTGAACCATGCCATGACTTTGTCATGACTAAGCTAAGATAGCTTTGCTACTTAACTCAGTCCCCAGCGTGGCTGTGAGACCATGGTTTTGAATCTAAACCCATAAAAATAGCTTAGCTATTTGTGCGCCAGAATAACCGGTGTCATTGGCAAAAAATCCCAGCTCAGCTGACGGATTGTGTGGGTTGAAATGTTGATGTTATACTGCTGCTATACTGTAACTTTGTTACAGCGGGTTGGAACAGCTTCGCTGTGAACCCAGTCTTTTTAGCGAGGCTATTTTTAAGACTATAGCTAAAAGACGGACTTAAATGGCCATCGGTAAGCTTTGCTTTTTGGGCCGGCTTTCAGGTTGTGCAGTAGGCGTGCGTTTGTAAAAATGAATTTGAACAAAAAGAAAGAAAACTAACCAAAAGGCTTTTTTGGCTTGGAGCGGCCAGTTTCACGGCCCACTAAGGGTAAAAAACCCTAATGCGGTTAAAAACTACGATGCCGCCGTCATTTGGACCATTCGCTCTCATTTTGCACTGCCGTTCTTGCAATCGGTCCTTTACGCTCCCGTGCGCCGTGTCTAGGGTTAGCTCAAAAAGCAACCGCATCCTTCCGTTCGAGGATCATGGCGAAGAAGCGTCAATCTGCGGCGTAGAGAAGAGGAAGGGAAAGGAACGAAGGAATATGAGAAACGAGATGAAGCTTCTTTGGTCGCCGACACGGTCGACGGCGGCGGCCCGGAATTCTTTGGCGGATGGGGGGATGATTCCCCAAACATCTTTTGAAGTGTGGCGTGCCGCCGCGAGGTGAGGCATTCCCCCGCCCTTATGATGGTGAAATAGTTGTTTTTGAAGATTATTTCATCAGGGGCTTGGGTATCCCGCTTCATACATTCCTAGTGGAACTCTGCATTTTTTGGAAAATATCTATCTGCAATCTGCAACCAAGCTCAATTATGATGATTGCTCTCTTCGTGGCGTATTGTGAGTTGTATCTTGCAATTCCGCCGAACTTTAATGTCTTCCATCATTTTTATGAGTTGAAAAAGAGGGGAAATTTGGGGGGTAGCCCTGTAGCCGGAGCGTGCTACCTTTCTCTTCGTGATGGTATGCGCCTTGTGGCTGTCATTTACTCATGCGATAATGTGAAGGATTGGTTCAAGAAATGGTTCTATGTGAATGATAACGATCGGGGACACTGTTCCTTGTGATATTACTCAAATTCACGAACCCAATCACTTTTGGTCGGATAAGCCAAATGCTACCGAGATGATTGAAGTGAATGAAATTTTGGCCATGATGAACTTGAAGGGCCTAAATGGTTATACGGTGGCGGCATTGTTTTTATTTCTCGCCGTATTCAACCTCGAAGGAGAGATTCAACTTTCTTTGGGAGTATCGTGGACGGGACGATCCTTCCCGTGAGACTCGAGCAAATTTCTGCGATGATATCACCTTGAGGCTCATGAAGATGTTTAAAGGAGGGGATGATACTCATATCCCTAAGCCCGTAAGAAGGCCGTTTGATTGGAGACAACCCCCCTCCCCGGTAAATCTTTTATCCTCTTATTTCCGTGTTTTCCTGGTTTGGTTGTTTTGATCTTTGAATTCGGTTGTATGTATAGGGTCGTCATATTTATGTTTCTCGTGTTCCTCTTGATGATCTTCCTACTGGAGAATCCTTGCAATATCAGCGCACCGGATTTGATCGGGGAATTGATAGGATGGAAGCTGATGATGATGCCGCGGAGCTTGTTGATGATCAATCTAAAGCTGCCGGGAAGCGGAAGGTTATGTATAAGAAGAAAAAGAAACATTCTGGTGTCCTGACAGGTGGCTCTTTATCTCTTCAGCCATGTGCTTCTAGTGGCCAAAAGCGTCGTTATCGTCAGGTTGTGGAGTCGTCAGATTCTGGATCTGATTCTGACGATAAGTTGTCGCTTGCTGAAATTGCTCGGCGCAAACATTTGCGCACTGAAAGGAGTGGTGGTCGGGGTCATACTCCCCCCGTGTACTTCCTCATTCAGTTGTTGATTCTGGGAATCAACCTGTTATGAGTTTATAGGGGACGGTCTTGATGATGTTCGGCTGATAATTTATCTGAGGTTTAGAAGGATCGAATGCCTCTGGCCTGTATTGCCTCATGATACTAAGGCGGATCTTTGTTATTGGATCTTCTTCTTACGTTCGAGGCGCAGAGATCGATATGCCAGACTGGTTGGTCTTCATTTTGAGCAATACGAGCGTGAGTGTTCGAATTTTTAGCTTTATGTTTTTCTTGTGTTTTGAATTCTCTTGATTATTGTGAAACTTTTCCTTGCCAGTGCTCTATTGTTGAAGATTTGAGTAGGGAGCCTTTGTTGGAAACTGGAAATGCTTTGGTGAGCCAAGCTGTTCTGAAATTGTAACTCCTTCCGATGTAGTCGTGGATCAAGAATGCTGTTCTGAAGTTGTACCATCTGCTTGATAATGTTGAGGACCAGGGGATAGTTCTTGCAAATGTTGTTGCTGAACCTGCGGTGGTCACTGATGGTACCAACATTGTGGCCTCCTCTAGGGACACTCAGCCATCTATGTCCGGATTAGTTGTGGATTCCTCCCTGATTTCTTCTGCTGAAGGTGATCGATATCTTAATTTGGGCTTGGGCAGTTTTAGGCCCAGTGCATCGACTGCAGATCGCCCTGAGATAATGGAAGAGATTAGAGGAGGAACTTCTTCTAGTGCCCATATTCCTGGCAGCCGCAGTTATGTTGCCCGTCAGGATGAAGGTGGAGAGTGGCACATTTTTGAAGATGTTGCCAGGGGTACCATCTCGATGGTTTTGAGCAAGCGTTTGCTGATTTGCGGGCTCGTGTCAAGGTTAGTACTTGTCTTTTAGTGACTTTTCTATTTTGCCCATCTTGTGGTGTTTATTAAAGATCCTTTCGCGAGTCATTTGTTGAAGATGTTTTGAAAAATGTCGCCTCTACATAGAGCGGTTCAAACCGACCATGTGTGAAAATGGTCTTCGGAAGCAAAACGAGGATTTGGGTCGGCAAATCCGGGTTTATGAAGGTCGTGAAAAGCTTTGGGAACTTGAGAAAGATTCCCGTGAAAGAGGTTAAAATCCTTCGGGAGCAACACAAGGTTTGTTTTACTTTGCTCTTGTTACTTTTTAATAGAAGTTACAAGTAGCCGATTGAATATTTTGCGAAATTGGAGAATGATAGATCCTTAATGGCTGCTGAAATTGCTCGTTTGGAGAGGGAGGCACGAGGTGCGTTTTTCTCCTTTGTTATGTTACGTATTTTGAAGTCTTGATCTAATTGTATCTTATAAGTTGTGTTTGTGTAGAAACGTATGATCGTCATATGGCGCAATTTGGCGTCTTTGAAGAATGATAACTTGACAATTGATGAGCGTTATCTATCCATGGCGGGTGGACTGCAACCTCTTTTTTACGTGCTTGCGCGAGGTGAAGTGAGGCCGGCAAATCCCCTTCTTGTTCCTGAATTTGTTGTGGATCAATGCCGCCGTTCATGGCGCTTATTGAAGGAGTTTGTCGGGAAGGAGCCGCTTTGTTGCGTCAAGTGTTACGGCTCTTGCGCGAGTCTCACTTTCCTCGGGCTGATTTCAAGCGCTTGGAGTCGGACGGCTGCGGACACTTCTCCGGAGAAACTCAAGGATTTGCGAAGGCTTGTTGGGGCACCGCGTGTTATTTGACAAAATAGATCTTGTGCACTCGAGCAATAATTTTAAACTTTTCTGTGATATCAAGTTTTTGTGGTGCTTGGCACCGTATTGTAAAAATATCTGTGTGCTTTGGTACGGATCGCGGTCTTGTTATTGTACAAATTTCAAATGCCTTAAGCATAGAATTTAATTAAGTGTTCTATGTGCCAAGAATTTGGCAAATCTCTAGGTGGATCGTCTAGAGTACATAGTTTATAAGTTGGTCTTGTATTTGCTTTGACTAGGAAAGGTCCTTCCCAATGAGATGACAATTTGTGGAGGTCGTCGATTTCGAATTCTTTTGAGGACGAGGTCTCCGACCACAAAGCGTCTTTCTTTTATGTTCCCGTTGTAATAGCGTCGTAGAGACGCTAGATATTTAGCCGTTCTTGGGAGTGTTTCCAAGTTGCGCTCTTCTCTGAATCGATCATAGTTTTTTTCGACTTCATTTGTGGCTTCCTCGTCATAGTTTTTGTTCTTGGTGAACCAAATGCCACTTCGTCTCGGGTAAACCGCCAGCACCAAATATCATGAAATAAGGCGAGACGCCGGTATTTCGCTTGGTTGAGTTCGAAGTCCCCATATCACGACGGGTAATTCGTGATACCATCTTCCCGGATGGGTATCGTTGTCTCGGTATAGCCTTTTTCGTAGGGCGTCTATAATCATCCCATTTGCTCTTTCGACTTGACCATTGGCTCGAGGGTGAGCCACGATACATATTTCACTTTTGTTCCTAAGTCTTCGCAAAAATCCCAAAATTCGCCACCTTTTGTGAATGTGGATCCCAAATCTGTTATAATGGTGTTGGGTACGCTGAAACGATGGACGACGTTTGTTAGAAATTCGGCATGACCTTTTGAGCATTTGCCTTGACTAAGGGCTTGTATTCTATCCATTTTGAAAATTTGTCTATAAGTACATAGACAAATTGATAGCCGCTGGGCTTTTTTGAATGGTCCTATCATGTCTAGTCCCCGGCATGAAAAGGGCCATCTTCTTGGTATTGTTTGGAGCTTATGTGCGGGGACATGGATTTGTTTAGCGAAGAAAGCGGCAACCTTTGCAATCTTGAACTAGTTTCTTAGCATCGGCGAGTGCGGTTGGCCGGTAAAAACCCGTTCGGAACACCTTTCCGACCGGTGTTTTTGATTTGCATGGTTTCCACACATCCCTTCATGAATACGTAGTAGTAGTTACGCTCCTTCTTCGAAGGAAATGCACTTTTGCAAGACTTCGGCGCTTGCATTTTTGCGCATAAGTTGCCCATCGACTAGGACATAATGCTTCTTGCGTCTTATGAGTATTTGTTTTTCTATTTTATACGTCGGTGTATCCTCATCAATGAGATACCGAATAAAGGGAATTCTCCAATCGGCCTTGTTTCTTTTGTTTGTTCCAAAGGTTCTGCGATGGTATTTGCTTGTTACATCCCTTTTAGTTGAAGGGTCTAGTCGCTTTCTTTTCTTTGGATAAATAACTTTGGAGTTATCTATAGATTTTTTGCACGATCTTGTTCTTTGGAGCATTTATTACGAAAGGTCTGGTCGGATTGCGGCGATGATCTTGTTTTCTTGGTCGGAGATGGGCAAGGAGTATACTCTGCTTGGATATCATCTGTTTTGGTTTGTTCGTCAGATGAATCTGTCTCCTTTTGTGGCGATTCCTGTGTTACCTCCTGTGTTACAGAAGGTAATAGTAGATCTTGAACAAATACATCGGGTGGCATTTTTGCTCTATCAGATCCCAATTTAGATAATTGGTCGGCAAGCTTGTTCTTTTCTCTTGGTATATAGGTAAATTCCGAGACCATAAAATTTATTTTCCAGCTTCCTTATCTACGCACGTATGCTTCCATTTTTTCATTAGTACGGTCCCATTCTTTGTTGATCTGTTGGACGACTAAATTAGAATCTCCAAAGACGAGGAGCCTTTTTATGCCCAACTCGATGGCTATTTTGAGGCCATGAAGTGCGGCTTCATATTCGGCCGCGTTATTTGAAGCTTTGAAATGGATACGCAAAGCACGTATCTTAAAGTATCACCACTTGGTGCTTTGAACACGACGCCGCTCCTGCTCCTTTTATTTTAAGGGAGCCATCGAAGAACATTTCCCATCGTTCGGCGTCATTTTGAAATGGAGGTAGGGACATGTCCGTCCATTCTACTAGAAAATCAGCCAAAGCTTGGGATTTGATGGTTGTTCTGCTTTGAAATTTCAATGTGTATGGGCTAAGCTCTATTGCCCATTTGATGATCCGACCACTTGGCATCTTTATTGCGCGAGAATGTCACCAACGGCATGTTTGTTACTATTGTGATCGGATATGTGTCAAAGTAGTGTAGCAACTTTCGTTTTGTTATTAGGATCCCGTACAAAAGTTTTTGTATGTGTGGGTATCTCTCGTTTGGAGTCATTTAAAACTTCGCTAATGTAGTAGACTGGTCTTTGTACACCATATGTATGTCCTTCTTCTTGTCGTTCGACGACTATTCTTTATCGACCACGCGATCGGTAGCCGCGATGTATAGCAATAATTCTTCGTCATCTTTAGGTCTTTGTGCTTGGTGGCGATGTTAAATATGTCTTGAGTTCGGAGAAGGCTTTGTCTGCTTCGCTTGTCCATTCGAATTTTTGCTTGGCTTTTAATAACTTAAAAAAGGGGAGGCCTTTTTCGCCAAGCCTTGATATGAAACGGCTTAAAGCTGCCATGCATCCAGTAAGTTTCTGGATATCTTTTATGCCTTTGGGTTGTGTCATTTTTAATACTGCGTTAACCTTTTCAGGATTTGGCTTGATGCCATCTTGGCTAACTACGTTGCCAAGTAGTATCCCTGACGGTACTCCGAATATACATTTTTGTGGGTTTAATTTCCTTTGGAATTTATTTAAAGCGACGAAGATTCGCTCTAGGTTTGAAACTAAGGATCCGCTCTCCTTTGTTTTTACGACTACGTCGTCTACGTATGCTTCGACCACCGGGTCGGAAATTTCTTTTGAAGACATTCTTGGATAGCGCGTTGGTATGTTGCACCAGCATTTTTGAGGCCAAACGACATGGTCGTATAGCAATATGCACCGAAAGGTGTGATGAACGATGTTTTTATCTAATCGTTGGTTGCGAGGGCTATTTGGTGATACCCGGAATAACAATCTAAAAAAGATAGTAGTTCGCAACCTGCGGTTGAGTCAACTACCTCGTCGATGCGAGGTAATTTGAAGGGGTCTTTAGGGCAGTGTTTGTTGAGATCGGTATAATCAACACACATTCTCCATTCGCCATTTTTCTTTTGTACAAGAACTGGATTTGATAACCAGTCAGGATGGTACACTTCTTTTATGAAACTCTTTGCTAATAACTTTAACACTTCTACCCTAATCACCACCTTCCTGTCGCGAGCAAACCGTCGTAGTCTCTGTTTGATTGGTTTGGCGGTTTCTGAGACGTTAAGGAAGTGCTCGGCCTTTTCCCTTGGGACGCCTGGCATGTCTGCTGGTTTCCAAGCAAATATGCTTATGTTGTCCCTTAGGAATTGGACGAGCGCGTCTTCCTATTTGTTGTCCAGATGGGCTCCTATAAGAGCGGTTTTTTCTTTATCGCCGGGGATGAGTTCGATCTTCTTTGTGTCGTTGCTTTTGTTAGCTGATCTTTTAGGCTTAATGGCGGGATCTGGAGATCAACTTCGGGTATCTGTTTTGCTTTAAGGCATGTTTGCTCCATGTGAGCTTTGAGGTCGGCTAATTCGGGCCTTCTGCGTAGGCGTTTTTTTCGGTCATGGGCCATAAGCACGTTGCCTACGAGAGAAAGAATGCCCTTTGATGTTGGCATTTTCAATACTAGATATCCATAATGAGGGACGGCCATGAACTTTGCAATTCCTGGTCGACCGAGTATGGCGTGGTAAACGCCTTCAAAGTGAGCTACAATGAAGCTGACGTAGTCTTTTCTGAAGTGCTGTCTTGTCCCAAACTGGACTGGTAGGGTTATTTTTCCCAATGGCATTGAAGGTTTGCCTGGCATGGCTCCCCAGAATGGTGAGTCGTAAGGCTCGAGATCTTCGATCTTTAACCCTAGCTCTCGGAACGCTTGTAAGAATAGTATGTTTAGGGCACTGCCGCCATCTATAAGTACTCTTTCCATGCGTATGTGGTTAACGATTTGGATCGAGTACCAAAGGAAAGCGCCCGATGTGCGGTATATTTGCCCACATGTCGGCTCTGTTGAAGGTGATTTGGTTGTTCCGACATTTGGAGCTTTGGTATCTCGTATTTATTCCATCTTGTCTTAGCGATCGCCATGATCCTCCTTTTTAGTAGCTTCTTGTCACGCGAATTTTTGAGGCCAACCTTGCCGCCGAAGATCATGGCTGACAGGTGTTTGGTAGGCTCGTTGAATTGATGTCGAGGATCTTTATCGCTGTCTTCTTCTTCCTCGTTTTTGTCCTTCTGTTCAGGTCGTTTTTCCTTATTTTGTTTTATCAATCTCTGTTTCTTGGCGGCTGCCCTGCTGAAAATTGCTGTGAATCCCCGGCATTCGCCCATGGTATGACCTTTTCCGGATGTTTAGGGCAATCCTGGCTTAGGACTTTCTCATATTCAGGATCGAAGTCTCGCTTCTTTTCTCTATTGGGTGGCACCGAATGGACACGTTGATCTGTGTCTCAGTTGTATTTGTTATGTATGCGGTTATCGCGGCGCCGTTCGTCACGACGGTTGCTGTCGCGCCGGTCATTTCTACGCATGTCTTTGCGTTGAAAATCTTTTTCTCTATCATCGTTTATTCTGAAATTTCTGTATCCTTGTCCGGTTTCGGGCAATTGTTGCATGGCATCGTCAACACGAGCGAATTCACGTGCTATTCTGAACATCTCGTTGGTTGTAGTGGGTTGTCTTCTCAAGAGTTCTTTTCGTAGATCGATATTTCCTTGTTGTCGTAATCCTTGTACGAACAAGGACACAACTTCAACCGCGACATGTCGGAATTGTTGTCCGGACTTGAAAAAACGCCGTATGTAGTGACGTAGTGGTTCATTTGGGTAGTCAACAATCTTTGCTAGATCATATTTAGTGCCTGGCTGCTGGCACGTGGTTCTGTAATTTTCGATGAAGAGGTGTCGCAATTGGGGCCAACTATGAATCGACCCCTCTCGTTGGCGTAATAACCAATTATTCGGCCCGCTGTCGAGTACAATAGGAAGGTAATTGGCCATGACATGTTCATCTCCTCCTGCTGCCCGTACGGCCACCTCGTACAAGAGAATCCAATGCTCTGGGTCGACCTTGCCATCGTAAGTTTTGATATCCGGTATCCGAAACTTTTAGGCCGGACTACCTCTCTTAAGGCGGCTGAATACGGCTTTGGTCCGAGGCATCCATGCGAGCCCGGTATCGGTCATTGATGGTTGCTCGGAGGTCGTTGTCATCGTATTGCTCACCATGATGGTGATTGAAAGGTTGACCATAGTCTCTATTATCTACGTGGTTGATTTGTCTCCTATTATTGTGTCTACGGTGAAATCATTTGTGAGGAAAATTCCCACAACTTTCTCCATCGTCTACGTAGTTGTTGTCGTTTGCACCTCCCTCTCGGAGTCGGGATTTGATTCGAAGAAACTACGCGGTCGGTAGCTTCTTTGAGATGCGGCGGGCGCGCTTGTTCTCTCATATGATTTACTTGAGCTTTAGCGGCCACTAAAAAATCAATCGCTTCCTCAATTTGGGGGGTTTGAGGGATGTTGGCCGTCTTGAGGCGGTCGATAGCAAGCGCTAGATTAGCACTTGGGGTTGTGTGAACTGTCTTTCGTTTACAAGGTCGAAATCATCGGCAAGATTTCGCCAAAAACCCTCGTCTTCCGACCATACGATCTTGGTCGGCGGCTACTGGATCGCGGCTTCGTTTTGCCTCCGTTGTTCCGGGCCGCGTTTCGACCCTCTCGTTGTTGCCTTTGTTCGTCGGTCTCTCCATTGATGGTGACCTCGTTGTCACTAACATGGCATACTGCATTGCCTAGGGCCGGGAGGGAAAGATGGGAATTTTGTAACTCTTGAGTGGATTTGGCTGGGTCATGGATTTCGATCGAATTTCCTCATGTTCCTCTGGTTGGAACACGGTGAGTTGTAGACTTGGAGTAGTGTCGATGTGCTTGGTACTTTTATTTGCAGATTGTACCTCTTCTTCATTGTTGGAATAGACCATTGTGTGGGCAGATCCCGAGAGTTCTAAGATATTGTAGTAATCATCGAATCTGGGTGTATCTGGAGTAACATCACGTGTTTTCCCTGGAGATTGGTCGTCCGTGACTTCTTCGAGGCGCACATGGTTGATGATATGCCTGCCGGGTGCGTCGAAAGCGTAGCTGATCATGTCTGGATACAGATCAGGGATCCGGTTATAGCCTTTGAGGTAATCTGCTAAAGTTGGTGGCTGGATAGGTCGGCGGTGTTTGGCAACCCGTATGGGAACGGTGATGCAACTTTTGGATCTAGGATTTTGCGATCCGATGATTTTTGTTGGGCGTTTTGTTGCACGGTCTGTTGAAGGATAGTAGGTGATTCTTGCTTTGATTCAATCTGGATGGATCCAAACTGAGCAAAAAAACTCCATGAGCCTATCCTGTTGATCATGAGCTGCTTCGAACAGATCGGCCCAATTTTCGTCTGGTGGTTGATTAGTGCCTAGAAGAAAAGGCTGGAGTTCTGATAACTCGAGCTTTGAGGCCTCGTACCGAGGAAGTGAAGGTTTTGTACCTTCATTGCTTTGTGGAGCTGGAATCGAGGGCGGACTCTCGATGTATGCGGTGTCTGGAGCGGTTGTCCAGGTCATCGTCCCAATGGTGAAGGTGAGGCCGGCTTCGAAAGTCATGGAAGCCGGGAAGGAAACCATCTTGATCGACGTGAAATCTTGGTGCGCACCCCTACTCGGGCGCGCCTTTGTCGACGAAATATCGGCGATAGTCCGACTGGGGGTATGCCACGACCGGTAATGGATTGGCGGAAGGCGCACCGAGATTGCGAGCAAGACGTAAATAGGGAGCAATCACACAAGGTTTACCCAGTTCGGGCCGCTATGAAGCGTAACACCCTACGTCCTGCTCTGTTTTAATTATGATGTGGATGTATGAGTACGTGCATTATGCCCGATTCCCTCCTCGGCCTAGGGGTCCTTGCTCTCCTTATATATCACGGGAGCAAGGTTACAAGTCGGAACTAGCCTATACGGTACTAAGTTTACATACTTTACAAGTCTAAACTTTCCTATCTCGGCTAGGTCTTGTCCTCCTTGTCGGTCTTCGATATTCTTGCCCGTTTTAGGTGTCCAGGCCCGGCTGAGCCGATCGGTCTCGGAGCTTGATGGGCCGGCCTGGTGAAAGCGTATCGGCCCAAACTAGGCCGTGAGGGTATATGGAGTTTATACCTCCACAGCTACCGCACAGCCGGTTCGTGCGTGTCCTACAGCTCTTGACATTAGGTCAAGCATGACCGTATGCCATGGTTAAGGTGTTTTGATGCCTCGGCCTCACCACCACAATGTTTGTCATCACCTAAGAGCCGAACGGCCCTTAACTACAGCTCCACGACTCGAACATCCATAATTGCACACACGACCGTCTTTGCCGCACGGTCGGATCCAATGCATTTTATGGCTCCGGCTCTACGAGTCAAGCATGCTTGTACGCCATGGTTAAGGCATTTTGACACCTCGGCCTCTCTACCATAGCGTTTGCCGTCACTCGAGAGCACGAACGGCACTTAACCTCGGCTCCACGGCTCCCGAAGCGCCATATTTGCACACACGACTTTTCTTTGCCGCACGGCCGGTTCCTGCGCATCCTACGGCTCCTCGCACCAAGTCAAGCACGCGCATGCACTATGGTTAAGGCATTTTGACACCGCTGGCCTCTCGACCACGGCATTTGTTGCCGCCCAAGAACCCGAATGGCCCTTAACCATGGCTCCACCGCTCTAGAACTGCCATATTTGCACACGCGACTATGCTACCGCACGGCCGGTTCCTACGCGTCCTACGGCTCTTGACACCAGGTCAAGCACGACCGTATGCCATGGTTAAGGCGTTTTGACACCTCGGCCCCACTACCACAATGTTTGTCATCACCCGAGAGCCCGAACGGCCCTTAACTATAGCTCCATGACTCGAACATCCATAATTGCACACACGGCGTGCCGGCGCACGGCCGGATCCCGTGCATCCTACGGCTCTCGGCACCGGTTCAAGCACACCCGTACGCCATGTTTAAGCCATTTTGATGCCTCTCACCTCTCCACCATAGAGTTTTCCATCACCCGAGAGCCGAAGGGCCCTTAACCACGGCTCCACGGCCGCAAAACCGCCATATTTGCACACACGACCATCTTTGCCGCACGGTCGGTTCCAACGCATCCTATGGCTCTCGGACCGAGTCAAGCATGCCCGTACGCCATGGTTAAGGCATTTTGACACCTCGGCCCCTCTACCATAGCGTTTGCCATCACTCAAGAGCACGAACGGCCCTTAACCTTGGCTCCACGGCTCCCGAACGGCCATATTTGCACACACGACCATGCTGCCGCACGGTCGGTTCCAACGCATCCTATGGCTCCCGGCACTGAGTCAAGCATGCCCGTACGCCATGGTTAAGGCATTTTGACACCTCTAGCCTCTCCACCACAGCGTTTGTTGCCGCCTGAGAGCCTGAATGGCCCTTAACCATGGCTCCACGGCTCTAGAACTGCCATATTTGCACACACGAATATGCTACCGCACAGTCGGTTCGTGCGTGTCCTACAGCTCTTGACACTAGGTCAAGCATGACCGTATGCCATGGTTAAGGCGTTTTGATGCCTCTGGCCTCACCACCACAATGTTTGTCATCACCTAAGAGCCTGAACGGCCCTTAACTACAGCTCCACGACTCCAGAACATCCATAATTGCACACACGACTGTGCTGCCGCACGGTCGGATCCAATGCATTTTATGGCTCCCGGCTCTGAGTCAAGCATGCATGTACGCCATGGTTAAGGCATTTTGACACCTCTGGCCTCTCTACCATAGCGTTTGCCGTCACTCGAGAGCACGAACGGCACTTAACCTCGGCTCCACGGCTCCGAAGCGCCATATTTGCACACACGACTTTCTTTGCCCGCACGGCGGTTCCTGCGCATCCTACGGCTCCTCGCACCAAGTCAAGCACGCCCATGCACTATGGTTAAGGCATTTTGACACCGCTGGCCTCTCGACCACAGCATTTGTTGCCGCCCAAGAACCCGAATGGCCCTTAACCATGGCTCCACCGCTCTAGAACGCCATATTTGCACACGCGACTATGCTACCGCACGCCCGGTTCCTACGTGTCCTACTGCTCTCGACACTAGGTCAAGCACGACCGTATGCCATGGTTAAGGCATTTTGACACCTCTAGCCCCACCACCACAATGTTTGTCATCACCCGAGAGCCCGAACGGCCCTTAACTATAGCTCCACGACTCGAACATCCATAATTGCACACACGGTGTCCGGCGCACGGCCGGATCCGGTGCATCCTACGGCTCTCGGCACCGGTTCAAGCACACCCGTACGCCATGGTTAAGCCATTTTGATGCCTCTCACCTCTCCACCATAGAGTTTTCCATCACCCAAGAGCCCGAACGCCCTTAACCATGGCTCCACGGTAAAAACCGCCACATTTGCACACACGACCATGCTGCCGCATGGTCGGTTCCAACGCGTCCTATGGCTCCCGACCGAGTCAAGCAAGCCCGTACACCATGGTTAAGGCATTTTGACACCTCTGGCCTCTCTACCATAGCATTTGTCGTCGCTCGAGAGCACGAACGGCCCTTAACCTCGGCTCCACGGCTCCCGAAGCGCCATATTTGCACACACGACTTTCTTTGCCGCACGGCCCCGGTTCCTATCGTCCTACGGCTCCTCGCACCAAGTCAAGCACGCCCATGCACCATGGTTAAGGCATTTTAACACCTTTGGCCTCTACACCACAGCATTTATTACCACCCGAGAACCCGAATGGCCCTTAACCATGGCTCCACAGCTCTAGAACTGCCATATTTGCACACACGACTATGCTACCACACAGCCAGTTCCTGCATGTCCTATAGCTCTTGACACTAGGTCAAGCACGACCGTATGCCATGGTTAAGGCATTTTGATGCCCTCGGCCTCACCACCACAATATTTGTCATCACCCGAGAGCCCGAACGGCCCTTAACTATAGCTCCACGACTCCGAACATCCATAATTGCACACACGACCGTGCTTTGCCGCACGGCCGGATCCCGTGCATCCTACGGCTCTCGGCACCGGGTCAAGCACACCCGTACCCCATGGTTAAGCCATTTTGATGCCTCTCACCTCTCCACCATAGAGTTTTCCATCACCCGAGAGCCACGAAGGGCCCTTAACCATAGCTCCACGACCGCAAAACCGCCATATTTGCACACACGACCATGCTTTGCCGCACGGTCGGTTCCAACGCATCCTATGGCTCTCGGACCGAGTCAAGCATGCCCGTACGCCATGGTTAAGGCATTTTGACACCCTCGGCCCCTCTACCATAGCGTTTGCCATCGCTCGAGAGCCCGAACGGCCCTTAACCTTGGCTCCACGGCTACGTAACCGCGATATTTGCACACACGACCATGCTTTGCCGCACGGTCGGTTCCAACGCATCCTATGGCTCCCGGCACTGAGTCAAGCATGCCCGTACGCCATGGTTAAGGCATTTTGACACCTCTAGCCTCTCCACCACAGCGTTTGTTGCCTCCCCGAGAACCTGAATGGCCCTTAACCTTGGCTCCACGGCTCTAGAGGCGCCATATTTGCACACACGAATATGCTACCGCACGGCCCGGTTCGTGCGTGTCCTACAGCTCTTGACACTAGGTCAAGCATGACCGTATGCCATGGTTAAGGCGTTTTGATGCCTCGGCCTCACCACCACGATATTTGTCATCACCCAAGAGCCGAACGGCCCTTAACTACAGCTCCACGACTCCAGAACATCCATAATTGCACACACGATTTGTCCGTGCCGCCGCACGGCCGGATCCCGTGCATCCTATGGCTCTCGGCACCGGGTCAAGCACGCCTGTACGCCATGGTTAAGCCATTTTGATGCCTCTCACCTCTCCACCATAGAGTTTTCCATCACCTGAGAGCCTGAAGGGCCCTTAACCATGCCTCCACAGCTCCAAAACTGCCATATTTGCACACTCGACCATGCTGCCGCACGGTCGGTTCCAACGCATTTTATGGCTCCCGGCTCTGAGTCAAGCATGCCTATACGCCATGGTTAAGGCATTTTGACACCTCTGGCCTCTCTACCATAGCGTTTACCGTCACTCGAGAGCCTGAACGGCACTTAACCTCGGCTCCACGGCTCCAGAACTGCCATATTTGCACACACGACTTTGCTGCCGCACGGCCGGTTCCTGCGCATCATACGGCTCCTCGCACCAAGTCAAGCACGCCCATGCTCTATGGTTAAGGCATTTTGACACTGCTGGCCTCTCGACCACAGCATTTGTTGCTGCCCAAGAACCCGAATGGCCCTTAACCATGGCTCCACCGCTCTAGAACTGCCATATTTGCACACACGACTATGCTACCGCACAGCCAGTTCCTGCATGTCCTATAGCTCTCGACACTAGGTCAAGCACGACCGTATGCCACGGTTAAGGCATTTTGACGCCTCTAGCCCCACCACCACAATGTTTGTCATCACCCGAGAGCCGGAACGGCCCTTAACTATAGCTCCACGACTCCAGAACATCGATAATTGCACACACGACTGTGCTGGCGCACGGCCGGATCCTGTGCATCCTACGGCTCTCGGCACCAGTTCAAGTACACCCGTACGCCATGGTTAAGCCATTTTGATGCCTCTCACCTCTCCACCATAGAGTTTTCCATCACCCGAGAGCCTGAAGGGCCCTTAACCATAGCTCCACGGCTGCAAAACAGCCATATTTGCACACACGACCATGCTGCCGCACGGTCGGTTCCAACGCATCCTATGGCTCTCGGCACTGAGTCAAGCATGCCCGTACGCCATGGTTAAGGCATTTTGACACCTCTGGCCTCTCTACCATTGCGTTTGCCATCGCTCGAGAGCCTGAATGGCCCTTAACCTTGGCTCCACGGCTCCAGAACTGCCATATTTGCACACACGACCATGCTGCCGCACGGTCAGTTCCAACGCATCCTATGGCTCCTGGCACTAAGTCAAGCATGCCCGTACGCCATGGTTAAGGTATTTTGACACCTCTAGCCTCTCCACCACAGCGTTTGTTGCTGCCTGAGAACCTGAATGGCCCTTAACCATGGCTCCACAGCTCTAGAACTGCCATATTTGCACACACGAATATGCTACCGCACAGCCGGTTCGTGCGTGTCCTACAACTCTTGACACTAGGTCAAGCATGACCGTATGCCATGGTTATGGCGTTTTGATGCCTCTGGCCTCACCACCACAATGTTTGTCATCACCCAAGAGCCTGAACGGCCCTTAACTACAGCTCCACGACTCCAGAACATCCATAATTGCACACACGGTTGTCTTTGCCCGCACGGCCGGATCCCGTGCATCCTATGGCTCTCGGCACCGGGTCAAGCACGCCGTACGCCATGGTTAAGCCATTTTGATGCCTCTCACCTCTCCACCATAGAGTTTTCCATCACCCGAGAGCCGAAGGGCCCTTAACCATGCCTCCACGGCTCCAAAACGCCATATTTGCACACTCGACCATGCTGCCACACGGTCGGTTCCAACGCATTTTATGGCTCCCGGCTCGAGTCAAGCATGCCCGTACGCCATGGTTAAGGCATTTTGACACCTCGGCCTCTCTACCATAGCGTTTGCCGTCACTCGAGAGCACGAACGGCACTTAACCTCGGCTCCACGGCTCCGTAAGCGCCATATTTGCACACACGACTTTGCTGCCGCACAGCCGGTTCCTGCGCATCCTACGGCTCCTCGCACCAAGTCAAGCACGCCCATGCACAATGGTTAAGGCGTTTTGACACCGCTGGCCTCTCGACCACAGCATTTGTTGCTGCCCAAGAACCCGAATGGCCCTTAACCATGGCTCCACCGCTCTAGAACTGCTAGATTTGCACACACGACTATGCTACCGCACGGCCCGGTTCCTACGTGTCCTATAGCTCTCGACACTAGGTCAAGCACGACCGTATGCCATGGTTAAGGCATTTTGACACCTCGGCCCCACCACCACAATGTTTTTCATCACCCGAGAGCCCGAACGGCCCTTAACTATAGCTCCACGACTCCGAACATCCATAATTGCACACACGTTGTCGTGCCGGCGCACGGCCGGATCCTGTGCATCCTACGGCTCTCGGCACCGGTTCAAGCACACCCGTACGCCATGGTTAAGCCATTTTGATGCCTCTCACCTCTCCACCATAGAGTTTTCCATCACTCGAGAGCCACGAAGGGCCCTTAACCATGGCTCCACGGCGGTAAAACGCCACATTTGCACACACGACCATGCTTTGCCGCATGGTCGGTTCCAACGCATCCTATGGCTCCAAGACCGAGTCAAGCAAGCCCGTACGCCATGGTTAAGACATTTTGACACCTCGGCCTCTCTACCATAGCGTTTGTCATCGCTCGAGAGCCCGAACGGCCCTTAACCTCGGCTCCATGGCTCCGTAAGCGCCATATTTGCACACACGACTTTCGCCGCACGGCCGGTTCCTATGCGTCCTACGGCTCCTCGCACCAAGTCAAGCACGCCCATGCACCATGGTTAAGGTGTTTTAACACCTTTGGCCTCTCCACCACGGTGTTTATTACCGCCCGAGAACACGAATGGAGCTTAACCCCGGCTCCACGGCTCTAGAACCGCCATATTTGCACACACGACTATGCTACCACACGGCCCGGTTCCTACGCATGTCCTATAGCTCTCGACACTAGGTCAAGCACGACCGTATGCCATGGTTAAGGCATTTTGACGCCTCCGGCCTCACCACCACAATATTTGTCATCACCCGAGAGCCCGAACGGCCCTTAACTATAGCTCCATGACTCCGAACATCCATAATTGCACACACGATTGTCCGGCGCACGGCCGGATCCCGTGCATCCTACGGCTCTCGGCACCGGTTCAAGCACACCCGTACGCCATGGTTAAGCCATTTTGATGCCTCTCACCTCTCCACCATAGAGTTTTCCATCACCCGAGAGCCCGAAGGGCCCTTAACCATGGCTCCACGGCAAGTAAAACCGCCACATTTGCACACACGACCATGCCGCCGCATGGTCGGTTCCAACGCGTCCTATGGCTCCCAAGACCGAGTCAAGCAAGCCCGTACGCCATGGTTAAGGCATTTTGACACCTCGGCCTCTCTACCATAGCGTTTGTCATCGCTCGAGAGCCCGAACGGCCCTTAACCTCGGCTCCACGGCTCCGTAACCGCCATATTTGCACACACGACTTTTTTTGCACGCACGGCCGGTTCCTATGCGTCCTACGGCTCCTCGCACCAAGTCAAGCACGCCCATGCACCATGGTTAAGGCGTTTTAACACCTTTGGCCTCTCCACCACAGCGTTTATTACCGCCCGAGAACACGAATGGAGCTTAACCATGGCTCCACAGCTCTAGAACTGCCATATTTGCACACACGACTATGCTACCACACGGCCGGTTCCGCATGTCCTATAGCTCTCAACACTAGGTCAAGCACGACCGTATGCCATGGTTAAGGCATTTTGACGCCTCTGGCCTCACCACCACAATATTTGTCATCACCCGAGAGCCCGAACGGCCCTTAACTATAGCTCCACGACTCCAGAACATCCATAATTGCACACACGACTGTGCTGCCGCACAGCCGGATCCTGTGCATCCTACGGCTCTCGGCACCGGGTCAAGCACACCCGTACGCCATGGTTAAGCCATTTTGATGCCTCTCACCTCTCCATCATAGAGTTTTTCATCACCCGAGAGCCTAAAGGGCCCTTAACCACAGCTCTACGGTTGCAAAACTGCCATATTTGCACACACGACCATCCTATGGCTCTCGGCCGAGTCAAGCATGCCCATGCCATGGTTAAGGCATTTTGTCGGTTCCAACGCATCCTATGGCTCTCGGCGACCGAGTCAAGCATGCCCGTACGCCATGGTTAAGGCATTTTGACACCTCTAGCCTCTCCACCACAGCGTTTGTTGCCGCCGAGAACCTGAATGGCCCTTAACCATGGCTCCACGGCTCTAGAACGCCATATTTGCACACACGAATATGCTACCGCACGGCCGGTTCGTGCGTGTCCTACAGCTCTTGACACTAGGTCAAGCATGACCGTATGCCATGGTTAAGGCATTTTGATGCCTCGGCCTCACCACCACAATGTTTGTCATCACCTAAGAGCCCGAACGGCCCTTAACTATAGCTCCACGACTCCGAACATCCATAATTGCACACACGACGTGCTTTGCCGCCGCACGGTCGGATCCTATGCATCCTATGGCTCTCGGCACCGGGTCAAGCACGCCCGTACGCCATGGTTAAGCCATTTTGATGCCTCTCACCTCTCCACCATAGAGTTTTCCATCACCGAGAGCCCGAAGGGCCCTTAACCATGCCTCCGGCTCCAAAACTGCCATATTTGCACACTCGCCCATGCCCACGGTCGGTTCCAACGCATTTTATGGCTCCCGGCTCGAGTCAAGCATGCCCGTACGCCATGGTTAAGGCATTTTGACACCTCGGCCTCTCTACCATAGCATTTGCCATCACTCGAGAGCCGAACGGCACTTAACCTCGGCTCCACGGCTCCAGAACTGCCATATTTGCACACACGACTTTGCTGCCGCACGGCCGGTTCCTGCGCATCCTACGGCTCCTCGCACCAAGTCAAGCACGAGCATGCACTATGGTTAAGGCGTTTTGACACCGCTGGCCTCTCGACCACAGCATTTGTTGCTACCGAAGAACCCGAATGGCCCTTAACCATGGCTCCACCGCTCTAGAACTGCCATATTTGCACACACGACTATGCTACCGCACAGCCAGTTCCTACATGTCCTACAGCTCTCGACACTAGGTCAAGCACGACCGTATGCCATGGTTAAGGCGTTTTGACACCTCTGGCCCCACCACCACAATGTTTGTCATCACCCGAGAGCCCGAACGGCCCTTAACTATAGCTCCACGACTCCAGAACATCCATAATTGCACACACGGCTGTGCTGGCGCACGGCCGGATCCTGTGCATCCTACGGCTCTCGGCACCGGTTCAAGCACACCCATACGCCATGGTTAAGCCATTTTGATGCCTCTCACCTCTCCACCATAGAGTTTTCCATCACCCGAGAGCCTGAAGGGCCCTTAACCATGGCTCCACGGCAGTAAAACTGCCCCATTTGCACACACGACCATGCTGCCGCATGGTCGGTTCCAGCGCGTCCTATGGCTCCCGGCACTGAGTCAAGCAAGCCCGTATGCCATGGTTAAGGCATTTTGACACCTCTGGCCTCTCTACCATAGCGTTTGTCATCGCTTGAGAGCCTGAATGGCCCTTAACCTCGGCTCCACGGCTCCAGAACTGCCATATTTGCACACACGACCATGCTGCCGCACGGCCGGTTCCTATGCGTCCTACGGCTCCTTGCACCAAGTCAAGCACGCCCATGCACCATGGTTAAGGCATTTTAACACCTTTGCCCTCTCCACCACAGCGTTCATTACCGCTCGAGAACCCGAATGGCCCTTAACCATGGCTCCACAGCTCTAGAACTGCCATATTTGCACACACGACTATGCTACCGCACGGCCCGGTTCCTCGCATGTCCTATAGCTCTCGACACTAGGTCAAGCACGACCGTATGCCATGGTTAAGGCATTTTGACGCCTCCGGCCTCACCACCACAATATTTGTCATCACCCGAGAGCCCGAACGGCCCTTAACTATAGCTCCATGACTCCGAACATCCATAATTGCACACACGTGCTTTTGCCGCACGGCCGGATCCTGTGCATCCTACGGCTCTCGGCACCGGGTCAAGCACGCCCGTACGCCAAGGTTAAGCCATTTTCATGCCTCTCACCTCTCCACCATAGAGTTTTTCATCACCCGAGAGCCTAAAGGGCCCTTAACCACGGCTCACACGGCCGCAAAACGCCATATTTGCACACACGACCATGCTGCCGCACGGTCGGTTCCAATGCATCCTATGGCTCTCGGACCGAGTCAAGCATGCCCGTACGCCATGGTTAAGGCATTTTGACACCTCGGCCTCTCTACCATAGCGTTTGCCATCGCTCGAGAGCCGAACGGACCTTTACCTCGGCTCCACGGCTCCAGAACTGCCATATTTGCACACACGACCATGCTGCCGCACGGTCAGTTCCAACGCATCCTATGGCTCCTGGCACTAAGTCAAGCATGCCCGTACGCCATGGTTAAGGCATTTTGACACCTCTAGCCTCTCCACCACAGCGTTTGTTGCCGCCTAAGAACCTGAATGGCCCTTAACCATGGCTCCACAGCTCTAGAACTGCCATATTTGCACACACGAATATGCTACCGCACAGCCGGTTCGTGCGTGTCCTACAACTCTTGACACTAGGTCAAGCATGACCGTATGCCATGGTTAAGGCGTTTTGATGCCTCTGTCCTCACCACCACAATGTTTTCCATCACCCAAGAGCCTGAACGGCCCTTAACTACAGCTCCACGACTCCAGAACATCCATAATTGCACACACGACTGTGCTGCCGCACGGTCGGATCCTGTGCATCCTATGGCTCTCGGCACTGGGTCAAGCACGCCTGTACGCCATGGTTAAGCCATTTTGATGCCTCTCACCTCTCCACCATAGAGTTTTCCATCACCTGAGAGCCTGAAGGGCCCTTAACCATGCCTCCACGGCTCCAAAACGCCATATTTGCACACTCGACCATCTTTGCCGCACGGTCGGTTCCAACGCATTTTATGGCTCCCGGCTCGAGTCAAGCATGCCCGTACGCCATGGTTAAGGCATTTTGACACCTTTGGCCTCTCTACCATAGCGTTTGCCGTCACTCGAGAGCCGAACGGCACTTAACCTCGGCTCCACGGCTCCCGAAGCGCCATATTTGCACACACGACTTTTCTTTGCCGCACGGCCGGTTCCTGCGCATCCTACGGCTCCTCACACCAAGTCAAGCACGCCCATGCACTATGGTCAAGGCGTTTTGACACCGCTGGCCTCTCGACCACAGCATTTGTTGCCACCCAAGAACCCGAATGGCCCTTAACCATGGCTCCACCGCTCTAGAACTGCCATATTTGCACACACGACTATGCTACCGCACAGCCGGTTCCTACGTGTCCTACAGCTCTCGTCACTAGGTCAAGCACGACCGTATGCCATGGTTATGGCATTTTGACACCTCTGGCCCCACCACCACAATGTTTGTCATCACCCGAGAGCCCGAACGGCCCTTAACTATAGCTCCACGACTCCAGAACATCCATAACTGCACACACGACTGTGCTAGCGCACGGCCGGATCCTGTGCATCCTACGGCTCTCGGCATCGGTTCAAGCACACCTGTACGCCATGGTTAAGCCATTTTGATGCCTCTCACCTCTCCACCATAGAGTTTTTCATCACCCGAGAGCATGAAGGGCCCTTAACCACAGCTCCACGGCTGCAAAACTGCCATATTTGCACACACGACCATGCTGCCGCACGGTCGGTTCCAACGCATGCTATGGCTCTCGGCACTGAGTCAAGCATGCCCGTACGCCATGGTTAAGGCATTTTGACACCTCTGGCCTCTCTACCATAGCATTTGCCATCGCTCGAGAGCCCGAACGGCCCTTAACCTTGGCTCCACGGCTCCAGAACTGCCATATTTGCACACACGACCATGCTGCTGCACGGTCAGTTCCAACGCATCCTATGGCTCGGCACCGAGTCAAGCATGCCCGTACACCATGGTTAAGGCATTTTGACACCTCTAGCCTCTCCACCATAGCATTTGTTGCCGCCTCGAGAACCCGAATGGCCCTTAACCATGGCTCCACGGCTCTAGAAGCGCCATATTTGCACACACGAATATGCTACCGCAAGCCGGTTCGTGCGTGTCCTACTGACTATTGACACTAGGTCAAGCATGACCGTATGCCATGGTTAAGGCATTTTGACACCTCTAGCCTCTCCACCACAGCGTTTGTTGCCACCTGAGAACCTGAATGGCCCTTAACCATGGCTCCACAGCTCTAGAACTGCCATATTTGCACACACGAATGTGCTGCCGCACAGTCGGATCGTGTGCATCCTACGGCTCTCGGCACCGGGTCAAGCATGACTGTATGCCATGGTTAAGCCATTTTGATGCCTCTCACCTCTCCACCATAGAGTTTTCCATCACCTGAGAGCCTGAAGGGCCCTTAACCATGCCTCCACGGCTCTAAAACTGCCATATTTGCACACTCGACCATGCTGCCACACGGTCGGTTCCAACGCATTTTATGGCTCCCGGCTCTGAGTCAAGCATGCCTGTACACCATGGTTAAGGCATTTTGACACCTCTGGCCTCTCTAACATAGCGTTTGCCATCACTCGAGAGCCTGAACGGCACTTAACCTCGGCTCCACGGCTCCGAAGCGCCATATTTGCACACACGACTTTTCTTTGCCGCACGGCCGGTTCCTGCGCATCCTACGGCTCCTCGCACCAAGTCAAGCACGCCCATGCACTATGGTTAAGGCGTTTTGACACCGCTGGCCTCTCGACCACAGCATTTGTGGCCGCCCAAGAACCTGAATGGCCCTTAACCATGGCTCCACCGCTCTAGAACTGCCATATTTGCACACACGACTATGCTACCGCACAGCCGGTTCCTACGTGTCCTACAGCTCTCGACACTAGGTCAAGCACGACCGTATGCCATGGTTAAGGTGTTTTGACACCTCTGGCCCCACCACCACAAAGTTTTTATCACCCGAGAGCCTGAACGGCCCTTAACTATAGCTCCACGACTCCAGAACATCCATAATTGCACACACGACTGTGCTGGCGCACGGCCGGATCCTGTGCATCCTACGGTCTCGGCACCAGTTCAAGCACACCCGTACGCCATGGTTAAGCCATTTTGATGCCTCTCACCTCTCCACCATAGAGTTTTCCATCACCCGAGAGCCTGAAGGGCCCTTAACCTTGGCTCCCACAGCAAAAAGCGCCACATTTGCACACACGACCATCTTTGCCGCATGGTCGGTTCCAACGCATCCTATGGCTCCCGAAGACCGAGTCAAGCAAGCCCGTATGCCATGGTTAAGGCATTTTGACACCTCGGCCTCTCTACCATAGCGTTTGTCATCGCTCGAGAGCACGAACGGCCCTTAACCTCGGCTCCACGGCTCCGTAAGCGCCATATTTGCACACACGACTTTCTTTGCCGCACGGCCGGTTCCTATGCGTCCTACGGCTCCTCGCACCAAGTCAAGCACGCCCATGCACCATGGTTAAGGCGTTTTAACACCTTTGGCCTCTCCACCATAGCGTTTATTACCGCCCGAGAACCCGAATGGCCCTTAACCATGGCTCCGGCTCTAGAACTGCCATATTTGCACACACGACTATGCTACCGCACGGCCGGTTCCTGCATGTCCTATAGCTCTCGACACTAGGTCAAGCACGACCGTATGCCATGGTTAAGGCGTTTTGACGCCTCGGCCTCACTACCACAATATTTGTCATCACCCGAGAGCCCGAACGGCCCTTAACTCTAGCTCCACGACTCGAACATCCATAATTGCACACACGACTGTGCTTGCCGCCGGCCCGGATCCTGTGCATCCACGGCTCTCGGCACCGGGTCAAGCACGCCCGTACGCCATGGTTAAGCCATTTTGATGCCTCTCACCTCTCCACCATAGAGTTTTTCATCACCCGAGAGCTGAAGGGCCCTTAACCACGGCTCCACGGCGCAAAACTGCCATATTTGCACACACGACCATCTTTGCCGCACGGTCGGTTCCAACGCATCCTATGGCTCTCGGCACCGAGTCAAGCATGCTCGTACACCATGGTTAAGGCATTTTGACACCTCGGCCTCTCTACCATAGCGTTTGCCATTGCTCGAGAGCCGAACGGCCCTTAACCTTGGCTCCACGGCTCCGAAGCGCCATATTTGCACACACGACCATCTTTGCCGCACGGTCGGTTCCAACGCATCCTATGGCTCCCGGCACTGAGTCAAGCATGCCCATACGCCATGGTTAAGGCATTTTGACACCTCTAGCCTCTCCACCACAGCGTTTGTTGCCGCCGAGAACCCGAATGGCCCTTAACCATGGCTCCACGGCTCTAGAACTGCCATATTTGCACACACGAATATGCTTCCACACGCCCGGTTCGTGCGTGTCCTACGGCTCTTGACACTAGGTCAAGCATGACCGTATGCCATGGTTAAGGCGTTTTGATGCCTCTGGCCTCACCACCACAATGTTTGTCATCACCCGAGAGCCTGAACGGCCCTTAACTACAGCTCCACGACTCTAGAACATCCATAATTGCACACACGACTGTGTTGCCGCACGGTCGGATCCTGTGCATCCTATGGCTCTCGGCACCGGGTCAAGCACGCCTGTACACCATGGTTAAGCCATTTTGATGCCTCTCACCTCTCCACCATAGAGTTTTCCATCACCGAGAGCACGAAGGGCCCTTAACCATGCCTCCACGGCTCCAAAAGCGCCATATTTGCACACTCGACCATCTTTGCCGCACGGTCGGTTCCAACGCATTTTATGGCTCCCGGCTCGAGTCAAGCATGCCCGTACGCCATGGTTAAGGCATTTTGACACCTCTGGCCTCTCTACCATAGCGTTTTGCTGTCACTCAAGAGCACGAACGGCACTTAACCTCGGCTCACGGCTCAGAACCGCCATATTTGCACACACGACTTTCTTTGCCGCCGCACGGCCGGTTCCTGCGCATCTTACGGCTCCTCGCACCAAGTCAAGCACGCCCTTGCACTATGGTTAAGGCGTTTTGACACCGCGGCCTCTCGACCACAGCATTTGTTGCCGCCCAAGAACCCGAATGGCCCTTAACCATGGCTCCACCACTCTAGAACTACCATATTTGCACACACGACTATGCTACCGCACGGCCCGGTTCCTACGTGTCCTACAGCTCTCGACACTTGGTCAAGCACGACCGTATGCCATGGTTAAGGCGTTTTGACACCTCTGGCCCCACCACCACAATGTTTGTCATCACCCGAGAGCCCGAACGGCCCTTAACTATAGCTCCACGACTCCAGAACATCCATAATTGCACACACGACTGTGCTGGCGCACGGCCGGATCCTGTGCATCCTACGGCTCTCGGCACCGGTTCAAGCACACCCGTACGCCATGGTTAAGCCATTTTGATGCCTTTCACCTCTCCACCATAGAGTTTTCCATCACCCGAGAGCCTGAAGGGCCCTTAACCATGGCTCCACGGCAGTAAAACTGCCACATTTGCACAAATGACCATGCTGCCGCATGGTCGGTTCCAACGCGTCCTATGGCTCCCGGCACTGAGTCAAGCAAGCCCGTACGCCATGGTTAAGACATTTTGACACCTCTGGCCTCTCTACCATAGCGTTTGTCGTCGCTCGAGAGCCCGAACGGCCCTTAACCTCGGCTCCACGGCTCCGAAGCGCCATATTTGCACACACGACTTTCTTTGCCCGCACGGCCGGTTCCTATGCGTCCTACGGCTCCTCGCACCAAGCCAAGCACGCCCATGCACCATGGTTAAGGTGTTTTAACACCTTTGGCCTCTCCATCATAGCGTTTATTACCGCCCGAGAACCCGAATGGCCCTTAACCATGGCTCCACAGCTCTAGAACCGCCATATTTGCACACACGACTATGCTACCGCACAGCTAGTTCCTACATGTCCTATAGCTCTCGACACTAGGTCAAGCACGACCGTATGCCATGGTTAAGGCGTTTTGATGCCTCTGGCCTCACCACCACAATATTTGTCATCACCCGAGAGCCTGAACGGCCCTTAACTACAGCTCACGACTCCAGAACATCCATAATTGCACACACGACGTGCTTTGCCGCCGGCCGGATCCCGTGCATCCTACGGCTCTCGGCACCGGGTCAAGCATGCCCGTACGCCATGGTTAAGCCATTTTGAAGCCTCTCACCTCTCCACCATAGAGTTTTTCATCACCCGAGAGCCCGAAGGGCCCTTAACCACGGCTCCACGGCCGCAAAGCGCCATATTTGCACACACGACCATGCTGCCGCACGGTCGGTTCCAACGCATTTTATGGCTCCGGACCGAGTCAAGCATGCCCGTACGCCATGGTTAAGGCATTTTGACACCTCGGCCTCTCTACCATAGCGTTTGCCATCGCTCAAGAGCCCGAACGGCCCTTAACCTTGGCTTCACGGCTCCGAAGCGCCATATTTGCACACACGACCATCTTTGCCGCACGGTCGGTTCCAACGCATCCTATGGCTCGGCACTGAGTCAAGCATGCCCGTACGCCATGGTTAAGGCATTTTGACACCTCTAGCCTCTCCACCATAGCGTTTGTTGTTGCCTAAGAACCTGAATGGCCCTTAACCATGGCTCCACGGCTCTAGAACTGCCATATTTGCACACACGACTATGCCGCACGGCCCGGTTCCTACGTGTCCTATAGCTCTCGACACTAGGTCAAGCACGACCGTATGCCATGGTTAAGGCGTTTTGACCCTCGGCCCCACCACCACAATGTTTGTCATCACCCGAGAGCCCGAACGGCCCTTAACTATAGCTCCACGACTCGAACATCCATAATTGCACACACGTTGTCTTTGGCGCACGGCCGGATCTGTGCATCCTACGGCTCTCGGCACCGGTTCAACCACACCCGTACGCCATGGTTAAGCCATTTTGATGCCTCTCATCTCTCCACCATAGAGTTTTCCATCACCCGAGAGCACGAAGGGCCCTTAACCATGGCTCCACGGCGGTAAAGCTGCCACATTTGCACACACGACCATCTTTGCCGCATGGTCGGTTCCAACGCGTCCTATGGCTCCCGGCACCGAGTCAAGCAAGCCCGCACGCCATGGTTAAGGCATTTTGATACCTCGGCCTCTCTACCATAGCGTTTGTCGTCGCTCGAGAGCCCGAATGGCCCTTAACCTCGGCTCCACGGCTCCGAAGCGCCATATTTGCACACACGACTTTCTTTGCGCACGGCCGGTTCCTATCGTCCTACGGCTCCTCGCACCAAGCCAAGCACGCCCATGCACCATGGTTAAGGCATTTTAACACCTTTGGCCTCTCCACCACAACGTTTATTACCGCCCGAGAACCCGAATGGCCCTTAACCATGGCTCCACGGCTCTAGAACTGCCATATTTGCACACACGACTATGCTACCGCACAGCCGGTTCCTGCGTGTCCTATAGCTCTCGACACTAGGTCAAGCACGACCGTATGCCATGGTTAAGGCGTTTTGACGCCTCGGCCTCACCACCACAATATTTGTCATCACCCGAGAGCACGAACGGCCCTTAACTACAGCTCACGACTCCGAACATCCATAATTGCACACACGTTGTCTTTGCCTTTGCCGCACGGCCGGATCCTGTGCATCCTACGGCTCTCGGCACCGGGTCAAGCATGCCCGTACGCCATGGTTAAGCCATTTTGATGCCTCTCACCTCTCCACCATAGAGTTTTTCATCACCCGAGAGCCTGAAGGGCCCTTAACCACGGCTCCACGGCCGCAAAGCGCCATATTTGCACACTCGACCATCTTTGCCGCACGGTCGGTTCCAACGCATTTTATGGCTCCCACCGAGTCAAGCATGCCCGTACGCCATGGTTAAGGCATTTTGGCACCTCGGCCTCTCTACCATAGCGTTTGCCATCGCTCAAGAGCACGAACGGCCCTTAACCTTGGCTTCACGGCTCCGAAGCGCCATATTTGCACACACGACCATCTTTGCCGCACGGTCGGTTCCAACGCATCCTATGGCTCGGCACGAGTCAAGCATGCCCGTACGCCATGGTTAAGGCATTTTGACACCTCTAGCCTCTCCACCATAGCATTTGTTGTCGCCTAAGAACCTGAATGGCCCTTAACCTTGGCTCCACGGCTCTAGAACTGCCATATTTGCACACACGACTATGCTCTTGCACGGCCCGGTTCCTACGTGTCCTACGGCTCTCGACACTAGGTCAAGCACGACCGTATGCCATGGTTAAGGCGTTTTGACACCTCGGCCCCACCACCACAATGTTTGTCATCACCCGAGAGCCCGAACGGCCCTTAACTATAGCTCCACGACTCCGAACATCCATAATTGCACACACGATTGTCGGCGCACGGCCGGATCCCGTGCATCCTACGGCTCTCGGCACCGGTTCAAGCACACCCGTACGCCATGGTTAAGCCATTTTGATGCCTCTCATCTCTCCACCATAGAGTTTTCCATCACCCGAGAGGCTGAAGGGCCCTTAACCATGGCTCCATGGCAGTAAAACTGCCACATTTGCACACACGACCATCTTTGCCGCATGGTCGGTTCCAACGCGTCCTATGGCTCCGGCCTTGAGTCAAGCAAGCCCGCACGCCATGGTTAAGGCATTTTGATACCTCGGCCTCTCTACCATAGCGTTTGTCGTCGCTCGAGAGCCGAATGGCCCTTAACCTCGGCTCCACGGCTCCGAAGCGCCATATTTGCACACACGACTTTCTTTGTCGCACGGCCGGTTCCTATGCATCCTACGGCTCCTCGCACCAAGCCAAGCACGCCCATGCACCATGGTTAAGGCATTTTAACACCTTTGGCCTCTCCACCACAGCGTTTATTATCACCCGAGAACCCGAATGGCCCTTAACCATGGCTCCACGGCTCTAGAAGCGCCATATTTGCACACACGACTATGCTACCGCACGGCCCGGTTCCTGCATGTCCTATAGCTCTCAACACTAGGTCAAGCACGACCGTATGCCATGGTTAAGACGTTTTGACGCCTCTGGCCTCACCACCACAATATTTGTCATCACCCGAGAGCCCGAACGGCCCTTAACTATAGCTCCACGACTCGAACATCCATAATTGCACACACGACGTTTGTCTTTGCCGCCGGCCGGATCCGTGCATCCTACGGCTCTCGGCACCGGGTCAAGCACGCCCGTACGCCATGGTTAAGCCATTTTGATGCCTATCACCTCTCCACCATAGAGTTTTCATCACTCGAGAGCACGAAGGGCCCTTAACCACGGCTCCACGGCTGCAAAAGCGCCATATTTGCACACACGACCATGCTTTGCCGCACGGTCGGTTCCAACGCATCCTATGGCTCTCGGCACCGAGTCAAGCATGCCCGTACGCCTTGGTTAAGGCATTTTGACACATCTGGCCTCTCCACCATAGCGTTTGCCATCGCTCGAGAGCCTGAACGGCCCTTAACCTTGGCTCCACGGCTCCAGAACTGCCATATTTGCACACACGACCATGCTGCCACACGGTCAGTTCCAACGCATCCTATGGCTCCTGGCACTGAGTCAAGCATGCCCGTACGCCATGGTTAAGGCATTTTGACACCTCTAGCCTCTCCACCACAGTGTTTGTTGCTGCCTGAGAACCTGAATGGCCCTTAACCATGGCTCCACAGCTCTAGAACTACCATAGTTGCACACACGAATATGCTACCGCACAGCCGGTTCATGCGTGTCCCACAGCTCTTGACACTAGGTCAAGCATGACCGTATGCCATGGTTAAGGCATTTTGATGCCTCTGGCCTCACCACCACAATGTTTGTCATCACCCGAGAGCCTGAACGGCCCTTAACTATAGCTCCATGACTCAGAACATCCATAATTGCACACACGATTGTCTTTGCCGCACGGCAGATCTGTGCATCCTATGGCTCTCGGCACCGGTCAAGCACACCCGTACGCCTTGGTTAAGCCATTTTGATGCCTCTCACCTCTCCACCATAGAGTTTTCCATCACCCGAGAGCACGAAGGGCCCTTAACCATGCCTCCACGGCTCCAAAACTGCCATATTTGCACACTCGACCATCTTTGCCGCACGGTCGGTTCCAACGCATTTTATGGCTCCGGCCCGAGTCAAGCATGCCCGTACGCCATGGTTAAGGCATTTTGACACCTCTAGCCTCTCTACCATAGCGTTTGCCGTCACTCGAGAGCACGAACGGCACTTAACCTCGGCTCCACGGCTCCGAACTGCCATATTTGCACACACAACTTTCTTTGCCGCACGGCCGGTTCCTGCGCATCCTACGGCTCCTCGCACCAAGTCAAGCACGCCCATGCACTATGGTTAAGGCATTTTGACACCGCTGGCCTCTCGACCACAGCATTTGTTGCTGCCCAAGAGCCCGAATGGCCCTTAACCATGGCTCCACCGCTCTAGAACTGCCATATTTGCACACACGACTATGCTACCGCACAGCCAGTTCCTACGTGTCCTACAGCTCTCGACACTAGGTCAAGCACGACCGTATGCCATGGTTAAGGCATTTTGACACCTCTGGCCCTACCACCACAATGTTTGTCATCACTCGAGAGCCCGAATGGCCCTTAACTATAGCTCCACGACTCCAGAACATCCATAATTGCACACACGGTTGTCTTTGGCGCACGGCCGGATCCTGTGCATCCTACGGCTCTCGGCACCGGTTCAAGCACGCCCGTACGCCATGGTTAAGCCATTTTGATGCCTCTCACCTCTCCACCATAGAGTTTTTCATCACCCGAGAGCCTGGAGGGCCCTTAACCACGGCTCCACGGCGCAAAGCGCCATATTTGCACACACGACCATCTTTGCCGCACGGTCGGTTCCAACGCATCCTATGGCTCTCGGCACCGAGTCAAGCATGCCCGTACGCCATGGTTAAGGCATTTTGACACATCGGCCTCTCCACCATAGCGTTTGCCATCGCTCGAGAGCACGAACGGCCCTTAACCTTGGCTCCACGGCTCCAGAAGCGCCATATTTGCACACACAACCATCTTTGCCGCACGGTCGGTTCCAACGCATCCTATGGCTCCCGGCACTGAGTCAAGCATGCCCGTACACCATGGTTAAGGCATTTTGACACCTCTAGCCTCTCCACCACAGCGTTTGTTGCTGCCTAAGAACCCGAATGGCCCTTAACCATGGCTCCACGGCTCTAGAAGCGCCATATTTGCACACACGAATATGCTACCGCACGGCCCGGTTCGTGCGTGTCCTATAGCTCTTGACACTAGGTCAAGCATGACCGTATGCCATGGATAAGGCATTTTGATGCCCTCGGCCTCACCACCACAATGTTTATCATCACTCGAGAGCACGAACGGCCCTTAACTACAGCTCCACGACTCGAACATCCATAATTGCACACACACCGTGTCTTTGCCGCATGGTCGGATCTGTGCATCCTATGGCTCTCGGCACCGGGTCAAGCACGCCGTACGCCATGGTTAAGCCATTTTGATGCCTCTCACCTCTCCACCATAGAGTTTTCCATCACACGAGAGCACGAAGGGCCCTTAACCATGCCTCCACGGCTCCAAAAGCTGCCATATTTGCACACTCGACCATCTTTGCCCCGCACGGTCGGTTCCAACGCATTTTATGGCTCCGGCTCGAGTCAAGCATGCCCGTACGCCATGGTTAAGGCATTTTGACACCTCCGGCCTCTCTACCATAGCGTTTGCCGTCACTCGAGAGCACGAACGGCACTTAACCTCGGCTCCACGGCTCCGGAAGCGCCATATTTGCACACACGACTTTCTTTGCCCCGCACGGCCGGTTCCTGCGCATCCTACGGCTCCTCGCACCAAGTCAAGCACGCCCATGCACTATGGTTAAGGCGTTTTGACACCGCTTTGGCCTCTCGACCACAGCATTTGTTGCCGCCCAAGAACCCGAATGGCCCTTAACCATGGCTCCACCGCTCTAGAAGCTGCCATATTTGCACACACGACTATGCTACCGCACGGCCCGGTTCCTTCGTGTCCTACGGCTCTCGACACTAGGTCAAGCACGACCGTATGCCATGGTTAAGGCATTTTGACACCTCTGGCCCCACCACCACAATGTTTGTCATCACCCGAGAGCCCGAACGGCCCTTAACTATAACTCCACGACTCGAACATCCATAATTGCACACACGTTGTCTTTGGCGCACGGCCGGATCCTGTGCATCCTACGGCTCTTGGCACCGGTTCAAGCACACCGTACGCCATGGTTAAGCCATTTTGATGCCTCTCTCCTCTCCACCATAGAGTTTTCCATCACCCGAGAGCACGAAGGGCCCTTAACCATGGCTCCACGGCGCAAAAGCGCCACATTTGCACACACGACCATGTTGCCGCACGGTCGGTTCCAACGCATCCTATGGCTCTCGCACCGAGTCAAGCAAGCCCGTACGCCATGGTTAAGGCATTTTGACACCTCGGCCTCTCTACCATAGCGTTTGCCATCGCTCGAGAGCCGAACGGCCCTTAACCTTGGCTCCACGGCTCCGAAGCGCCATATTTGCACACACACGACCATGCTGCCGCACGGTCGGTTCAACGCATCCTATGGCTCCGGCACCGAGTCAAGCATGCCCGTACGCCATGGTTAAGTCATTTTGACACCTCTAGCCTCTCCACCACGGCGTTTGTTGCCGCTTTGTTGATGCAAAATGTGACCACCCTGCGTCTCACACACGGCAAGCCGGAAAGCCTAGCTTCAATCGGGTGCCGGGCGTACGAATCCGGTGGCGTGCCGATCGATTTGACTTGAAAACGACAAGGGATAAAATGGTAAGATCATAAGCCGGAACGTCTTTGGGTGAGACCAGACAGTTCCATCTTTATGGCCCGAAGCCACTTACGACGACACATAGCTATAGAAGCTATCGCGCAACAGATTGCGGTTCATTCGGCTAAAGTAATATAAGCGATGTAAACGAACGAATTTGCCGAATACGGTAAATGAAGACATGTTTGAACAAGATTAAACTACTAAAGCATATCAAACTATATCTCGGGTTTAAAGCATCATCAAGCACTAATAATTAAGGATAAGTAACTTATAAATATGAATCTACTAAACAACACATGCATAGGCCACTCCAACTAGTCTGCCGCACGTCTAGCCTTCATAAACCCGTCGAGCATAAACCCAAGCAAGCTAATCCACCGCATGATACCACTCGCTATGAATTTACACCACTCCTTACTACTAGATCAATCCATCGCATGATACAATCTAGCAATAAAGAGCTAAAAGCACATAATTATCTAATAGATACTCGCTACATGCATAAGCATAACCGTATCGGCAAGATTGCCGAATCGGGGTCCATGAAGAAGGAACAAACAAGCAACATGTAAAAGGAGCCTATCAGATTAAAACGATCTCTAGTCCACCGGATGACTAGTTCTAGAGTAACCCAAAGACCTGCATCTGCCGCACGGTACCCGGTCCTGTCAAGGCTTATCTACATCTAACGTGAATGAACCCACAACATGTAACAATCTAGATCGATCTAATTCGGCTATATAAGCTTGATCAACCCGATATTGAATAAGCATGAGATAAACGATCAACAAGCCGAAAGAGTATCAATCTAGATTGGGCAAAAGAGTGTTGCAAATAATTAAATATTAAATACAACAAGCAACACGTGATAACTTAATGAATCTATTAGATCATGCCAAATCTAAAAGAGCCGATAACTATCTTTACTCATGTCTTAATCCGCCGCACGATACAAGGCACAAGCAAAAACTTCCCATCATTAAGCTTAAATGCCGCACGATACTAAGCAAAACGGATGAGACTACTTGCATCACATCTAAATCCGCCGCACGATACTAGACATGATAACAAGGTTGCGGGACTTACGGAGGTCGACGGATCGATTGGCCCTCTCGAAGAACTCGACGACACGACTAAAAGGACTCGAAGGGTGGCACGTAGCCGGTTGTATTGATTTGGTTGTGAACCCTTATTACAATGGTCGAGGGTTTATATTTATACCCTGGACAAAACATGAGTCCTAAGCACTTATGAACTATTCAAACAAAATTGGAAAAACCAGACACGCTAACTCTATCCATAATCGGAGTCCTTGATTATCACGACTCCTTCCCTTTCTGGCCAGCTTTATCTTTCCTTCTTTTGCCTTCAAATAAAGCCGTTACCGACCGCTTGATCATTTGCCGAACACATGGAAATTAGCCGACCGCATACACACTTGCCGAATTGCTCTCTACGCTCCTTGCGGGCCCCTTTGTCATATTCGACCAAATTCTGGTGTTAACACATGCCCCCTCAATTTCGAGATAAAAGGATTTTATTTTGAAATTGATCGCCGCCGCTTCGCCTAGGTCATCACCGCCAACGCCCGCAACCGCCACCTAAGATCTGCGCTCTTCTTGTCTTCAATGGCGACGGAGACTTCAACCGGCTCCATCATGGCAACGGGAACCCAAGAAGAGTTTCTAGAGGTAACCCTACTGCTTTACCCATTCGGCAATTTTCTTGAATCGGTTTTCGAGATGAACTTCTTTGATCCATTCGCTTCAATTTCTTCTTAAAGGAGATGAAGAATGAGATCTTGATCTCCAATTTTGCGTGTCTGGATCGTTTTTCTTGGTCCGATGGGAGACCCTAATCCGAGGGATTTCATTGAAAGGGAAACTTTGAGGATCCCATTTAAATCTAGGATTTCCCCCTTAAATAGATGGCCAAACACTTTCAAGACCTAGCCCCTTCCTTCAATCACAGGATGGCGTGATTGGTACCGCAGGATGCAGTCCAGGAACAGCGTTTTTGGGAATCTCAAGATATTCAGCACTGCTTGGAGCTCTCCTTAGCCGAAATGCCGAGAAATGACTCCCTCTTGATAGCTGCTTCCCACTTCTGGTCTGATGCCATTAATGCATTTGTCTTTGGTCATGGCCCAATGTCAGTTACTCTATCAGACATTTTCATGATGACTGGTCTGAATATCACCAAACCAACCTACCCCTTCAAATATAAAAGCACTAGCTCACAGAAGGCAGTCAAATCAGGAGGAGGTTGGGCAAAGTATGTTCAGACCTATGCTTCAAGACCGACCACGTGTCGATAAGGAGTATAGGGCTTTCATGAATATGTGGTTATGCAGATTTATCTTTTGTGGCAAATCCAATGAGCCCACTCGAATCACATAGTGATGGTGAAGAATTGGTCACGAGGCAAGCTGATTCCTTTGGGCAAATATCTGCTAGGAGCATTCTACCACATGATGCATCAGATCACTGTTCAAATGAGGAATCAAGGTGAAATCTCCTGTGTCAATGGACCATGGTGGCTTCTTCAGATGTGGTTGCAACTATATATGCATCAGATTGTTTCTGTTGATCTTCACAACCTGAACTTCCCTTCAATCAATTATGCTGAAGGTGAAGATCCTAGATACAAGTCTTGTCAGACATATGGAGAGGCTGCATCTTCAATCATCATTGACTTAGACCTGGGCCATCTTTTCAAGATCTTCTACAAGGGATTCAACCATGTGATCTGGTTTCCCTATAGAGAGAATGAAAATTTAACCCTCCCTTGCAGATTTAGCTATGGTCAAGAATTTTGTATAGATGATGATTCTAAGGACATCTACAACTCCTTCATCAAGCCCTGTGCCTTGCCGGAGAATTTCAGCATGGTGGTGATAAGATCAACTTATGAATTTTACAATCCAAATATGGTTGCCAGGCAGCTTGGACTTGGTCAATTGCCCCCAAGACCATACTTCTCAAGCATAATTAGACCCAGGGAATCATTGATGAACGCAATCGAGGCCAATAAAGTTTTCAATCTTGGATGCAAGCTTCCAATATATGAACCCAATCCCCTGGTGATAATTGAAGCTGCTCATCCTTCATTCAACCTTTGGTGGCAAGAATGGCATTCTCATATTTTTAGAGCACAAGTTCATCCTTTATGCCAAGTTTTAATGCCCTCATTTTCTTCTGATGATGAGGTATACTTTTATAACTACCTTTTATTTGATGTCTACTGCTTTCTGTTTCTAAAACACCTTTTTGAACAGGACAATGCCCCTCCAAGTCCTCTAGAGGTTCAATACTGGCAACCTGGCCCCATAGCCGCTCTTGGACATGATGCTCCAAATCGACGGCATTCAACAAGATACCTGCGATGACACGGTGCTCTGAAGGACCTTAAAAGAAAAACTCCTTCTTCCCCTATCAAGGACAACGCAATTCCCAAGAAGACAAGATCAAAGAAAGCTAAGCCACTCTCTCGGTATGAATGCTTTTGACCCCTTTATTTTCCATACGCAAATGTATACGTACTTATCACTTTCTTTCAACGGGTACAGGCCAATCCTCAAAGTCGATAGGGTAGTGATCTTGGACAACTCTCCTGGAGCTTCCCTTTGGTCAAGCAAACATCAATGAGCTCACTAGTGATCTTGGTATGCATCGAGCGAGATGACCAAGCGGGTGAACAAGGAGAAGTAGCGAAGAAATTCCCTCCCATCGGGTTGATGAACAAACGGGTGATCGGGAGAAGTAGCGAGAGAAAAATCTCCCTCATCGGATCACGAGATTTAACTCCTTCGGCAATCCAAGATGCATCAACAAGCCATGACACTGCTATCCACGAAGTGGCAAGTTTGCATTAGTCACTCGAGTCTTGATGCTACCCGGGATACTATTGATCGGGCTTTTGCCGAAGAGGTATTATCCTTACTCCACTCGGTTATTTTTTTCACTTCAAACCGAATCATTTGACTAAACTACCTTCCTTGTTCATCAACGGGATCTTGCTCACCCTCAAGCCGTTTTTCCCTTATCATTTGAAGAGTATCTTTGGGGATAAAGATGATGAAGTTTCTTCCAACCGGCGGTTGTCATCGGAGAGTCAAGCCAAGCTAAAGGATATAATCTCATTTCGAAAAAGGATATTGTTGCTTTGACCCAAGATTCGAGACAAAATAAGGGAAATATCGAGCTTATTGATCAAGAGCTTCCCTCTAATCTCAAGGCTGCCATAGATGCTTTATCACACCTTGATGATCACTTTCTTGCTATCAAGAGAGCTCACAAGAATATGTCCACCAAAGTTGATCTAGAGAAAAGAAAGGTGGCCAAGGAAGCGGAGCCAAGGAGCTCTACTACGGCATCAAGTCAAGCGAGCACCTCTTGAGCACCTTAGAACCAGAGCTGCGAGGTCATGAGAGAAGAAAAAACCAAACTTGAAGCCCAATTAGCTCAAGCTGAATGCCAACATTCGGTCTCATGAAACCAAGCTTGCGAATCTGCCATCTCTTGATTCGGCTAAGTCGAATACAATCGAGTCATTAAGGAGACACGACAAATCAAAAGCAAAGCTGTCCAACATTCAAGATTCGAAGAAGAGGACCGAAAAGCTTTTGATGAAGTCAACGAATCAAGGGCGATGCTTTATTTGTCATCAACTATTTTCTAAATGTATAGATGCTTGGTTTGTACTTGTAGATGTAGACATTTAGGCTTGACCCTGTTATATTTGAAAAACAATTCCCCTTCTCTGGAAAAATAGATAATTTTCATTTTTCTCTTTCTTCTCTGCTTCTTCTATCATTCGGTTCCTCCAATCACAATCTGTACTCTTGTGTGTTTTAACCGAATGGAACCGCTGTTACCTCAAGTGCTCATTTAGCCGAACGGCTCTCATCGGCTATTTAGCCGGCCGAGCGTATGGCAAGCGAATCGTCGGTGGTGATGGGCTCGGCCCAACTCAACATCGGCCCATAAGCGTGGAAACCCTATTCCGTCGCTTGGCTTTCCCTTGATCTCGCCACGGCTCCCACGTTCATAAATAGGACCGGTCGGCTCCCACCATCATCACATCAAGCACAAGCGTTGCCATCATCCTCAATCTCTTCCACTTCCTCTCTACCTTCAAGCCCCAAAAAGCCCCAACCACCACCAATGGCAAGCGGCGGCGATCGCAACAAGCGTCTGCTCGGGACGAGGCGGAGGAAGCGGCAACCGGCGCCGCGGTGAGATCTCCAATCTCTTGGGTTGCGCTAGTTGATAATCTTTACCCGATTTGGGTCTTTGCCTCCTTGCGGTTGTTCATCTTCTCGATCTGTTTCAGGGCCGTCGGGAACACCGGCGACTACATCGCCAACGTCCGGAGGCGGGTCGCCCGGGCCGGCACCCACACTCCTTCTTTCGCTTCCGCTCCTGCTCCTGCGGCGGACGCGGCGGAGGGAAGCAGCCATGGTGGTCGCCGTCTGCAGTAAGAGATAACCTCCCTATCTTGTTTGCAGTTTCTTTCTTATTTAGCCGATCTTGATTGCACCTTGTTTGTAGGACGACGAGGATTAGCACTGGCCAATGGCGCTTCCTGGCGCCGGCCGCAGCGTTCGACGCTCCTGCCCCCGCGCCGGTTCCGGCTCCAGCCCCGGCTCCTGCTCCTGCTCCGGCACCGGCTTCCGCTTCGGCCTCATCGGGGTCGGCTCCTTCGTACGTTCCCATATGGGAGAGGAACGACGAGGAGATCCCGCCGTACAGCCGCTACGACGCCGCTGCGTACCGCCGCGAGAGGGATGAGGCGATGGAACTTCTTGGTGAGGAAACCAAGAAGTTTGGGATCGCCAGTGGAGTTGGAGGACAAGCGCCGCGGATGAGCGAGGCCATCACCGTATTTGCTCTTTGCCAATCGCTTTCGACTCCCGTTCTTCCCGATTCGTCGCTCCTTTGATTCATCTTATTTTTCCTTGCGAGACCTCTCCACGGAGGTGGAACGCACGAAGGTGGCGGCGGCGGCGGCGGCCAACCACGTGAACGCCCGGGGCGACCACAGCGAGATCGCCTTGAGGCGATTCTGGTCGAGTCGACCGGGTTGCCCTTCATGGCGTGCGCCTCGGCACCTCCCTCGGCTGGCGGGGATGTCATCTGGGCCGGGGACGACTACGCTCCGATGCCGCCGGCTTCCACGGCGGGCTTCCCCACGAGGTCGACGACATCGAGGGCCTCCTGGCGGGGTACGACGCCCATGCCGACGCCATGGCCAACGCCACCAACCCGGAGTCCGTCCTCAACAAGCTCTTCAATGAAGAAGAGGAGTAGCTTGTATTAGGATTGGCGCGGGTTGTAAATAAAATTTTAATGAAGAATGTTGGTCCTTTTCTTGTTCTTGCTTGTACGTGATGATGTTCGTCGTCGCATTTGCTTCTTTGCAAATTTTTCCTTAGCTAGAACTTCATTTGCAACACTCTTCCCGACGAAAACTCCCGAATCGCATGACATCACTTTAGCCGATTAGATCTCGGTCTGTTCCATGACTTGACGGTTTGTAGCGTAGTACTTCAATTCTCTTTATCTTCTCCCGATAAACCTATCGGTGAGAGATAAGATCAAGCTGTTCACTTATACTTTTAAAAATCAACTAAAGACGATACAAGTTTGTATTGGCTATTTTTATTCGAAGATGATACACACGATATCGGCTATTTTTTACACTAGAGGCGATAATATTATCGGCTATTTCTCTCCAACTTCTTTCCTTTGTTACGAAGGCGATTTTATTCAATCGGCTATACCACGCTTATGTCATAGTCACAATTAAGATCCAACTTCGATACTTGGATAAAATTTCTTAAGGTATCGCCATTGATGGCTCTAGTAAGTTCTTCTCCAAACGGCGTTTTCAATATATACGCATTGCCGGGTGCACAAGCCCGACAACCCGAAAAGGTCCTTCCCAATTCGGAGACCACTTGCCGAATGTTGTCTTTGGTACCAATCGGCAATATTGTTTTCCAAACCAATTCCCCTTACGCAAATTGCTTAATTTTAACTTTCTTGTTGTAGTACTTGGCAACACGTATTTTATTCTTCTCAATGTTCTCCGGGGCCTTAAGACGAATCAAATGTAAATCCTCTAATTCATCCATCATCGAGATCCTTATAATCCTTATCCGTCAAATCCTTTTGCAATTCAACTCTCCTTGATCTGATTGCAACTCCCAAGGCATCACGGCATTATGTCCATAAACCAACTCATATGGAGATGCTTGTGTGGACCCATGGCAAGCCATTCGGTAAGCCCATAATGCTTCATTAAGGACCAAGTGCCATCTCCTTGGCTTCTCATCGATTTTCTTCTGAATAATCTTGATCATGATCTTATTTGACGCCTCTGCTTGGCCATTGGCTTGTGCATAATAAGGAGAAGAATTATATAGCCTTATCCCCATGCTTTCGGCAAAGTCACAAAACTACGAAGAAGTGAGCGAGTCCCTTGATCGGTTGTAATGGTCGTGGGATTCCAAACCTATGAATTAAATGTTCTTTGACAAAGCTGATCATATTTTACGATGTGACCTTTTTCAAAGGGATAGCTTCAACCCACTTGGTGAAATAATCTGTTGCTAGCAACACAAATTTGTGTCCTTTGCTAGATGAAGGATTGATCTGTCCAATTAAATCTATACCCCATCCTACGAACGGCCATGGTTTGATTATTGGATTCGGAAGCGGATGCGGGTGCTCTTTGAACATTACCAAATATCTGACAATCTCGACACCCTTTGTAATATTCAAAGCAATCCTCCAACATAGTCGGCCAAAAGTACCCTGTCCTTCTTATTATCCACTTCATTCGGTAAGCCGACTGATGTGCACCACAAGCTCCTTCATGGACTTCAAACATAATCTTCTTAGCCTCTTCTTGGCTCAAGCACTTGAGCAACACTCCATCTATAGACTTGTGGTACAACTGATCATCAAGAAGCACAAATTTAAGTGCTTTATACCTGAGCTTCCGGGAAACTCTTTGAGATGGATCTTTCAGATAACTGATAATGTCTCTTCTCTAGTCATCTTTTATCTGATCACCATTGAAAGCACCTTCTTCTGCTGCATAAATCTCATGATTTTCCCGATATCCGAGCGGCTTGAGCTAATTTGTTTGCTTCTCCATTGTGCTCTCTGGGTATATGATGCAAAGTAACTGCGAAAAGCTTTTCGAAGTTCCCTACATTGTTCATGGTACCCTTGCGGTACATCATTTTTGCATTCATATTGCCTGTCAATTGATTGATCACTAATTCGAGTCACCAAATACTTCAATGACAATGACCTTTACTTCTATTAACAGCCGAAGCCCTCTAAGCAAAGCCTCATATTACGCTTGATTGTTAGTGACGGGATATTCAATTGAAAAAGCAAACTCAAATATCTTTCCACGTGGGGATATCAAAAGAATACCAGCACCACCACCTTTGTCACATGATGATCCATCAAAAAATAATGCCCATGGGGCAATGTTAATCATATCAACGAGATAAATCACGATGTTGAGTAATAAAATCGGCAATTGCTGTCCTTTCACTTTGCTTTTGCCGACTCATACTTTAAATTAAACTACGACGGTGCTAGTACCCATTTGCCGATTCTTCCATTTAAAATCGGCATTGACAACATGTGTTTAATTACATCAAAACTAGATATCACTACACATTCGGCATTTAACAAATAATGCTGAAATTTGGTGCATGAGTAATAAACACACAAACGAGCTTTTCTATAGCCGAATACCTTGTTTCGGGATCTAGCGGTTTTCGGCTAAGGTAAGCTATTACCCTCTCTTTTCCATCAAATTCTTGCATAAGGGCCGATCCTATTGTTAGGCTATCGGCCGCCACATCTGACTTGAAAGGCTTCTCAAGTTGTGGAGGTACCAACTGCTTGGTGGTGCCTTCATATATTGCTTGATCTCATCAAAAGCCTTTTCTTTGTATGTCACCCCAGACAAATTTCGATCTTTCTTGAGCTTCAACAATGGAGAGAAAGGCAATACTCTTTCGATAAATTGGATATGAATCTTCTCACGAAATTGATCTTGCCCGGCAATGGCGCAACTCTGTAAGGTTAGTTGGGGGCACAACTTTGTCTATTGCTTCCATGCTCTTCTTCCCAACTTCTATCCCTCCTTTGTGGACCAAGAACCCCAAGAACTCACCGGTAGAGACTCCAAAAGCACACTTATTTGGATTCATCTTTAAGCCATGTCTCCTCGTGCACTCCGAGTCTTCCTCAAATCGGCTAAATGTCCTTCATGGTCTCGGATTTGACTACCACATCATCAATATAAATCTCTACAATTTTGCCGATCAACTCATGAAAGATATAGTTCATGGCTCTACGATAAGTTGCACCGGCATTCTTCAATCCAAATGTCATTACTATCCACTCAAACAAACCAATGTGGCCGGGACATCGAATGCGGTCTTTGCAATATCTTCAAGCGCCATGAAAATCGATTGTAGCCGGCATTGCCATCCATAAAGCGATGACTTCATATCCTGCTCTTTGCATCTACTAGCAAATCGGCTCTTGGCATTGGGTATCCATCCATGGGAGTAGCTTTGTTGAGATCTCTGAAATCTATGCATACTCTCATCTTCCCATTCTTTTTGTAGATAGGTACTATGTTTGAAATCCACTCTGCATACCTGCATGGCCGAATAAAGTTTGCTTCAATTAATCTCTCAACCTCTTTCTTTACATCGGCCAATACCTCCTCTTTATAGATTTTTCGTGGAGGTTGTTTGAAAGGACGAAATCCAGGTTTTATAGGCAACTTGTGTTCAACAATTGATCGATCCAATCCAGGCATCTCTGTGTAATCCCAAGCAAAACAATCTTTGAACTCCTTCAGCAACTCTATTAATTTCAATTTATATTCTGGGTCTAAATTTGCACTGATATACATCGGCCTTGACTTTGTATCATCACCAACATTGATCTCTTCTAACTTGTCGGCCGACATGAAACCATGATTGACTTGCCTTTGTTGCCATCGATTGGATTGCCCATTAAAAGTTCTTGTCGAGCCCATTTGCTTGGATCGGTTGTTGATCTACTGTGAACACATTGACGGGACCTTCTTTCCATACCTTACCCGAAAGGCAATCTAGTCCATCATACTCCCAATAAGCGAGGCTCGGAAGTGGCAACACTCCTTTGAATCATCGGCTTGAACAATCTCTACATCATCCCTATCCCTTTGAATAAGGATTTGATACATAGTTGAGGGTACACAGCAATTAGCATGGATCCAATCCCTTCCAAGAAGCATGCTGTATGCCCCCTTGCCATCAATGACAAAGAAAGTAGTGATCAAAGTCTTGGATCCAATCATCAGCTCCACATGTCTTGCTCCACGATTATCGAAGCATTGCCGACAAAATCTCTAAGGATCATGTCGTCTGCATGGCAAATCTTCACTTGTCATACCAAGCTTTACGAAAGTAGCATAGGGCATAATATTGATAGCAGCCCCTCCATCAACAAGCATCTTGGTTAAAGGTTTGCCATTGACATATCCCTTCGGGTATAATGGTTTCGGATGACGGTTTTTAAGCGGCTTGTCAAAGATTGCTTGCCGAGTCAACACAAGTTGAGCCATCGGATCTCGGCATTCGGTTTCATCAAAGTCGAATATACCTCATCCGAACTTTTTGATCTTCGGGAGCTCTAAATTCCAATGGGATAAAGAACACCATGTTAGCATCGGCCGAAGGACCTTGTCCATCATCTTTTTCTTAGGACGCCACCTTTGGTTTCTTTTCGGCTAATTCTTGCTTCAGCTCTTGATTCCTCAACATTTGAACTCTTCTCTTCGGCTTTCCGCGAGACCGGGAGGGCACCATTGACCTTTTTGCCACCTATAGGAGCTCTTTTCGTATTATGAACAACTGCTTTGTGAGCCCAAGCTTGGTACGCAAATCTTTTTCTCGATATCCATCAAAGCTTGTTTATTTTTAGGCGCCGATCGTTCTACGGAACTTTCATCCCAAGTCTATCATGAATGGGACGGTTGACTCGAGATTACTGTACTACGAATATTGATCTTTGCATTCGGGCGGTTGTTCTGCGAGGCAACTTCAAGCCTTCATTCCAACGATTAATGCGAAGAAGGAACAATTCCAATGAGATTGCTCTTGCTCTCTCTGTACTCTTCTTGTTCTCTTTGGTGCACCTCTGCTTCATATCTCCGACGTTACGCCATGAACTGCGTTCCTCTTCATGTCTTGCTTGTTCCTCATCATACTCCATCTTCTTTTCCCCTTTGCCATTTGTTCAACAAGTGTCGTCTTTGTAACTCTGCGCTTTGGCCCGGCGTGTATTCGGCAATTTCCCTTAGGCATGCATCGAAGTCGACCCTTCTCTGTTCGGCTATTTTTGAGCTGTACTTGTTGCACTTCCTCTTTGGTAACTTGCCGATTAGGGTCAACGAGAACCACTCTCCTTGGCTCTTTCGGATGTCGGAACCTTCATCTTTCCCTTTTCCTTGGACTCATTGGCATCAACCATGCCTATGGAGAAAGAGACCATGTTACGAGGGAATGGGTTTTTGTCTACTTTCATCTTGCCATCAAATCTCAAGTGTCCATCTTGAATAGCCTTCGAATCTTTACTACGAACACTCGGCAATCATTGATATGATGAGAACTGTATCATGGAACCCGCGGTACTTCTTATCTTTTACCCCTTCGGGCGCGGCATAGGATGTCCTTACGCGGCTTAATGCGTCCCTCTTGGACAGTCTGAGAAAGAGCTTATACGCTGCGACATCAAAATCATAAGATCCCTTTGTTGCTTCACCCATCGATAGTGACCAAAGTAGGCTCTTTTGTCCAATTCAATTAAGCGGCTACTTCATCTTCATCTTCATATTCGAGATGCTTCTTCTAGAAATCCACGATACATGTCAACGGTTGCCTTGTTCTTCGAAAAGCGAGCATCTCTCCCGAACCCTTGGGCTTGATTGCTCATCATTTGTCAATTTTTGTGCAAGTTTGTCCAAGGTCTTCAAACTCCATACCGAATAGCTTGTCTACGATATGTGGAAGCATGCACGCAATGACCAATTGTGCGAGTTGATCATCGGGAATAGTCGAGAGAATAGCACATGTTCTTTGCCTCTCGAATCTGCGAAGATACTCCATTGGTGTTTCGGTAGTCTTCATCCTCATAGCCAAAAGATCAACCATCTTTTTCTCATTGGTTCTGTATAAAAGTATGAATGGAACTTTTGCTCCAATTCTGCCCAAGTACCAATGGAATTAGCCGGCTGCGATGCAAACCATGTGAAAGCCGGCCTGTCGAGACATAGGAAAATATCGATTCTCCAAGCTTCATCGTGCGGCTTCTCCAAGTTGCATCGGATATCTGTGACATGCTCAATGGTGCTTGGTGTCATCGACCGAGAGAATTTGGTCGAGATCCGTTGGTGGCTTAACTCTTGGTGGAAGAGCTACCCTATTGTACCACTCAGGAAAGGAGATTTGTATGAATATGTCGATGCTTTGGTTTTAGGCCGAATTGATTACGCATCATGTCGGCCATTCGCTTAGGAGCTCATCATTTGCATCTTTTGCTCCTGTCTTCTAGAAGGTACTCTGATGCACTCTGTATCCCAGATTCGGCAAAGCATCTAGAAACCTTTATGTCAGTGAATTCGGTGTACCCATCTCCATAGACACTCTTCGCAATCTATTTACCCTTTGGGGGAGATCTTGTAAGCGGATGCGGTACATCTGTTGTTGCACCAAAAGCTACGACCATGAGTTTCTTTGCTCGGTCACAAGAGGCTTCTCTTTTTCATTACAAATAGCTCCATCCTTGCTTGTACCGATTATCTCTTCTCCTCCAGTCGACTTCCACGAAGATTCTTGAGTGTTGAAGTACTGCTTGGCTGACAAGCTCTCCAAATCTTGCTTCAAATCGTTTGTCAAGCTGCTGGACCAAAAGTTTCAGCCATGATCTTGCGGAAGGTGCCCGGAAAAGGCTGTGTTGTGATTCAACATAGTGTCTCCTCTGGCTTTGTAGATGGCTCCAACTACCCTCTGCATCTCCTCCTCGTCGGTAACATCGGGCCGACCGGCAAGAAGAACTCGTGGCGGTGATTGCTTGATCATCACTCTACCACTCTTGTTCTTGGAAAAAGACATCGAGACATTTCTGCTTTGAAAGCTTGCTCCATTGCTTGCTCCACCATCGGCGTTGATCTTTTGCGGCTCGTCCAAGGTCACGTTCGAACGTGGTTGTTGTCAATTTCCGATCCCATCCTAGATTAAGAAGTAGTCCCACCGGGCGTGCCAAAAAGTGTGTTGACGCAAAATGTGACCACCCTGCGTCTCACACACGGCAAGCGGAAAGCCTAGCTTCAATCGGGTGCCGGGCGTACGAATCCGGTGGCGTGCCGTCGATTTGACCTGAAAATCGACAAGGGATAAAATGGTAAGATCATAAGCTGGAACGTCTTTGGTGAGACCAGACAGGTTCCATCTTTGGCCACTGAAGCCACTTACGACGACACATAGCTATAGAAGCTATCGCCAGCAGATTGCGGTTCATTCGGCTAAAGTAACATAAGCGATGTAAACGAACGAATTTGCCGAATACGGTAAATGAAGACATGTTTGAACAAGATTAAACTACTAAAGCATATCAAACTATATCTCGGGTTTAAAGCATCATCAAGCACTAATAATTAAGGATAAGTAACTTATAAATATGAATCTACTAAACAACACATGCATAGGCCACTCCAACTAGTACGCCGCACGTCTAGCCTTCATAAACCCGTCGAGCATAAACCCAAGCAAGCTAATCCACCGCATGATACCACTCGCTATGAATTTACACCACTCCTTACTACTAGATCAATCCACCGCATGATACAATCTAGCAATAAAGAGCTAAAAGCACATAATTATCTAATAGATCTATAGATACTCGCTACATGCATAAGCGTAACCGTATCGGCAAGATTGCCGAATCGGGGTCCATGAAGAAGGAACAAACAAGCAACATGTAAAAGGAGCCTATCAGATTAAACCGATCTCTAGTCCACCGGATGACTAGTTCTAGAGTAACCCAAAGACTGCATACGCCGCACGGTACCCGGTCTGTCAAGGCTTATCTACATCTAACGTGAATGAACCCACAACATATAACAATCTAGATCGATCTAATTCGGCTATATAAGCTTGATCAACCCGATATTGAATAAGCATGAGATAAACGATCAACAAGCCGAAAGAGTATCAATCTAGATTGGGCAAAAAGTGTTGCAAATAATTAAATATTAAATACAGCAAGCAACACGTGATAACTTAATGAATCTATTAGATCATGCCAAATCTAAAAAGCCGATAACTATCTTTACTCATGTCTTAATCCGCCGCACGATACAAGGCACAAGCAAAAACTTCCCATCATTAAGCTTAAATCGCCGCACGATACTAAGCAAAACGGATGAGACTACTTGCATCACATCTAAATCCGCCGCACGATACTAGACATGATAACAAGGTTGCGGGACTTACGGAGGTCGACGGATCGATTGGCCCTCTCGAAGAACTCGACGACACGACTAAAAGGACTCGAAGGGTGGCACGTAGCCGGTTGTATTGATTTGGTTGTGAACCCTTATTACAATGGTCGAGGGTTTATATTTATACCCTGGACAAAACATGAGTCCTAAGCACTTACGAACTATTCAAACAAAATTGGAAAAACCGAGACACGCTAACTCTATCCATAATCGAGTCCTTGATTATCACGACTCCTTCCCTTTACGGCTAGCTTTATCTTTCCTTCTTTCGCCTTCAAATAAAGCCGTTACCGACCGCTTGATCATTTGCCGAACACATGGAAATTAGCCGACCGCATACACACTTGCCGAATTGCTCTCTGCTCCTTGCGGGCCCACCTATCATATTCGACCAAATTCTGGTGTTAACACCGCCTAAGAACCTGAATGGCCCTTAACCATGGCTCCACGGCTCTAGAAGCTGCCATATTTGCACACACGAATATGCTACCACACGGCCCGGTTCGTGCGTGTCCCTTGCTCTTGACACTAGGTCAAGCATGACCGTATGCCATGGTTAAGGCATTTTGATGCCTCTGGCCTCACCACCACAATGTTTGTCATCACCGAGAGCACGAACGGCCCTTAACTACAGCTCCACGACTCCGAACATCCATAATTTTTTGTTGTCTTTGCCCCGCACGGTCGGATCTGTGCATCCTATGGCTCTCGGCACCGGGTCAAGCACGCACATACGCCATGGTTAAGCCATTTTGATGCCTCTCACCTCTCCACCATAGAGTTTTCCATCACACGAGAGCACGAAGGGCCCTTAACCATGCCTCACGGCTCCAAAGCGCCATATTTGCACACTCGACCATCTTTGCTGCCGCACGGTCGGTTCCAACGCATTTTATGGCTCCGGCTCACGAGTCAAGCATGCACATGTACGCCATGGTTAAGGCAGTTTTGACACCTCGGCCTCTCTACCATAGCATTTGCCGTCACTCGAGAGCACGAACGGCACTTAACCTCGGCTCCACGGCTCGGCTGCCATATTTGCACACACGACTTTTCTTTGCCCGCCGGCGGTTCTGGGCATCCTACGGCTCCTCGCAGCAAGTCAAGCACGCCCATGCACTATGGTTGAGGCGTTTTGACAACACTGGCCTCTCGACCACAGCATTTGTTGCCGCCCAAGAACCCGAATGGCCCTTAACCATGGCTCCACCGCTCTAGAACCGCCATATTTGCACACACGACTATGCTACCGCACGGCCCGGTTCCTACGTGTCCTACAGCTCTCGACACTAGGTCAAGCACGACCGTATGCCATGGTTAAGGCGTTTTGACACCTCTGGCCCCACCACCACAATGTTTGTCATCACCCGAGAGCCCGAACGGCCCTTAACTATAGCTCCACGACTCTAGAACATCCATAATTGCACACACGGCTTGTCTGGCGCGCACGGCCGGATCCTGTGCATCCTACGGCTCTCGGCACCGGTTCAAGCACACCCGTACGCCATGGTTAAGCCATTTTGATGCCTCTCACCTCTCCACCATAGAGTTTTCCATCACCGAGAGCACGAAGGGCCCTTAACCATGGCTCCACGGCGGTAAAGCGCCACATTTGCACACACGACCATCTTTGCCGCATGGTCGGTTCAACGCGTCCTATGGCTCCGGCTTTGAGTCAAGCAAGCCGTACGCCATGGTTAAGGCATTTTGACACCTCGGCCTCTCTACCATAGCGTTTGTCATCGCTCGAGAGCACGAACGGCCCTTAACCTCGGCTCCACGGCTCCGAAGCGCCATATTTGCACACACGACTTTCTTTGCCGCACGGCGGTTCCTATCGTCCTACGGCTCCTCGCACCAAGTCAAGCACGCCCATGCACCATGGTTAAGGCGTTTTAACACCTTTGGCCTCTCCACCACAGCGTTTATTACCGCCTCGAGAACCCGAATGGCCCTTAACCATGGCTCCACGGCTCTAGAGCGCCATATTTGCACACACGACTATGCTACCGCACGGCCCGGTTCCTGCATGTCCTATAGCTCTCGACACTAGGTCAAGCACGACCGTATGCCATGGTTAAGGCGTTTTGATGCCTCTGGCCTCACCACCACAATATTTGTCATCACCCGAGAGCCCGAACGGCCCTTAACTATAGCTCCACGACTCGAACATCCATAATTGCACACACGGCTTGTCTTTGCCCCGCACGGTCGGATCTGTGCATCCTACGGCTCTCGGCACCGGGTCAAGCACGCACGTACGCCATGGTTAAGCCATTTTGATGCCTCTCACCTCTCCACCATAGAGTTTTCCATCACCGAGAGCACTGAAGGGCCCTTAACCATGCTCACGGCTCCAAAACTGCCATATTTGCACACACGACCATCTTTGCCGCACGGTCGGTTCCAACGCATCCTATGGCTCTCGACCTTTGAGTCAAGCATGCCCGTACGCCATGGTTAAGGCATTTTGACACCTCTGGCCTCTCTACCATAGCGTTTGCCATCGCTCGAGAGCACGAACGGCCCTTAACCTTGGCTCCACGGCTAAGGCGCCATATTTGCACACACGACCATCTTTGCCATATTTGCACACACACGGTCAGTTCCAACGCATCCTATGGCTCCTGGCACTGAGTCAAGCATGCCCGTACGCCATGGTTAAGGCATTTTGACACCTCTAGCCTCTCCACCACAGCATTTGTTGCCGCCTGAGAACCTGAATGGCCCTTAACCATGGCTCCACCGCTCTAGAACTGCCATATTTGCACACACGACTATGCTACCGCACAGCCGGTTCCTGCGTGTCCTACAGCTCTTGACACTAGGTCAAGCATGACCGTATGCCATGGTTAAGGCATTTTGACACCTCTGGCCCCACCACCACAATGTTTGTCATCACCCGAGAGCCCGAACGGCCCTTAACTATAGCTCCACGACTCGAACATCCATAATTGCACACACGGCTTGTCTTTGCGCACGGTCGGATCTGTGCATCCTACGGCTCTCGGCACCGGTTCAAGCACACCCGTACGCCATGGTTAAGCCATTTTGATGCCTCTCACCTCTCCACCATAGAGTTTTCCATCACCCGAGAGCACTGAAGGGCCCTTAACCATGGCTCCACGGCTCCAAAAGCGCCATATTTGCACACACGACCATCTTTGCCGCATGGTCGGTTCCAACGCATCCTATGGCTCCGGCTTGAGTCAAGCAAGCCCGTACGCCATGGTTAAGGCATTTTGACACCTCGGCCTCTCTACCATAGCGTTTGTCATCGCTCGAGAGCACGAACGGCCCTTAACCTCGGCTCCACGGCTCGAGCGCCATATTTGCACACACGACTTTCTTTGCCGCACGGCGGTTGCGCATCCTACGGCTCCTCGCACCAAGTCAAGCACGCCCATGCACCATGGTTAAGGCGTTTTAACACCTTTGGCCTCTCCACCACGGCATTTGTTACCGCCAAGAGCCTGAATGGCCCTTAACCATGGCTCCACGGCTCCAGAACTGCCATATTTGCACACACGACTTTGCTACCGCACAGCCGGTTCCTGCATGTCCTATAGCTCTCGACACTAGGTCAAGCACGACCGTATGCCATGGTTAAGGCATTTTGACGCCTCTGGCCTCACCACCACAATGTTTGTCATCACCCGAGAGCCCGAACGGCCCTTAACTATAGCTCCACGACTCGAACATCCATAATTGCACACACGGTTGTCTTTGCCGCACGGCCGGATCTGTGCATCCTACGGCTCTCGGCACCGGGTCAAGCACGCCCGTACGCCATGGTTAAGCCATTTTGATGCCTCTCACCTCTCCACCATAGAGTTTTCATCACCGAGAGCACGAAGGGCCCTTAACCATGGCTCCACGCGGCTCCAAAAGCGCCATATTTGCACACACGACCATCTGCCGCACGGTCGGTTCCAACGCATCCTATGGCTCTCGGCATTGAGTCAAGCATGCCCGTACGCCATGGTTAAGGCATTTTGACACCTCGGCCTCTCTACCATAGCGTTTGCCATCGCTCGAGAGCACGAACGGCCCTTAACCTTGGCTCCACGGCTCAGCTGCCATATTTGCACACACGACTTTCTTTGCCGCACGGTCGGTTCCAACGCATCCTATGGCTCCTCGCACCAAGTCAAGCATGCCCATGCACCATGGTTAAGGCATTTTGACACCTCTAGCCTCTCCACCACAGCGTTTGTTGCCGCCCGAGAACCCGAATGGCCCTTAACCATGGCTCCACGGCTCTAGAAGCGCCATATTTGCACACACGAATATGCTACCGCCTGCCCGGTTCGTGCGTGTCCTCTGACTCTTGACACTAGGTCAAGCATGACCGTATGCCATGGTTAAGGCGTTTTGATGCCTCTGGCCTCACCACCACAATGTTTGTCATCACCCGAGAGCACGAACGGCCCTTAACTATAGCTCCACGACTCCGAACATCCATAATTGCACACACGATTGTCTTTGCCCGCACGGTCCGGATCCTGTGCATCCTATGGCTCTCGGCACCGGGTCAAGCACGCCCGTACGCCATGGTTAAGCCATTTTGATGCCTCTCACCTCTCCACCATAGAGTTTTCCATCACCGAGAGCACGAAGGGCCCTTAACCATGCCTCCACGGCTCCAAAACTGCCATATTTGCACACTCGACCATCTTTGCCGCACGGTCGGTTCAACGCATTTTATGGCTCCGGCATTGAGTCAAGCATGCCGTACGCCATGGTTAAGGCATTTTGACACCTCTGGCCTCTCTACCATAGCGTTTGCCATCACTCGAGAGCACGAACGGCACTTAACCTCGGCTCCACGGCTCAGCGCCATATTTGCACACACGACTTTCTTTGCCCGCACGTCGGTTCCTGCGCATCCTACGGCTCCTCGCACCAAGTCAAGCACGCCCATGCACTATGGTTAAGGCATTTTGACACCCTTTGGCCTCTTGACCACGGCATTTGTTGCCACCCAAGAACCCGAATGGCCCTTAACCATGGCTCCACCGCTCTAGAAGCGCCATATTTGCACACACGACTATGCTACCGCACGGCCGGTTCCTGCGTGTCCTATAGCTCTCGACACTAGGTCAAGCATGACCGTATGCCATGGTTAAGGCGTTTTGACACCTCGGCCCCACCACCACAATGTTTGTCATCACCGAGAGCCCGAACGGCCCTTAACTATAGCTCCACGACTCAGAACATCCATAATTGCACACACGGCTTGTCTTTGGCGCACGGCCGGATCCTGTGCATCCTACGGCTCTCGGCACCGGTTCAAGCACACCCGTACGCCATGGTTAAGCCATTTTGATGCCTCTCACCTCTCCACCATAGAGTTTTCCATCACCGAGAGCACGAAGGGCCCTTAACCATGGCTCCACGGCGGTAAAGCGCCACATTTGCACACGACCATCTTTGCCACCGCGGTCGGTTCCAACGCGTCCTATGGCTCCCGGCGAGTCAAGCAAGCCGTACGCCATGGTTAAGGCATTTTGACACCTCTGGCCTCTCTACCATAGCGTTTGTCATCGCTCGAGAGCACGAACGGCCCTTAACCTCGGCTCCACGGCTCCGAAGCGCCATATTTGCACACACGACTTTCTTTGCCGCACGGTCAGTTCCAACGCATCCTACGGCTCCTCGCACCAAGTCAAGCACGCCCATGCACCATGGTTAAGGCGTTTTAACACCTTTGGCCTCTCCACCACGGCGTTTATTGCCACCCGAGAACCCGAATGGCCCTTAACCATGGCTCCACGGCTCTAGAAGCGCCATATTTGCACACACGACTATGCTACCGCACGGCCCGGTTCTGCGCATGTCCTATAGCTCTCGACACTAGGTCAAGCACGACCGTATGCCATGGTTAAGGCGTTTTGACGCCTCGGCCTCACCACCACAATATTTGTCATCACCCGAGAGCCGAACGGCCCTTAACTATAGCTCCACGACTCGAACATCCATAATTGCACACACGATGTGTCTTTGCCCGCACGGCCGGATCTGTGCATCCTACGGCTCTCGGCACCGGGTCAAGCACACCCGTACGCCATGGTTAAGCCATTTTGATGCCTCTCACCTCTCCACCATAGAGTTTTCATCACCGAGAGCACGAAGGGCCCTTAACCATGGCTCCACGGCTGCCAAAGCGCCATATTTGCACACACGACCATCTTTGCCACATGGTCGGTTCCAACGCATCCTATGGCTCTCGGCATTGAGTCAAGCATGCCCGTACGCCATGGTTAAGGCATTTTGACACCTCTGGCCTCTCTACCATAGCGTTTGCCATCGCTCGAGAGCACGAACGGCCCTTAACCTTGGCTCCACGGAAGCGCCATATTTGCACACACGACCATCTTGCCGCACGGTCGGTTCAACGCATCCTATGGCTCCTGGCACTGAGTCAAGCATGCCCGTACGCCATGGTTAAGGCATTTTGACACCTCTAGCCTCTCCACCACAGCGTTTGTTACCACCTGAGAACCTGAATGGCCCTTAACCATGGCTCCACGGCTCTAGAACTGCCATATTTGCACACACGAATATGCTGCCGCACGGCCGGTTCGTGCGTGTCCTATAGCTCTTGACACTAGGTCAAGCATGACCGTATGCCATGGTTAAGGCGTTTTGATGCCTCGGCCTCACCACCACAATGTTTGTCATCACCGAGAGCACGAACGGCCCTTAACTATAGCTCACGACTCCGAGAACATCCATAATTGCACACACGACTTTGCTGCCGCACGGTCGGATCCTGTGCATCCTATGGCTCTCGGCACCCGGGTCAAGCACGCACGTACGCCATGGTTAAGCCATTTTGATGCCTCTCACCTCTCCACCATAGAGTTTTCCATCACACGAGAGCACGAAGGGCCCTTAACCATGCCTCACGGCTCCAAAGCTGCCATATTTGCACACTCGACCATCTTTGCCGCACGGTCGGTTCCAACGCATTTATGGCTCCGGCTCGAGTCAAGCATGCACATGTACGCCATGGTTAAGGCATTTTGACACCTCTGGCCTCTCTACCATAGCGTTTGCCATCACTCGAGAGCACGAACGGCCCTTAACCTCGGCTCCACGGCTCGAGCGCCATATTTGCACACACGACCATTCTTTGCCGCACGGTCGGTTCTGCGCATCCTACGGCTCCTCGCACCAAGTCAAGCATGCCCATGCACTATGGTTAAGGCATTTTGACACCTCTAGCCTCTCGACCACAGCATTTGTTGCCGCCCAAGAACCCGAATGGCCCTTAACCATGGCTCCACCGCTCTAGAGCGCCATATTTGCACACACGACTATGCTACCGCACGGCCCGGTTCCTACGTGTCCTACGGCTCTCGACACTAGGTCAAGCACGACCGTATGCCATGGTTAAGGCATTTTGACACCTCTGGCCCCACCACCACAATGTTTGTCATCACCCGAGAGCCCGAACGGCCCTTAACTATAGCTCCACGACTCAGAACATCCATAATTGCACACACGGTTGTCTTTGGCGCACGGCCGGATCTGTGCATCCTACGGCTCTCGGCACCGGTTCAAGCACACCCGTACGCCATGGTTAAGCCATTTTGATGCCTCTCACCTCTCCACCATAGAGTTTTCCATCACCGAGAGAGCTGAAGGGCCCTTAACCATGCTCCGGCGGCTCCAAAGCGCCACATTTGCACACACGACCATCTTTGCCGCATGGTCGGTTCCAACGCATCCTATGGCTCCCGGCGAGTCAAGCAAGCCCGTACGCCATGGTTAAGGCATTTTGACACCTCGGCCTCTCTACCATAGCGTTTGCCATCGCTCGAGAGCACGAACGGCCCTTAACCTCGGCTCCACGGCTCCCGAAGCGCCATATTTGCACACACGACTTTCTTTGCCGCACGGCCGGTTCCTGCGCATCCTACGGCTCCTCGCACCAAGTCAAGCACGCCCATGCACCATGGTTAAGGCGTTTTAACACCTTTGGCCTCTCCACCACAGCATTTATTACCGCCCAAGAACCCGAATGGCCCTTAACCATGGCTCCACGAGCTCTAGAAGCTGCCATATTTGCACACACGACTATGCTACCGCCGGGCCGGTTCTGCATGTCCTATAGCTCTCGACACTAGGTCAAGCACGACCGTATGCCATGGTTAAGGCGTTTTGACGCCTCTGGCCTCACCACCACAATATTTGTCATCACCCGAGAGCCGAACGGCCCTTAACTATAGCTCCACGACTCCAGAACATCCATAATTGCACACACGGCTTGTCTTTGCCGCACGGCCGGATCTGTGCATCCTACGGCTCTCGGCACCGGGTCAAGCACGCCCGTACGCCATGGTTAAGCCATTTTGATGCCTCTCACCTCTCCACCATAGAGTTTTCATCACCGAGAGCACGAAGGGCCCTTAACCATGGCTCCACGGCTCCAAAGCGCCATATTTGCACACACGACCATGCTTTGCCGCACGGTCGGTTCCAACGCATCCTATGGCTCCGGCCTTTGAGTCAAGCATGCCGTACGCCATGGTTAAGGCATTTTGACACCTCGGCCTCTCTACCATAGCGTTTGCCATCGCTCGAGAGCATGAACGGCCCTTAACCTTGGCTCCACGGCTCAAGCGCCATATTTGCACACACGACCATCTTGCCCGCACGGTCGGTTCCAACGCATCCTATGGCTCCTCGCACCAAGTCAAGCATGCCCGTACGCCATGGTTAAGGCATTTTGACACCTCTAGCCTCTCCACCACAGCGTTTGTTGCCGCTTTGAGAACCCGAATGGCCCTTAACCATGGCTCCACGGCTCTAGAAGCTGCCATATTTGCACACACGAATATGCTACCGCCTGGCCCGGTTCGTGCGTGTCCTACGGCTCTTGACACTAGGTCAAGCATGACCGTATGCCATGGTTAAGGCATTTTGATGCCTCTGGCCTCACCACCACAATGTTTGTCATCACCCGAGAGCACCGGAACGGCCCTTAACTACAGCTCCACGACTCAGAACATCCATAATTGCACACACGACCATGTCTTTGCCCACGGTCGGATCTGTGCATCCTATGGCTCTCGGCACCGGGTCAAGCACGCCCGTACGCCATGGTTAAGCCATTTTGATGCCTCTCACCTCTCCACCATAGAGTTTTCCATCACACGAGAGCATGAAGGGCCCTTAACCATGCCTCACGGCTCCAAAAGCGCCATATTTGCACACTCGACCATCTGCCCGCACGGTCGGTTCCAACGCATTTTATGGCTCCGGCTACGAGTCAAGCATGCACATGCGCCATGGTTAAGGCATTTTGACACCTCTGGCCTCTCTACCATAGCGTTTGCCATCACTCGAGAGCACGAACGGCACTTAACCTCGGCTCCACGGCTCCCGAGCGCCATATTTGCACACACGACTTTCTTTGCCGCACGGCGGTTCCTGCGCATCCTACGGCTCCTCGCACCAAGTCAAGCACGCCCATGCACTATGGTTAAGGCATTTTGACACCGCTGGCCTCTCGACCACGGCATTTGTTGCCACCCAAGAACCCGAATGGCCCTTAACCATGGCTCCACCGCTCTAGAAGCGCCATATTTGCACACACGACTATGCTACCGCACGGCCCGGTTCCTACGTGTCCTCTGGCTCTCGACACTAGGTCAAGCACGGCCGTATGCCATGGTTAAGGCATTTTGACACCTCTGGCCCCACCACCACAATGTTTGTCATCACCCGAGAGCCCCGAACGGCCCTTAACTATAGCTCCACGACTCGAACATCCATAATTGCACACACTTTGTCTTTGCGCGCACGGCGGATCCTGTGCATCCTACGGCTCTCGGCACCGGTTCAAGCACACCCGTACGCCATGGTTAAGCCATTTTGATGCCTCTCACCTCTCCACCATAGAGTTTTCCATCACCGAGAGCACGAAGGGCCCTTAACCATGGCTCCACGGCGTAAAGCGCCACATTTGCACACACGACCATTCCAACGCGTCCTATGGCTCCCGGCGAGTCAAGCAAGCCCGTACGCCATGGTTAAGGCATTTTGACACCTCGGCCTCTCTACCATAGCGTTTGTCGTCGCTCGAGAGCACGAACGGCCCTTAACCTCGGCTCCACGGCTCGGCGCCATATTTGCACACACGACTTTCTTTGCCGCACGGCGGTTCCTATGCGTCCTACGGCTCCTCGCACCAAGTCAAGCACGCCCATGCACCATGGTTAAGGCGTTTTAACACCTTTGGCCTCTCCACCACAGCGTTTATTACCGCCCGAGAACCCTTGAATGGCCCTTAACCATGGCTCCACGGCTCTAGAAGCGCCATATTTGCACACACGACTATGCTACCGCACGGCCGGTTCTGCGCATGTCCTATAGCTCTCGACACTAGGTCAAGCACGACCGTATGCCATGGTTAAGGCGTTTTGACGCCTCGGCCTCACCACCACAATATTTGTCATCACCCGAGAGCCCGAACGGCCCTTAACTATAGCTCCACGACTCGAACATCCATAATTGCACACACTGTTGTCTTTGCCGCCGCGGATCTGTGCATCCTACGGCTCTCGGCACCGGGTCAAGCACGCCGTACGCCATGGTTAAGCCATTTTGATGCCTCTCACCTCTCCACCATAGAGTTTTCATCACCGAGAGCACGAAGAAGGGCCCTTAACCCGCAGCTCCACGGCTGCAAAGCGCCATATTTGCACACACGACCATCTTTGCCGCACGGTCGGTTCCAACGCATCCTATGGCTCTCGGCGAGTCAAGCATGCCGTACGCCATGGTTAAGGCATTTTGACACCTCGGCCTCTCTACCATAGCATTTGCCATCGCTCGAGAGCCTAAACGGCCCTTAACCTTGGCTCCACGGCTCCGAAGCGCCATATTTGCACACACGACCATCTTTGCCGCACGGTCGGTTCCAACGCATCCTATGGCTCGGCGAGTCAAGCATGCCCGTACGCCATGGTTAAGGCATTTTGACACCTCTAGCCTCTCCACCACGGCGTTTGTTGCTGCTGAGAACTGAATGGCCCTTAACCATGGCTCCACGGCTCTAGAAGCTGCCATATTTGCACACACGAATATGCTACCGCCTGGCCGGTTCGTGCGTGTCCTCTGACTCTTGACACTAGGTCAAGCATGACCGTATGCCATGGTTAAGGCATTTTGATGCCTCTGGCCTCACCACCACAATGTTTGTCATCACCCGAGAGCACGAACGGCCCTTAACTTCTAGCTCCACGACTCCAAAACATCCATAATTGCACACACATTTTGTCTTTGCCGCACGGTCGGATCTGCTGCATCCTATGGCTCTCGGCACCGGGTCAAGCACGCTGTACGCCATGGTTAAGCCATTTTGATGCCTCTCACCTCTCCACCATAGAGTTTTCCATCACCTAAGAGCACGAAGGGCCCTTAACCATGCCTCCACGGCTCCAAAGCTGCCATATTTGCACACTCGACCATCTTTGCGCACGGTCGGTTCCAACGCATTTTATGGCTCCGGCTCGAGTCAAGCATGCCGTACGCCATGGTTAAGGCATTTTGACACCTCTGGCCTCTCTACCATAGCGTTTGCCATCACTCGAGCACGAACGGCACTTAACCTCGGCTCCACGGCTCGAGCGCCATATTTGCACACACGACTTTCTTTGCCCCGCCGGTCGGTTCCTGCGCATCCTATGGCTCCTCGCACCAAGTCAAGCACGCCCATGCACTATGGTTAAGGCATTTTGACACCGCTGGCCTCTCGACCACAGCATTTGTTGCCGCCCAAGAACCCGAATGGCCCTTAACCATGGCTCCACCGCTCTAGAAGCTGCCATATTTGCACACACGACTATGCTACGCCACGGCCGGTTCCTGCGTGTCCTACGACTCTCGACACTAGGTCAAGCATGACCGTATGCCATGGTTAAGGCGTTTTGACACCTCGGCCCCACCACCACAATGTTTGTCATCACCCGAGAGCCCGAACGGCCCTTAACTATAGCTCCATGACTCCGAACATCCATAATTGCACACACGGCTGTCTTGCCGCACGGATCCCGGATCTGTGCATCCTACGGCTCTTGGCACGGGTCAAGCACACCCGTACGCCATGGTTAAGCCATTTTGATGCCTCTCACCTCTCCACCATAGAGTTTTCATCACCGAGAGCACGAAGGGCCCTTAACCATGGCTCCGTGGCTCCAAAAGCTGCCATATTTGCACACACGACCATCTTTGCCGCACGGTCGGTTCAACGCATCCTATGGCTCCGGCGAGTCAAGCATGCCCGTACGCCATGGTTAAGGCATTTTGACACCTCTGGCCTCTCTACCATAGCGTTTGCCATCGCTCGAGAGCACTAAACGGCCCTTAACCTTGGCTCCACGGCTCGAGCGCCATATTTGCACACACGACCATGATGCCGCACGGTGGTTCCAACGCATCCTATGGCTCCTCGCACCAAGTCAAGCATGCCCATGTACACCATGGTTAAGGCATTTTGACACCTCTAGCCTCTCCACCACGGCGTTTGTTGCCACCTAAGAACCCGAATGGCCCTTAACCATGGCTCCACGGCTCTAGAGCGCCATATTTGCACACACGAATATGCTACCCGCACGGCCCGGTTCGTGCGTGTCCTATAGCTCTTGACACTAGGTCAAGCACGACCGTATGCCATGGTTAAGGCATTTTGATGCCTCTGGCCTCACCACCACAATGTTTGTCATCACCTGAGAGCCTGAACGGCCCTTAACTATAGCTCCACGACTCCAAAACTGCCATAATTGCACACACATTTGTCTTTGCCGCATGGCCCGGATCCTGTGCATCCTACGGCTCTCGGCACCAGGTCAAGCACGCCTGTACGCCATGGTTAAGCCATTTTGATGCCTCTCACCTCTCCACCATAGAGTTTTCCATCACTGAGAGCTTGAAGGGCCCTTAACCATGCCTCCACGGCTCCAAAACTGCCATATTTGCACACACGACCATCTACCCCGCATGGTCGGTTCCAACGCATTTTATGGCTCCGGCTCTGAGTCAAGCATGCCGTACGCCATGGTTAAGGCATTTTGACACCTCTGGCCTCTCTACCATAGCGTTTGCCATCACTCGAGAGCACGAATGGCCCTTAACCTCGGCTCACGGCTCGGAAGCGCCATATTTGCACACACGACCTTTCTTTGCCGCACGGCGGTTCCTGCGCATCCTACGGCCCCTCGTACCAAGTCAAGCACGCCCATGCACTATGGTTAAGGCGTTTTGACACCTCGGCCTCTCGACCACGGCATTTGTTGCCGCCAAGAACCCAATGGCCCTTAACCATGGCTCCACCGCTCTAGAAGCGCCATATTTGCACACACGACTATGCTACCGCCGGCCGGTTCCCTGCGTGTCCTATGGCTCTCGACACTAGGTCAAGCATGACCGTATGCCATGGTTAAGGCGTTTTGACACCTCTGGCCCCACCACCACAATGTTTGTCATCACCGAGAGCCCGAACGGCCCTTAACTATAGCTCCACGACTCCAGAACATCCATAATTGCACACACGGCTGCCGCACGGCGGATCTGTGCATCCTACGGCTCTCGGCACCGGGTTCAAGCACACCCGTACGCCATGGTTAAGCCATTTTGATGCCTCTCACCTCTCCACCATAGAGTTTTCCATCACTGAGAGCACGAAGGGCCCTTAACCATGGCTCCACGGCTAAAGCGCCACATTTGCACACTCGACCATGCTGCCGCATGGTCGGTTCCAACGCATTTCCTATGGCTCCCGGCGAGTCAAGCAAGCCCGTACGCCATGGTTAAGGCATTTGACACCTCGGCCTCTCTACCATAGCGTTTGTCATTGCTCGAGAGCTTGAACGACCCTTAACCTCGGCTCCACGGCTCCCGAGCGCCATATTTGCACACACGACTTTCTTTGCCCCTGCCGGTTCCTATGCGTCCTACGGCTCCTCGCACCAAGTCAAGCACGCCTATGCACCATGGTTAAGGCGTTTTAACACCTTTGGCCTCTCCACCACGGCGTTTATTACCACCCGAGAACCCGAATGGCCCTTAACCATGGCTCCACGGCTCTAGAATTGCCATATTTGCACACACGACTATGCTACCGCACAGGTTCCTGCATGTCCTATAGCTCTCGACACTAGGTCAAGCACGGCCGTATGCCATGGTTAAGGCATTTTGACACATCGGCCTCACCACCACAATATTTGTCATCACCCGAGAGCCCGACGGCCCTTAACTATAGCTCCACGACTCTAGAACATCCATAATTGCACACACGGCGTCTTTGCCCACACGGCCGGATCTGTGCATCCTACGGCTCTCGGCACCGGGTCAAGCACGCCGTACGCCATGGTTAAGCCATTTTGATGCCTCTCACCTCTCCACCATAGAGTTTTCATCACCCGAGAGCACGAAGGGCCCTTAACCACGGCTCCACGGCTGCAAAACTGCCATATTTGCACCACACGACCATCACGCCACGGTCGGTTCCAACGCATCCTATGGCTCTCGCACCGAGTCAAGCATGCCCGTACACCATGGCTAAGGCATTTTGACACCTCGGCCTCTCTACCATAGCGTTTGCCATCGCTCGAGAGCACGAATGGCCCTTAACCTTGGCTCACGGCTCGAAGCGCCATATTTGCACACACGACCATCTTGCCGCACGGTCGGTTCAACGCATCCTATGGCTCCGGCTTTGAGTCAAGCATGCCCGTACGCCTTGGTTAAGGCATTTTGACACCTCTAGCCTCTCCCACCACAGCGTTTGTTGCCACACGAGAACACGAATGGCCCTTAACCATGGCTCCACGGCTCTAGAAGCTGCCATATTTGCACACACGAATATGCTACCGCCTGGGCCGGTTCGTGCGTGTCCTACGGCTCTTGACACTAGGTCAAGCATGACCGTATGCCATGGTTAAGGCATTTTGATGCCTCTGGCCTCACCACCACAATGTTTGTCATCACCCGAGAGCACGAACGGCCCTTAACTAGCTTCACGACTCCAGAACATCCATAATTGCACAC
>JAENPR010000210.1:600000-901530 GCA_018135685.1 Themeda triandra
CGCTTACGCTTCTTAAGAAACGAATGCCTGCAATTATATATTAAAAATATTAATATTTATAATACATAATTAGTATCATTAGAAAGATATTTGAATCTAATTTTCTAACAAATTTATTTGAAGATAAAAATGTTATACATATTTTTTATAAATCGAGTCAAACTTGTGACATGCACACCAACGACGACAATTAAAAAGGGACGGAGGGAGTATGTACACCGTTGCCAGTATATGCTTAATTATAGAATATATGACAGCTGGTCAAACCTAATTAATTTTCCTGCGTTACTTTGTTTTATTAACCTTACTTAAGCATGATTGATATGTCTATGTTTGCACTATATATGTGTTCTAAATCATACTTCTTTTAATTTCATGAAGCATTTTCCTGTGTTACTTTGTTTTATTAACCTTATTTAAGCATAATATGTCTATGTTTGCACTATATATGTGTTGTAAATCGTACTTTTTTAATTTCATGAAGCTATCTCGGCATGTTTGCAAGAGGAACGAATTTGTAGCTGAGATTCTAGTGGACAATGTGAAGTGGGAAACATCAGATTTTGAGCACCATAACCTGCAGCTACTAGAGATTGTTGGCTACGCGGCAGAGTTCAAGCTGGATGAATATATAAGGATCCTCATGGAACATGCTGTATGTTTGAAGAGAATTCACCTGCTTGAACAAGACTTTTGTAGCAAATGTTGCTATGAACCAAGTGGTCGGCCAAGGCGCAGGTCACTACTTCAATATCCGTCTAATGAACGTGAGAAGAATGCTACCAGGAGCCGGCTCACGGAAGATTTTTCCTCGCCCGTGAAAATAATTCTAGCATGACACGTGTGGACTGTATGCGTATTGCACATGATTATTATAATGTTCCATTTTCAAGATAGTTTAGCAATTAAGTCCATCCTATAAAAGATATATCATTCTCAAACATGTTTGCTTTGATTAAATATATAAGAAAATATTAATATTTAGAGTAAATTACGGACAGAGATTGGGTAACTTTGCTCAGTAAAGTCACGACGCAACTTTCGTGCCTGTATCCACCGTCCAAACGAAATCCAACGGAATGAAATGATTTGCCTCTTTTTTTTTCACGCCGTGCGTTCTCAGTCTCCGTCTCCGTCCTCGTGGTCGACGCCGTGGAAGCAGAGCAGGGCGGCGTACAACGCGGCGAGGCGATCCTGCATGGTCGTGGTCCCGGCCGGCGCAGCCCGAGGCCCCGAAGCTCGCGCGCGTGCAGCAGTCTTCTCGCGCTGCAGCCGACGGCGTACGACGTGGCGAGCAAGGTGGCAAGGCGGTCCTGCAGGTCGCGTTCCCGGCCGGCGCGGCCCTCTCCACGAGGCCCAGGAGCTCGCGCCCGTCCATCATGGCGGCAGCCTTCTCGCGCTGCAACCGGGCGATCATCAGCACCGTCTCGCTGGTCGTGGTCTCCGCGGCGCCGTGCTCCCCTGTCGAGCTCTGCACGCTGCGCCGGTCCGCCCATGTCATCCTCCGCCATTGACAGCACCAACCGGACCAGAGAGAGAGAATAGATGATGTAGCGTCCTTGACGATGTCGAATAAGGAGTACCATCCGTTGCCAGCGTGAATGCGTTGCCGCCGCCGCCGACACGGCCATGGCGTGCAGCTTGCGGAGGAGCTCGACAAGGAGCATCCGGGGCTGGAGGCCGGCATGAGATGCGCGCCACGAGGAATAGAACATATAGCACGGTGCCGAGGGTGGCCATGGTGGTCACCATGAGCCTTTCGGTGTGCAGGTCGCCGGACGACGCCATGTTGTGACTTGTGAGCAGCGTGGGCATCCGGCAGGACTGAAGCTGTGAAGCATCGAGCAAAAAATGGCTAAGTGTTGGCTTCGTTTTTACTTGGAAGCGTTTCCAACGTTGGATATAGAATGGACGTAGGGGATGATGGGAAAGTTGGATCGTGACTTTACAGAGCAAAGTTACCCAATCTCTGTCCGTAAATTACACTCACCATGCAACAACTATTTAAGTGAGTGCATATTGTCTAACATCTTGTAATTTATCCAGTTTAATACAGTTATCTAGGTGAGTGCAATGTTGATCCAACATTTTGTAATATTTTCAATTTGATACAAAAACTTATCTCTTTGGTGCATATACGGTCCAAACACTTGAATTCCATGTCATTGGGAACTACTGCATCGTATAATGCTCAACTCATGCAACGCTTAGCTGGAATCATTTGGATAATGACTCATTTGCAGGCAAGCTTGATCTCTCATTTGGATAATGACTCATCTGTAGGCAAGCTTGATCTCTCACAAATTTAATTTAGTCTTGATTCATTTTTAAATTCAACAAAATCAAATAAATCTTAGCCCACATAAAATGTTATAGTATAATAATATAGTTTTGTCTCATACGAGAGTTTAGCTAAAAATTAACTCACTTAAATAGGTGATGTTAAAGAGTTGAAGGACGCGACACAAACGTATGTGCAGAGGCCAAGCAATGAGCGTGCACAAGGCAGGCCATGCCACATCATCTGCTCATGTATGTTGGACGATCAAAAGCTTTTGGTCATCTCGACCCCTAATAGGTTTTGGCACATACTTATGTTAGTATAATGATTTAGAGTGTAAAAAGATACACCATTATAATGCTTGGATCGTATGCACCGTTTGATAGGTTCTCGTATCAAATGAAACAAATTACAAAATATTAGATCAAGACGCATCCACCTAGATAATTGTTATACTAAACTAGTATCAGGGCGCGCGCCTTCGCGCGCCCGTGTTGCTGTGGCTAGATAATGTTTTGAGTGAATCAGCAGCAGTAGTTAACAAAAGGTAAAGTCGTGTAAGATTATAGGTACATTACAATCAATTGTTACATGAATTTCTAATTGCAGATGTTCATACGTAGATCAACCATGAGGTTGTAAATAGGTCTCTAGCTACTAAAACCTTGGACATCAGTTTGTCCATACAAAAGGTGCAGCAACAATTAGGAAAGCTATCTTTAAGATTAGCCTAAAAAGACAATGGTTTCTATTCGTTGCTGACAAGATCATGGGTCCTACCATTTAGGGGGAGCAGGATTCCAAGTCCAACAGTTGTCTTGTACATCGGGAGTTTCATCATGAAGTGTTATCAATATGTAACGTAGCTGCATATATATGTATGGGAGAAGTTAGCCTTGTTGAATTAACTGAATTGAGTGTTGAAAACTATGCGTAGGTGTATACGTTGTGTTGGCGATATTTTTTGTATAGATGCCGAAGACCAGTGGAGTAATTTGCAATTGTGGTGACCAAATTTTGAACTGGATAATTGAATCGGAGGTACCTGAACTGTAAAGGTTGCCATCTCGATGGAGATATTGGATGTTAGCTCCCTGCAGTACAACAACAAAAGCAAACAAAGCACATCATTCGTAGGCCTGAAAGAAAGCTGAGGAATGCGGTAGATTGTTTTTTGGTACCCTGAAATCTCAGTTCCAATATCATGCATCATGGGAAACAACAATAGGCAAAAATGGATGAAGCAAAGGTAGAGGGAAATGTAGCAGAAATATACTCATAAAGGAAATAGGCGATTTTCGTAATGGGCGGTCAGAAAGATGACAGACAAAGGATAGAATTTTGCCGAGCATTTCATTAGCACAACCTAAACCACTAAATCCCATGACAAGCAGTAGACGTGGCCATAAAAAGCACTGAACGTACATTCTGGATGTTGGTAAAGCCAATTTTGTTTAAGCATGTGAACCAGCTATCGTCCCAATTAAACTGTGGAATAAACCAAACAGATGAGGGTTAAGTGATAGACGAACATAGAAGCCACACAGCCCGCATTGGGTGGTCTGTGTATTACTGAACTTCTAAAGAAAATACAGGGTGATTGTGTAGCACGTTCCATATTGAGCAAGTGTCTAGATCAAACCACGTTTTAATTGCATATAGAAGCTTTTAGAATTATGCAGCCTGGCACTTGAACTTGTAGGATACTCTAGTTTTAGAATAGAATCATGGTTCCAACTTCCAAGAGTGGAGCTCGGTCACTAATTATTAATATCACCATCATACATCCCTTTGCCTTTCCATTAAGATACAGGCATAACTCATAGAAACACTATAACAAAAAAACTTAACTGATTGTGTTTTTGTTCTATTTTGTAGATCTTAGTGGACAACCAGCAGAAATAGAATTTTATTTCATCGGTGAACATCCATATCATTTAATGTGTAGAATAGCAGCATTTCTAGAATCAAGGAAGAAGATATTCATAATAGGATATGTTTTCTTAAACTAACCTCTTATTTTCAGAATTTGTGGAAGCACTATGATGCCAATCTTGAAGGCCAATAAGTCAATTAAGATATAGCTGCAAGTAACGACAAATAATCTGAGTAAACAAAGCCAGAAAAAACTATATCAACAAAGCAACCGAACAGGCTGCAATCACACTTACCTGAAACCAACTCAGACCACAGAAAACACTTTTTTTAGGTGATGTATCCTATCCTAAATAAGTTTCACAGGACAAAGCAATATGACTTTTTTTATTCATGCTGAAGAGGGAGGTGGCATGGCCTCATTTGCATACCTAGTTGCTTAGTTCTCATACAGTAAATGTGAGGGAGGTGACATGGTTTCACCTATAGATCTGCTTATTCAGTTCTCACATAGTCCATTACACTCAGCACTGGCCATGACCTATTCAAGTCAGTAGGAGCCAAAGGTATGTCAAATTTCAGAAGGGCTATCGTTATCTCTGCATGTAAACTGGAATAAAAGAAAAGAGGCGACATTAGCTGTTATGTAATCTCTCCCAAAGGAAAGGAATTGGAACTCTTAATTCGAGGTGCACACAGTCTTATCTCTCAAGGCCAATTGATACACATGATTACCTGAAATCATTGATTTAGAAAGAAGCGAATATGCTATGAAGGGACTTCAATATTATAAGTAAGTTAAGACAGTAGCTATCTTTGGATTACTTGCATTCCCAGAATGGTAGAAAAGTAAGTTAAGACAGTAGCTATCTATGGATTACCTTTAGTCCCAGATTTCTGAGTGCACGCCTCTAGCTCTGTTTAAGCGTGTGCCTTGCACAACAAAAGAAATTTAAGAAGTCCATGAATATGACCACAAGAACAAACTTGATCCAATGATAAATTCTACAACACAAAGTTCATACCTCAGGTTCCATTTTCATTTATGCAAGGGTCAACAATGATAATCTGCCAAAAAATAGGATGATGAGACATTAGAAGGACAAAACACATGTAGCAATGTTACCCTTGGGATATAAACTTACTCGCATTCCATTTTAGGAGGCGGACAGCCCCAACATTTTTTTTGCTTCAATTTTGCCATGACAATATTTCCATGACCAAACCATAGTAAAATTTGCATAACCAAGCCATAGTAAGATTTACGAATACTCAAAGCATGACAATATTTCAATATGACCCAACCCATAGAAAATTCAACACAATCGGATTTAGTGTACCTGGCTAGTGCACCTGGCCGCGCCCGCGCCCCAGGACGTCGCGCCGCGCCCGCGCCGCCCGCGGCCGGCCGCCCGCTGCCCGCGCGCACCGCCCTTCAGCGCCGCCCGCTGCGCGCGCCCGCCCGCGGCCGCCGCCGCGCCCTCGCCGCCTCGCCGCGCCTCGCGCCGGTCGCGCCCCCGCCGCCGCACCGCCCGTGCCCGCGCGCCGCCGCCACTGCCCGCCGCCGCCGCCACTTCTCCACTTTCACTGGCACGGGAGAGGGAAAGTGGAGTGAAACCCTAATCAGAATATATGTGCCTTCTAAGGTTGGAAGCAGAAGCTGGAGAAACGAGATAGAAGCCAAAAAGAACAAAGAAAAACCTGAGAATCAGCTTCCAGCTTCCAGCTTCTGATCAAATCTGAGTCATACAGTGAAGATCCAACGGCCAGGGTATTTCGGGTGACGTGGCCATGGCTCCCAGCCGAGGAGCCGACGCGCCTTGTATAGTCTTAATTAGACAAATTACAAGACGTTGGAGTAATGCACATCCACTTGGATAATTTTCGTATGATGAGTGCAATTTACTCTTAGTACATGACTCTATCATTAGATAGTCGTTGAATTTATTTTTACAACAAACTTGTTTAGAGATACAAATGTTACTGATATTTTCTACAAAGATAGATGTAGAGAAAAAAATACATGGATAGTACATTAATTAGTGAGGGTATGTCGATTTGGTACATCAAGTTCAAAAGTGCATCTTTGATGAATAAAGAGTTCATATCCCTATGTTTTATGTCTATATTATATTTATAAAAGTGTGAGGCTAAAATGCAACCAGGTGCATTTTATATAGAAAATGCAAAGACCTCCGAATCGAGCACCAACTGCAACACATTATGTTCTTTGTTTGCAAACACGGTTGTGTTCTGGTTGCAACAGGGATGTATGTGACCACGCCCGCCCGCGTGCACATATGCACACCAGACAAACGCCCCCCGCCCATTCGTGCATCCTCTTGGTCCGAATCGAACACCAATTGCAACACGTGTCTTCTGCATTTGCAAACGCGGTTTGTATTCTGGTTGCAACAGGGATGTGTGTAACAACCCCTTCAGCTTTTGCAAATGCAGAGCACACCGTGTTGCAATTGGTGTTAAATTCAAGTTCCGTGCAATTTCTATATAAAATGCACCTTGTTGCATTTTAGTCTCACGCAAATTCCCCTATATTTCTTTTCATTCACAAGATTGCCCATCCCTGTAGCGTGTGGTGCCCACCACACGCATTCCCGCCGTTCGTGGTGCCCGCGTTGCCTCCCAAGCAGACGCCTCTCGCCGCCGGGGACCAACGACGCACGTGCCTTGGACTAGCGTCACCGACGCGCCGAAGTCGGACACCGTCGCGGCCTTGCTTTTGTCGAGCAGGATGTTGGCGGGCTTGACGTCGTCGTGGATCATCGACGGCGACGCCGTGGAGTGCAGGTACGCGAGCGCGCCTCCGTGGCCTCGTGCGCGATCTTCAGCCGGACCGCGAACGAAGGTGGCGAGACGTGGTCAGGGCCTCCGCCGTGCCTGATTGCCTGTGCTCGCAGTCCGTGGAGGAGCTCGCACGGGGTGCCATTGGGAATGAACTGGTACACGAGCATGTGCACCGCCACCTGCACCCAGTGGATCTGCAGGAAGCCGATGCGCGGAGCAGGCCCGACGCGAAGACAGCGCCCAAGCAGAGAACGTCGTGGTGCTGGCACAGAGACGACCGCACACCATCTGCACCTGCATGTGCATGCTCTGGAACACGTCGGTGTAGAGGATGGGGCTGGATCGTGTAGTCGTGGCGTGGGTCGAACGGCCGGTTCTTGAAGTGCTCGCGCTCTTGTAGTCACAATAGCATGCACCGGCTCACCGGACGGCGTGTTATGCCACTCGATACGCACACACCATCGAATCCCGGCCAAAGGCTGCGAAAGCCGTCCTGAACGTATACCCCGTGTCGTCGACTCCTGTGGGTGACCACCATGTACACGGAGAGGCGCATGCAGCTGGCAACGGGGCATCCCGCATCCGGCGGCCGTGATCCAGGCGGCGGCGCACCCGCCATGTGCCCCTGCAGCCGCATGTGCACACATCGGGCTGGCGGACAAGACGGGCACCGCCATCTTCGTGTCTTTGGCCACCGTGTCGGCGGCGGAGGGCAACAACGTAACACCATCCTGCAGCCGCGTTGATTGGCTGGAACGGTGGGAGCACGATTGAAGAGAAGGATATGATCCTTTCAAAAAAAAGAGAAGGATATGAGGGTATGTGGTCGAGATCATGAACTGAGTACGCCGGCACCCACCTGAGCGGCTGAGCCCACATCACGGCTCGCACCGCCACGTCCCAACACGCTGAATGGAGCGATGGTCGAGGGGTCGGGAAACCGGGAGTTTGCAATAGGGAAGGATAATCTTAATTATGAATAAAAAATAAATATAGAGGGTTTTGTTTTGCAAATATAAAGGGACATGAAAATCAATCTATTACTCTTCATGATTCTTTTACCGGTAATGCTACTTATCATACGTCCTAACCATCGGACGCCATGGTGGGCCTCTACTGGGCCGGCGCGCCGCAACGCAGGACCGCGCCACGCAGCTCGACCACCCGTGACACGCGTCTGGGTCATGCGCTCGCACTCCACCCCCAAACCCGGCACCCACTCCACTCCCTCGTCATTTCCGCCCGTCCCCATTCTCACTCGCCCGCGCGCTCTCGTGCTCCCAGCTCCCAGCGTCGCCGTCGTCGTCGTGCAGACGCTATGGCTGCGCCACCGCCGACGTCGCGCTACCTCGCCTCCCCCGGACCTGCTGCTTCCCGCGGGCCCTCCTCCTCCCCTCACGCGCCCCCACGGGTTTCTCTCGAGCAGCTGTGGGGAATGGCGGGAGTGGCCGTGGATCCGCTGGATCTGGCGGCGACGGTCGGGGATCTGCGGGATCCGCCCCCGCCAGCCACGGATCCGGGGGATTTTCTTGCGTGGGGGAGGAGGGCTGCGGCGGATCCGGTCTTCTTCGCCCCTTGTCGACGAAATATCGGCGATAGTCCGACCAGGGGTATGCCCTGACCGGTAATGGATTGGCGGAAGGCGCACGAGATTGCGAGCAAGACGTAAACAGGGAGCAATCACACGAGGTTTACCCAGGTTCAGGCCGCAAAGATGCGTAAAACCCTAGTCCCTGCTCTCTGTTTCGATTATGATGTGGATGTATGAGTCGTGCGTTATGCCGATTCGTCCTTCCGGCACGGGGTCCTTGCTCTCCTTATATATCACGGGGAGCAAGGTTACAAGTCGGAACTAGCCTATCTCGGTACTAAGTTTACATACTTTACAAGTCTAAACTTTCCTATATCGGCTAGGTCTTGTCCTCCTTGTCGGTCTTCGATATTCTTGCTGTTTTAGGATGTCCGACCGGCCGAGCCGATCGGTCTTGAAGCTTGATGGGCCGGCACGGCGATAGCGTGTCGGCCCAAACTAGGCCGTGAGGGTATATGGAGTTTATACCTCCACGGCTAGTCCCCGAGCATCATGGATCTTGAGGGAAAAAACACCGTCTTGCTTGGTTGAGTGAGAAAGGGTGGTCGGACACACGTTCGACATGTGGTCCGAGCGGTGGGTGGAGGACCGTCTAATGCTTCCGACCACACTTTGTTTACACTTGGTTGACGTTTTCGGTTTTGACCGAAAGATTTATGATGCTCCCGAAAAGAAAAAAAATTTTGAAAGGGTCCCAAATGCGGAGACGTGGGCCCACGTTAGTGTGTGATGCCCGCCATCACATGGTATCTGTCGTGATTGGTCGTTGCCTTAGCTTAGTTTTGAACTAAACTTCTTTGTAAAGAGAAAGGATCGGGCCGAATCATGCAAATGACGTGGGCCCACGTAGTCCCCGAGGTTTGCCGTAAGATAGTATATGTTGCAAAAGCAAGCTCTAAAAGAAGGATCTAGCCCATGTCACCTCTCGGGTGACGTGGGCCCACGTAGTCCCCGAGCCTCGAGATGAGGTGGAACACGTTATGTCGGGTCTAAAAAGAAGACAACGATCATTATATCGTGCTTTATGTGTTTCCGACCACTCTTTGAGTGAGACCGAGCAGGCCAAATTTCATTTGGGCTGGTCGGTTTGAACCATGCCATAACTTTGTCATGATTAAGTTAAGGCAGCTTTGCTACTTAACTCAGTCCCCAGCGTGGCTGTGAGACCATGGTTTTGAATCTAAACCCATGAAATAGCTTAGCTATTTGTGTGCCAGAATAACCGGTATCATTGGCGAAAAAATCCCAGCTCAGCTGTCGGATTGTGTGGGTTGAATTGTTTATGCTATACCGCAACTTTGTTACGCGGGTTGGAACAGCTTTCTTTGTGAACCTTGATCTTTTTAGCGAGGCTGTTTTAAGACTATAGCAAAAGAAACAGACTTAAATGACCTTCGGTAGCTTTGCTCACCTTGGGTCGGCTTTCGGGTTATCCGGTAGCCGTGCGTCCCGTAATGGGAAATGTTTTGTAAATTTAAATGGGGAGAGAAAAACTGACCAAAAAGGCCTTTTAGCTTGAAGCGGCCCGGCTTTTTTACGGCCCATTAAGGAAAAAACCCTAGTGTGGTTAAAAACTCTTGGTGCCGCCGTCATTTGGTTTGCTTGCATTTTGCCTATAGCTCTTGCAATCAGTTCATTCTGCCGCCCAAACTCCGTGCCTAGGGTTAGCTCAAGTAACCGCATCCTGTTGTTTCGAGGGTCATGGCGAAGAGGCGTCAATCTGCAACAGGGAAAAGGAAGGAGAAAAAAGAGCAGAAAGAGTATGAGAAGCAGATGAAGCAGATTTGGTCGCCCACTCAATCGACGGCGGCGTCGGTGAATGCTTTGGCGGATGGCGGCATGATCCCGCCGGCATCCTTTGGAGTATGGCGTGTGCCACCTCGAGGTGAGGCATTCCCCCGCCCTTATGATGGCGAGATAGTTGTATTCGAGGATTATTTTATCAGGGGATTAGGTATCCCAATCCATACTTTCTTGGTGGAGCTTTGTATCCTTTGGAAGATATCTCTCGTAACCTCCACCCGAACTCAATTATGACAATTGCGCTCTTTGTTGCTTATTGCGAGATGTATCTTGCAATTCCCCCAAACTTCAATGTCTTCCGTTATTTTTATGAACTGAAGAAGAGGGGAAACTTGGGTGGTAGTCCAGTGGCTGGGGCATGCTATATTTCTCTTGTGATGGAATGCGCTCCCCCGGCTATCTTTCACCCATACGATAATGTGAAGGACTGGTTCAAGAAGTGGTTTTATGTAAATGACAATGAGCGGGGAGACTGTTCCTTGTGATATTACACATATTCCCGAACCCAATCATTTTTGGTCGGATAGACCAAATGCTACCGAGATGATTGAGGTGAATGAGATAATTGCCATGATGAACTTCAAGGGTCCGAATGGATTTGATTGCGGTTGTTTATATCTCTCGCCGTATTCGGCCTCCGAAGGAGAGATTTAATTTTTTGTGGGAATATCGTCTAAAAGACGACCCTTCTCGTGAATCTCCGGAGGAAATTTCACTTGATGACATTAATCGAGACTTCGAAGATGTTCAAACGGGGGAGGATACTCATATCCCTCGTCCTACCATTAAGCCTTATGATTGGAGGATGCCGCCTCCACCGGTATGTTTCGCTTACTTATTTGTTTCTTCGTATTTGGACGTTTTTTGGTATCCTTGCCGTTGGGTGATCTTCATGTGTTTATAGGGCCGTCATATATACGTGTCCCGAGTACCTCTTGATATTTTACTGCCGGAGAAGCTCTCAGCATACCGGCGTACGGGTTTTGATCGAGGTATTGACGGGATGACGGTGGGCGATGATACCGTTGATCCCGATGTTGATCGGTCGAAGGCGGCTGGGAAATGGAAGGTTGTTTATGAGAAGAAGAAATGATCGGCATCTTGACCGGTGGAGCTTTATCATTACAACCTTGTGCTTCGGCGGCCGAAACGTCGGCGTCATCAGATTGCGAATCGTCGGATTCTCGATTCCGATTGTGGAGACGAGCGACTCTGCTGAGTTTGCTCGACGCAAAAAATTGCGCTACGAAAGTGGTCGGGATAGCACTCTCCCTTTGTTGCGGGGAGCTAGTCGTGTCGTGGAGCGGCCTATGTCAACGGGTGACCAGATTGGTCATTCGGGAGACCTTGCACGGGATAACTTCTCGGGTCGGTCTGTGGATGGTCGGAGTGCTCCTACTTGTCATCGTGGCCCAAGATGAAGAAGCTCTTGCCGCCACCGATCCTTCTTCTCCTCTTCGTGATCTGGTGGTGCGGAATGACTTTGATGTTGGTACATCTGTCCCTCTTAGGGATGAGGAGACCGATATGCCAGACCTGGTTTAGTCGCATTTTGAGCGAGTCTAAGTTTGTAAGTTTTGCAAACTTGTTACTTTTTGCTATGCCCCCCCCCTCTTTTTTTTTAATTGCTATAAAAATTTTCATTGCGGGGCTCCTATTGTTGATGACTTGGTCGGGGACCCTTTGGGTCATGAAGCTTTGGTCAATCTTTGGAACAAGCCGGAGGCCGTTCCCGAAGTCATAACTCCCGCCGCCAATGCCGTCATTGATCAAGAAACTGTTCTGAAGTTGTGCCACCACCACTCGATGCTTGTTGATGATCCAGGGATAGTTCTTGCAAATGTTGTTCTTGAACTGCGGTGGTCACCTGCGGGTATCAACATCATGGCCTCCGCTAGGGATACTCAGACCATCTTATCCCGGAGTAGCGTTAGATTCTTCCCGGCTTCTTCTGCGAGGGTGATCAATATCGAATATGCATTTGGGTAGTTTTAGACCCGGTGCATCGGACAGCAGATCGCCCGAGATAATGGAAGAGGTCGGGGGGGAACTTCTTCTCGGTCCCCATATACCTGGTAGCCGCGGCTATGTTGCTCGTCAAGATGACAACGGTGAATGGCACATTTTTGAAAATGTTACCGGGGTGCCGTTTCGATGGTTTTGAGCAAGTGTTTGCGATCTTCGTGCTCGTATTAAGGTTGGTACTTGTTTTGGTGAATTTTTCTATTTTGCCCGTTCGTCGCGTTGTGAAGGATCTCTTTTTGCCGGTAGTTGAAGATGTTGCTAAAGAGCGCCGTCTTTGCATAGAGCAATTCAAACCGACCATGTGTGAAAACGGTCTTCGCGGAAGCAAAATGAAGATTTGGAGCGGCGAGATCCGTGTTCACGAAGGTCGTGAAAAGCTTTGGGAACTTGAGAAAGATTCCTTGTTAAAAAAGGTTGCATCCCTTCGGGAGCAAAACAAAGGTTTGTTTTACTCACTCCGTTACTTGTTGTTTTAACGAGAATATGTCGTACTTGATTGTACTTTGTAGGTTTGGAGAGTGATAAAGCCTTGATGGTGCTGAAATTGCTCGTACGAACGGAACGGAGAACAAAGCCCGTGCGAAGTTGAGCGCTTGGAGAGGGAGGCACGAGGTGCGTTTTCTCCCTTTTTATCTTCTCTGTTCTTCTTTGTTTTGATCGTGTCTTATAGGTTATACTTATGTAGAAACGCATGAGCGTCATATGGCGCAATTCGGCCCTGAAAAATGATAATCAGCATCGACGGAGCGTTACTTGTCCATGGCGAATGGATTGCAACCCTGTTTCTTGTTCTTGCGCGGGCGAAGTGAGGCCGCAAATCCCCTTCTCGTTCCTGAATTCGTTGTGGATCAATGCCGTCGTTCGTGGCGTTTGCTTAAGGAGTTTGTCGGGAAGGGGAGCCGCTTTGTTGCGTCAAGTGTTCGGCTCTTGCGCGTTTGTCTCACTTTCCTCGGGCGGATTTCAAGCGTTTGGAGTCCGGGAGGGCTGCGGATACCTCTCCCGAAAAACTCGAGAGATTTGCAAAAGGCTTGCCGGGGCACCGCTTGTGTTATTGCCGACAAGATAGATCTTGTCTCGGAACAATGATTTAAAACTTAGCCTGTGGTATTAAACTCGTGGTGCTTTGCACCGTTTTGTAACAATATCTCGGTGTGTTTTGATACAATTGGTAGTTGTATGTCTCGAAAATGATTACAATTGCCTTGGTGCTAGGCATAGAATTTTATTAAATGTTCTATGTGCCAAGAATTTGGCAAATCTCTAGGTGGATCGTCTAGAGTACATAGTTTATAAGTCGTTGGTCTTGTGGATCGCTTTGACTAGGAAGGGTCCTTCCCAATGAGATGATAATTTGTGGAGGTCGTCTGTTTTTCGAATTCTCTTGAGGGCGAGGTCTCCGACCACAAACTGTCTCTCTTTTACATTTCGTTGTAATAGCGCCGTAGAGACGCTAGATATTTAGCCGTTCTTGGGAGTGTTTCCAAGTTCCGCTCTTCTCCCGAATCGATGATAGTTTTTCGACTTCATTCGTGGCTTCTTCGTCATAATTTTTTGTTCTTGGTGAGCCAAATGCTACTTCATCGGCAAAAGCTTCAAAGCACCAAATATCATGAAATAAGGTGAGACGCCGGTATTTCGCTTGGTTGGGTTCGGAGTCCCCATATCACAAGGTAATTCGTGATACCATCTTCCTGGATGGGTGTCGTTGTCTCGATATAGCCTTTTTCGTAGGGCGTCTATGATCATCCCATTTGCTCTTTCGACTTGACCATTAGCTCGAGGGTGAGCTACCGATACATATTTTACTTTTGTTCCTAAGTCTTCGCAAAAATCCCAAAATTCACCTTTGTGAATGTGGATCCCAAATCTGTTATAATGGTGTTGGGTACGCCGAAACGATGTACGACGTCCGTTAGGAACTCAACGGCTTTTTGAGCATTTGCCTTGACTAAGGGCTTATATTCTATCCATTTTGAAAATTTGTCTATAAGTACATAGACAAATTGATAGCCGCTCGGGGCTTTTTTGAATGGTCCTATCATGTCTAGTCCCCAAAGCATGAAAAGGGCCATGCGGCCGGTATTGTTTGAAGCTCATGTGCGGGGACATGAATTTGTTTAGCGAAGAATTGGCAACCTTTACAATGCTTTGAACTAGTTTCTTAGCATCGGCGAGTGCGGTTGGCCGGTAAAAACCCGCTCGGAATACTTTTCCGACTAGTGTTTTTGATCCGCATGATTTCCACACATCCCTTCATGAATACGTAGTAGTAGTTCCGCTCCTTCTTCGAAAGAAATGCATTTTTGCAAGACTTCGGCGCTTGCATTTTTGCGCATAAGTTGCCCATCGACTAGGACATAATGTTTAATGCGTCTTATGAGACGCCATTTTTTTCTATTTTATCGTCGGTGTGTCCTCATCAATGAGATACCGAATAAAGGGAATTCTCGAGTCGGCTTTATCTCCTTTGTTTGTTCCAAAGGTTCCACTCGATGGTATTTGCTTGTTACATCCCTTTGTAGTTGAGGGATCTTGTCGCTTTCTTTTCTTTGGATAAATAACTTTGGAGTTATCTATAGATTTTTTACCGATCTTGTTATTGGAGCACTTATTTCGAAAGGTCTTTGGTCGGATTGCAGCAATGATCTTTTTTCCGCTGGTCGGAGGTGGGCCGGTATGCTTTGCTGAATATTATCTGTTTTGGTTTTGCCGTCGATGGATCTGTTTCTTTTTGTGGTGGTTTGTGCTTCCTCCTGTGTGTGAGAAGGTAATAGTAGATCTTGAACAAATACGTCGGGTGGCATTTTTGCTCTTTCGGATCCCAATTTAGATAATTGGTCCGCAAGTTTGTTCTTTTCTCTTGGTATATAGGTGAATTCCAAGCCATAGAATTTATTTTCTAGCTTCCTTATCTCGCCACGTATGCTTCCATTTTTTCATTAGTACGGTCCCATTCTTTGTTGATTTTTGGACAACTAAATTAGAGTCTCCAAAGACGAGGAGCCTTTTTATACCCAATTCTATGGCTATCTTGAGGCCGTGAAGTGCGGCTTCGTATTCGGCCGCGTTATTTGAAGCTTTGAAATGGATACGCAAAGCACGTATCTTAGGGTATCACCGCTTGGTGCTTTGAACACGACGCCTTTGCTCTGCTCCTTTTATTTTAAGGGAGCCATCGAAGAACATTTCCCATCGTTCGGCTTCGTTTTGAAATGGTGGTAGGGACATGTCCGTCCATTCTACTAGGAAATCAACCAAGGCTTGGGATTTGATGGTTGTACGGCTTTGAAATTTTAGTGTGTATGGGGTGAGCTCTATTGCCCATTTGACGATCCGACCACCGGCGTCTTTATTGCGAAGAATGTCGCCAACACATGTTTACGTTACTATTGTGATCGGATATGTGTCAAAGTAGTGTAGCAGCTTTCATTTCGTTATTAGGATCCCGTACAAAAGTTTTTGTACGTGTGGGTATCTGTTTCGAGTCGTTTAATACTTCGCGATGTAGTAGACTGGTCTTTGTATGCCATATGTATGTCCCTCTTCTTGTCTTTCGACGACTATTCTTGTGCCGACCACGCGATCGGTAGCCGCAATGTATAGCAATAATTCTTCGTCATCTTTAGGTGTCTTTGTGCACCGGTGGCGATGTTAAATATGCCTTGAGTTCGAAGAAGGCTTTGTATGCCTTCGCTTGTCCATTCAAATTTTTGCTTGGCCTTTAATAGTTTGAAAAAGGGGAGGCCTTTTTCGCCAAGTCTTGATATGAAGCGGCTTAAAGCCGCCATGCATCCAATAAGTTTCGGATATCTTTTATACCTTTGGGTTGCGTCATTTTTAAGACCGCATTAACTTTTTTGGGGTTTGGTTTAATGCCATCTTGGCTAACTACGTTGCCGAGTAGTATCCCGATGGTACTCCGAATATGCATTTCGTGGGTTTAATTTCCTTTGAAATTTGTTTAAAGCGACGAAGGTTCGCTCTAGGTTTGAAACTAAGGATCCGCTCTCCTTTGTTTTTACGACTACGTCGTCTACGTATGCTTCGACCGGTGGTCGGAAATTTCTTTTGAAGACACTCTTGGATAGCGCGTTGGTATGTTGCACCAGCATTTTTGAGGCCAAACGACATGGTCGTATAGCAGTATGCGCCGAAAGGCGTGATGAATGATGTTTTTATTTGATCGTGAGTTGCTAGGGCTATTTGGTGATACCCTGAATAGCAATCTAAAAAGGACAATAGTTCGCAGCCTGCGGTTGAGTCAACTACTTCGTCGATGCAAGGTAGTTTGAAGGGGTCTTTAGGGCAGTGTTTGTTGAGATCGGTATAATCAACACACATTCTCCATTCGCCATTTTTCTTTTGTACAAGAACTGGATTGGATAGCCGTCGGGATGATACACTTCTTTTATAAAACCATTTGCTAATAGCTTTAACACTTCTACCCTAATCACCTCCTTTCGTCGCGAGCAAACCGTCATAATCTTTGTTTGATTGGTTTGGCGGTTTCGAGACATTAAGGAAGTGCTCGACCTTTTCCCTTGGGACGCCCGGCATGTCTGTCGGTTTCCAAGCAAATATGCTTATGTTGTCCCGTAGGAATTGGACGAGCGCGTCTTCCTATTTATCGTCTAAATTGGCTCCTATAAGAGCAGTTTTCTCCTTATCTCCGGGGATGAGCTCGATCTTCTTTGTGTCATTGCTTTTGTTGGTGACCTTTTGATCGCTTGACTGGGATCGAAGGTCGGCTTCGGGTATCTGTTTTGCTTCAAGGCATGTTTGTTCCATATGGGCTTTGAGGTCCGCTAATTCGGGCCGCTGCGTAGGCGTTTGTTTCGCGGTCGTGAGCCATAAGCACATTGCCTCGAGAGAAAGAATGCCTTTTGATGTTGGCATTTTTAACACTAGATATCCGTAGTGAGGGACACCATGAACTTTGCGATCCTTGGTCGACCGAGTATGGCGTGGTAAACGCCTTCGAAGTCGGCTACAATGAAGCCGCGCGTAGTCTTTTTCGAAGTGTTGTCTTGTTCGAACCGAACGGGTAGAGTTATTTTTCCCAATGGCATTGAAGGTTTGCACGGCATGACTCCCGAATGGTGAGTCGTAAGGTTCGAGATCTTCGATTTTTAAACCTAGCTCGCGAAACGCTTGTAGGAATAGAATGTTTAAAGCACGCCGCCATCTATGAGTACTCTTTCCATACGTATATGATTAACGGCGGGTCGAGTACCAAAGGGAATCGCCGGCGTCCGGTATATTTGCCCACATGTCGGCTCGTTAAAGGTTCTTGGTTGTTCCGACCAGCCGGAGCTTTAATGTCGTATTTGGTCCATCGGACTTAGCGATTGCCATGATCCTCCTTTTTAGTAACTTTTTGTCTCGCGAGTTTTCGAGACCAACTTTGCCGCCAAAAATCATAGCCGACAAGTGTTTGGTGGGCTCGTTGAACCGATGCCGAGGATCTTTGTCGCTGTCTTCTTCTTCTTCCTCGGCCTTGTCCTTCGTTCGGGCCGTTTCTCCTTACTTTGTTTTATTAATCTCGTTTCTTGGCGGCTGCCCTCATCGAAGATTCTTGTGAATCCGCGACACTCGCCCATGGTATGCCCTTTTCCTAGGTGTTTAGGGCAGTCCCGGCCTAGAATCTTCTCATATTCTAGATCGAAGTCTCGCTTCTTTTCTCGCTAGGTGGTACCGAATGGACGCGTTGATACGTGTCTCGCTATAATTGTTTTGTATGCGATTGTCGCGTCGTCGTTCATTGTGACGGTTATTGTCACGTACGTCATTTCGCGCATGTCTTTGCGTTGCAAATCTCTTTCTCTCGTCATCGTTTCTTCGAAGTTTCGTATCCTTGTCCGGTTTCGGGCAATTGTTGCATGGCATCGTCAACGCGAGCGAATTCACGGGCTATTCCGAACATCTCGTCGGTTGTAGTGGGTTGTCTTCTCAAAAGTTCTTTTGTAGATCAATATTTCCGGGTTGTCGTAATCCCCGTACGAAAAGGGACACGACTTCGCTCGCTGAAATGTCTCGGAATTGTTGTCCAGACTTCCGAGAAGCGTCGTATGTAGTGACGTAGTGGTTCATTCGGGTAATCGACGATCTTTGCTAGATCGTACTTAGTGCCGGGCTCTTTGGCATGTTATTCTCAGTAGTTCTCGATGAAGAGATGTCGCGGTTGAGGCCTTTGTGAATCGACCCCTCTCGTTGTCGTAATAACCAATTATTCGGCCCACCGTCGAGTACGATAGGGAGGTAATTGGCCATGACGTGTTCATCTCCTCCGTCGCTCGTATGGCTACTTCGTATAAGAGGATCCAATGCTCGGGTCGACCTTGCCATCGTACGTTTTGATGTCTCGGGTATCCCGAAACTTTTGGGCCGACTACCTCTCGTAGGGTAGCCGAATAAGGCTTTGGTCCCGAGGCATCCATGCGAGCTCGGTATCGGTTGTTAATGACCGCTCGGAGGTCATTGTCGTCATATTGTTCATCATGATGGTGATTGAAGGGTTGACCATAATCTCTCGTTGTCTCCGTGGTTGATCTGTCTTCTATCATTGTGTCTCGGGTGAAATCTGTTGTGAGGAACATTCCCACAACTCTCTCCATCGTCTTCGTAGTTGTTGTTGTTAGCACCTCCCTCTCTAGAGTCCGGGATTTGATTCTTGAAGAAACTACGCGGGCCGGTGGCTTCGAGAGATGCGGTTGGGCGCGCTTGTTCTCTCATATGGTTCACTTGAGCTTTAGCGGCTACTAGAAAATCAATCGCTTCCTCAATTTGGGGAGTTTGAGGAATGTTGGCCGTCTTGAGGCGGTCAATAGCAACCGCGATTAGCACTTGGGGTTGTGTGAACTTGTCTTTCGTTTACAAGGTCGAAATCATCGGCAAGATTTCGCCGAAAACCCCGCGTCGTCCGACCATACGATCTTGGTCGGCGGTACTGGATTGCGGCTTCGTTTTGCCTCCGTTGTTCCGGGCTGCGTTTCGACCCTCTCGTTGCCTTTGTTCGTCGGTTTCTCCATTGATGGTGACCTCGTTGTCACTAACATGACATACTGCGTTCCCTAGGCCGGGAGGGAAAGATGGGAATTCTTTGTAACTCTTGAGTGGATTTGGCCGGGTTATGGATCTCTCGACTGAATTTCCTCATGTTCCTCCGGTCGGAACACGGTGAGTTGTAGATCTGGAGTAGTGTCGATACGCTTGGTGCCTTGTTGTTTGCGATTGTACCTCTTCTTCGTTGTCGGAGTAGACCATCGTATGGGCAGATCCGAGAGTTCTAAGATATTGTAGTAATCGTCGAGTCCGGGCGTGTGCGGAGTAACGTCACGTGTTTTCTCCGGAGATTGGTCGTCCGTGACTTCTTCGAGGCACACATGGTTGACGATATGTCGCGGGTGCGTCGAAAGCGTAGCCGATCATATCCGGACGCGGATCGGGGATCCGGTTGTAGCCTTTGAGGTAATCTGCTAAAAGTTGGTGGCCGAATAGGTCGGCGGTGTTTGGCAACCCGTATGGGAACGGTGATGCAACCCTTGGATCTAGGATCTTGCGATCCGATGATTTTTGTTGGGCGTTTTGTTGGCGCTTGGTCTCGTTGAAGGATAGTAGGTGATTCTTGCTTTGATTCAATCTGGATAGATCCAAACCGAGCAAAAAACTCCATGAGCCTATCCTGTTGATCATGAGTTGCTTTGAAGATCGGCCCAATTTTCGTCTCGGTGGTTGATTGGTGCCTAGAAGAAAAGGCCGGAGTTCGATAACTCGAGCTTTGATGATGATGCCTCGTACCGAGGAGGCAAAGGATTTGTACCTTCATTGCTTTGTGGAGCTAGGATCGAGGGCGGACCCTCGATGTATGAGGTGTCCGGAGCGGTTGTCCAGTCATCGTCCCAACGGTGAAGGTGAGGCCGGCTTCGAAAGTCATGGAAGCCGGGAAGGAAACCATCTTGATCGACGTGAAATCTCGGTGCGCACCCCTACCTCGGCGCGCCACCGTCGACGAAATATCGGCGATAGTCCGACCCGGTATGCCCCGACCGGTAATGGATTGGCGGAAGGCGCACGAGATTGCGAGCAAGACATAAACGGGGAGCAATCACACGAGGTTTACCCGAGGTTCGGGCCGCAAAGATGCGTAAAACCCTAGTCCCGCTCTCGTTTCGATTATGATGTGGATGTATGAGTACGTGCGTTATGCCGATTACGTCCTTCCGCACGGGGTCCTTGCTCTCCTTATATATCACGGGAGCAAGGTTACAAGTCGGAACTAGCCTATCTCGGTACTAAGTTTACATACTTTACAAGTCTAAACTTTCCTATATCGGCTAGGTCTTGTCCTCCTTGTCGGTCTTCGATATTCTTACTGTTTTTAGGTGTCCGACCGCCGAGCCGATCGGTCTTGAAGCTTGATGGGCCGGCCTGGCGATAGCGTGTATATGGAGTTTATACCTCCACACCCCTCCCGTTCCTCTCTTGCTTTTTCTCCTCCATCTCCGGGAGAGAGACAAGCTAGGGTTTCGACGAGGGGGCGGCGGCGGACCGGCCAGCAGATCCAGCCATGGAGCTGCCGGCTTTAGCCGGATACGGCGAAGCCGGCCGCGGATCCGGTGGTGACATGGACAAGGCAGGTCCTCTTTCACCCTCAGCCCCCTCTCTCCTCCTCTCTCCTACTCCGGTGGTGGCCTAGGGTTCCGGCGAGCGGTGGCTGCGGATCCGCGACCAGCAGGCCTCCTCTTCCTCTCGTGTCTCTCTCGCTTCCGTGGGGAAGGGGGGTGGCGACCTGGGGGTCAGCGGCGTTGTGGTGGCGGCAGACGCGATGGTGGCCATGGCGGCCGCAGATCCTACCATGGCGGTCGCGAATCCGGCCATGGCGGTCGTGGATCTGCCAGATCCGGCTGGGATTCGGCTAAGGTAGGTCTCTGCCCCTCTCCTCCTGCCCCTCTCTCCTCCGACTCCGGCGACGACCTAGTGTTCCAGTGAGCACCGCCTCCTTCCTCACCCTCATCCTCATTCTCCCTCTCTCCGTGTTTCAAAAAGACTTTCGCATTTGGTGCAGCAGCACACGCTCTGCTGTTTCGATGGGTTTGGTTGATTTGTTTCACGGAAAAAAACACAAGGCTTCTTTGTTGGGGGCTGCTTCATTGTTGTCTTCAGCTTTGTTTCAATAGGTTTTTCTGTTTAGGTTCAGTAGTTTTGTTCTTGTTGGTTCTTTTTTTTAAAAACGGTTTTTTTCTGTTTGTTTCATTTTAACTATCCAGTTTGTTTCACTACGTCCAGTGAGTTTGTTTCACATTTTTTGTTCGGTTATTTCACTACATTGTTTGTGGCTGATTCAATAGTAGTTTTCTATCCGTAGTTAGATGGGTGTTTGAAATAGCTTCGTCGAGTTTGTTTCACCAGTTTCTCCCCCTTTGTTGCGAAAAGCTGCAAAAGTGGTTTCGCGTCCCGATTTTTTTATTTTCCCCCTTTGTTTCAGCAGTTCCCTCTCTTTTGTTTCATTTCCACGTTTGTACTTGTTTCATTATGTGTTTGTTTCATTTGTCTTGGTTTTGGTTTCAAATTGCTTTCGCTTTTTACTTTTGTTTCAAACCCAATTTTCATTTGTTTTAGTTTGTTGTACCTGCTTGTTTCAATAGCACCATCTTTTTTGTTTTAAAAATACTGAGTTTTTTTTGTTGTTGTTTCATTTTCAGTTGTCATGTTGTTTCTAACGATGTTGATTTTTTGTTTCAATGTCGTCGAATCTGCTGTTTCGATCTCCATACTCCAGTTCATGTGTTTTTAATTTGTTTAACTTTTTTTTTTCCTTTTTTCAGCGCGGGTGATGGTTGGAGGCGAGACAAGACTCACGGCGGGTGGATGTTGCGGCGAGGCGGGGCTGTGCTATGTGCGGGGAGGGCGGGGGACCTGTGCGATGTGCGGGGAGGGACTGAGAGGGGTTCGGTTTTCTGTTTGGCAGGTGTGTGTTTGTGTGGTGGGCCGAGCTAGGCCGCGCGGGAGGAGCGTCCTAAGTTAGGACGTCCTAGCGCTAGCAAGTCCCTTCTTTTACTCTTGTATGTCTCCAAATATACTAATTTGTGGTTCTCCTTTGTCCTAAAGACCGATGTGCTGACATTAGAATAACCTAAGGTTAGACTTGCGTTTGGACGGTTTGCGTCCCTATAGCACACACAATGTGCTCAAGTATTTGGTGCATCTGGTTCCTCACGTTTATAATCTGGGTGTAAAATCTGGGTGTACCATGATGGAGAAAACAAAATGATTTATCAAGGCCTTGTTTAGTTGGTGCAAAAAGGTGAAATTTTTTAACTCTCTCTCTCCATCATATTGAATCTTAACACACATGCATGGAGCATTAATATAGGTAAAAAATTTAACTAATTGTATAGTTTATCTCTAATTTACGAGACGAATCTTTTGATCGTAATTAGACCATAATTGGACAATAATTGTCAAATACAAACGAAAATACTACAGTGATTTTCAGCCAAGTTTCTAGCCATCTGAACAAGGGCCAAGTTTATAATTGACTTGTGTGTGCGTCCGGCAGGCTTATCCTGGCCACTGAATTGTCTGGAACATCAAGATTGGTGAGCGTGGGGCCCTCTGCTGGGGTGGTGCCGGCCTTTTGCTGTTGAGAGATGGTTTTGGCGCGGGGCATTCTCGGTAGTGGAAAATGTGCAAGAGAGAGGGGGAGGACCGGGACGGGAGGCCAGCTCCATTTTCCCCTTCCCCCCTCATCTCCGACCTTCAGGGCCCTGTGGCGGCGGCGACAGTTTCCGCTTCCATTCACTTCCGCTTTCACTGCCCAGGTGGCGAGACCGCTCCGCGCTTCCTCGAATCGGAGCTATCGAGCTCTTTGACCGGCAAGCATCACCGCGCATGGAGCGTGCGAGGATACCCGGCTGTGGAGGAGCTTCTTCATCCGAGGTACTGTCTCGCGAGCTGGTTGCCCTGCCGGATTTTGCTGTGTACTCGGAGGATAGATCTGTGTCGTGCTTTTTGCGGGGGGGCCGCGTGGGTAGGGGCGGAGGACCCGGTAGGATGCCTGCCATACCTTGACTCTACTGTGGATCCCCACCCTGAATCACCGGCGAGTCGCCCCTTAAGCCATGGGCGCAACTATATCGCTGAAGATGAACGCGGCGATGACTGGCGTACAAGATAACTATGACTGCGTTGAATCGTTCTTTGGGCCTTGGTCTGTGACTTCGGCTTGGCACCGTATATGGGCTTTAGTTTACATATTGCCTCGTGCCTATCCGAAGACTGGAGTTGCCTTCCACCATCGTCCTATGGACGCTTCGTGTTTCCTTCCGATACGTGTGCTAATTGCTGGTACTTTTCTACCAGTTGCGCTAGTCTGGCAAAATGATTTCAGTTTTCTAGCACCATGCTTCCTATTTTTAGAAGAAAAGAACCACTCAAGTCACAAGCCACGCTCTATCTGTTCACCTGTAATAATATATCAGCAATTGCACATACCACCACTCTATAAACCTTTTGTAGAGTTTGTTTTAAGATTCCTGACATTCTCCTTTTGCTCAAAGTGTGCATTCCATCTGCTCAAAGTGTGTCAGAATACTATATAGTTTTTTCATTCAGTCCTGTAGGTACTCCCCATGGTGATCTACTCTATTTAGCTATATAATGTTGTATACAATTACACACTATATAGAATATTTGCAAGAACGAAGAATTGCATGCTACTGGATGCTTAAAAGAAATGTACTAGATAGAATTAATGAGAGAACGAGGGGCCGGCCACATATAGCAAAAACAATAAGCCAAGGAAGTAGGGTGAGAACATATTGTTGAGAGATCTAAGAAGAAAAAGATGCTGGATATAGCAAAAACCATAAGCCAAGGAAGTAGTAGGGTGAGAACATACTGTTGAGAGATCTACATATTGCGACTAGTTCAGTAGTACAAAGAAATAAGGTTGTTTGTAAGTCATAGATTCAACGGAATACATGCCAAGTAGTAGAACAAAGAAGAACACAAAATGGATGATGACAGCCCATTCTGAAGAAAAATATTTTCTATTACCTGGTTTTATAAGAAAAGAGAGTAAAATAGAGAGATGCAAGTGAACAGAGAATATAGCTGTTGGAGCTGTACCTGAAGCTTTAATTTAATTTTTTACTTATTCAACCACTCAAACATCTCATCAACTGTGCAGATGTCCTTGAATAGAGAAGATGTACTTTAGGTGCAACAGTGGACACAGTACTTCCATGGGACCTGGAACACCACTCAGGACTATATCATAGCTCGGTTATTGATATTCATACTTCAGGTATATATCAGCTCTCTTTTCTTTCAAAAAAATATATATCAGCTCTCTAATTATTGAATCTCTTTTTTATGGTACATAATATTCGTATTGGTAATTCCTTTCTAATGTACTATGTTTGTGTCTGCATGATACTTTTATAGAATTAATCCATGTATTATGTTTGTGTCTGCATGATACTTTTATAGAATTAATCCAATTTTTTTGTATTCTATTGTAATCTACTAATGATGTTCTTCTGGACAGCTGGGAAAGACCCATCCAACAGTACATTTTGTTGGCAAAACTGATGTGAGTTCTGAAAATCAAATTCTTGACATAGTAAACCCTATTTGTGGACCGTGCAACCAAGAGGAATCTGAAGGAATTCAATTGTCAATTTGAATGGAACATTAGTTAACTGTCATTAAAGAATTTTGTGCAATCAATTTCCTATTTATCTAATTAGGACATTTCAGATCTGAAGCTCATATTTACATAGTGTTCTTTCACGTTATAGCTAAATGAGGTGCTGAATCAATATCAACTATTAGTACAGTGTGATGTAATAGCTAATAGAACAACTTGACAAATCTGCTAGTTAACTCAAAACCTATGTGTGAGCTGGAGCTAATCGTTGGCAAAAGTTTCCATGATGTGTCTTTGTGCTGACAGAACTCATTTTTGTTTCTTGTCCAGGTGGTTGCTCAAATGGATAGAACAAGCAACAGCTACTAATAAATTCATTCTGAAACATATCTTGTTACTTGTCCACGTGCTTGCTCAGATTAGCACATTCTGTTACAACCTGTCAAGTCCATTTGTCGACTGCTATTGTTCAGAAATTAAGGCAAAATCATAAGTACTTTCTCATGCCTTAGGCTTCTATATATCAATTTTAACACCATAATGTTGTTTGAGTCTGATGATCAGCTAACTCTGCTGCATTTCTCTTGCAGTTTATAACAGAACAAGAACAACCCATATAGGAGCTAGCTGCTACATTTGATGATGAAGTGTTGAGGTTGATAATAAAGTTGATGATGAAGATGATGAAGTTGCTGAGGTCCCAAAACCAAACTTCTCCAGCCCTATAAGAAGAGGAGGGCGAAGAAGCACTGCGAGCTAATGGACGAGAGGTTCCTGAGGTGGAGCGAAAGGATATCTGGAAAAGTGCATGGATTCAAGGACACTGGAAGCAAAACTGCATGTACAGAGGCACTAAAACTCGCCATCGTGCCAGCATCAACCAGCATTGGAGATGAAGAACTCAGCCCTGGAGTTGTGGATGACAATGTGGAAGCCTGAAGCTCATTGGCGTTGGATGCTCCAGGAACAAACCAAGTCTGTACGAATTAGAATAAGTGTGCAGCTAGTAGTGTGGGGCTGCATCTTTATTTAAGTCGGTTGTAGTCTACTACTATGTGAAACTGCTGTTTAAGTGTGTTTTAAGGTCGAGCTAGTGTAATGGAAGTCTGTATCTATAGTTATACAGAATTCAACTCTAATATTATGAGTGCTATTAGGACTGGCATCAGAACACTAAATGGCATCAGAAATACATTATTTGAGTGGCAAGGATGATCATCCTAACTTGTAAAGTCATTCTCCTTTGATTCAGACATTTTTTGTGTTTTATCTTATGAACCATCTCTAACGGCATATTTTCTGGGAACAAGTCAGGGCTGTACACTGTTTTCTATGCGCATATTTTCCTGGGAAACATGTACTTGAAGTATGGTGATGGTAAGTTTTGTGTCTCGGTCATACTGAGTTGCTATTTCTTTGACATTTCATACGTCTTCCTGAACTATTGTCGATTCAATTTCTATAGGAGCCTAGGAGGATTATGTGATATTGTTCCAAACAGGTCTTCTTCGTCAGCAGTTACTCACTATAGGAAACAAGAGTAACTACCTAGTGGGAATTTGATCTGCCATAACCATAACTTGAAGGATTTGATTGTTGTGTACTAGATCGATTGTGTCAATTCTCTTCAATTCTTTTTTGTAAGCCTAACTCTAATTGAAGCTACTGTTCTTGTAACATTGAACTTCTGTAAATACATTTCTTCTAGTTTGTTGAACTAGAGCACGTTTTAATATGTTGAGATAATGAAATTATTGCCTGGGTTTCGTCTTCTCCTATATTTTGGTTACAGCAATTAGTTCCCCTATTCATCATAGCCCTTTGATCAGCCTTGAATAACGGCCAAAAGCCAGAACATGTTCATGTCCAATAGAGTAGTCATGAAGGTAAGGCCTCGTTTAGTTCCCCCGAATCGGGGGGAACAAAGTTTGCACAGTGCTCTCCGAGCACTGTAGCAACTTTCGTTGTTTTGTGGTAATATTTGTCCAAATCTTGATTAATTAGTCTCAAAATGTTCGTCTCGCAAAGTACAATAAAACTGTGCAATTAGTTTTTTATTTCATCTACATTTAGTACTCCATACATATGTAAACATTTTGATGTGATGGGGGATAGGAATTCTGCATCGTGGAATTTGGGAGTAAAATTTGGAATCTAAACAAGGCCTAACTGTCAGGAAGCTAGGAAAAGGACAACAATGAGAACTGTGCACAAACAGTGAGGGACATATTCTGTACAGAGTAGTGAAAATGCTAGGGTGCTCCACTTGTGCAACTTATGGTCCTGTTAGAGCTTACGAAAGAAATGTGCACAATTAACTTTGGGATGCGACAGGACACTACACACTGTAGTAAGATGAAAAGAAAGGGCACTGCCACTGAGACTATGAGACAAATCATGTATGGATCTTGAAGTATACAACAGTGTACTAGTTCTTGACATGAAAGCCCTCTCGATCTCTCATGGTCCATAAGAATTTGGTTTACATAGAGTGGTCAGGTTAAGGAAAAAGCAGCAACAGTAAAACCCAGACAATTGAACATCAACTGTCACAAATACCAAGGAGATAAGTTACAACATAACTGCAAGATCCATCTTAGTTCCACTGATGTTGTACAAACAAATGACATAGATGGTCTAAACCTACTACAAATGTAGTGAAGTTTGGCTAGTATAGTATATGATAAACATGGACAATAAAAGAGTAGATTGCTATAGTTCCTAGTTATCAACAGTGATGGTGATGGTGATGGTGATGCTGAAGTTTAGGTGATTGCGTGCGGTTTTCACTCAGGCACATAAGCACATTAGGTCTTCTTGAAATGGAGAAAGGATTCCTAAGCGGAAAGAAGAGATTATAAAAACAATGATTAGTCTCATATATTAAAGTAATTGGTTAGAAATTAGAACACATGAAGTCCATCCGAACACTCACCATATCAACACTGTGGATCTTGCATCCATCAAAATTTCTAATGTACAAAAGAGTTAGAAGACCACTCATGTCTACACAAAGAAATAATGGCCAGAAAAGACACTTCGACATTTCTTCAATCACACCTAAATTAAAAGGAAGCCAACTATGATAGGACTATAGGAGTTACGAGCTTACAAGGATGAATCCAAAAATAGTCGGCTGCACAAAATTAATATCCCATTTCTCCATCTCATCATTCCCATTTTCAAATAACATTTCAATATAGTTGCAGCGACCTTAGAGACATTGCTAAGACAACACTGATTACTCCTTGTTGTATAAAGGGTCAGCAACATGGACACATTTGTCTTTGAAATCAAAGAAGTAGCAGGACCAGTTCAACAATATAACTTGCAAAATGAATGGTACAATAATGAAAGAAACAAACTGGAATACAAGTATTTTGGTGAGTCAGACTTTAGGAAAACGATTACCATGTGGCACTTTCATTGTCATCTTCACCAATAAATGTTTCTAATCCCAATTTCAATGGTTCAATGTTTGCATGTGGAAAATGGTGCTGCAATAAACATGGGAATTGTATGAACACATAGACATGAGCTATAAGGTGTGGATTCCTCTAGGTCTGCTAAGAGCACCAATAAATGCTTCTAATCCCAATTTCAATGGTTCAATGCTTGCATGTGGAAAATGGTGCTGCAATAAAAATGGGAATTGTATGAACACATAGACATGAGCTATAAGGTGTGGATTCCTCTAGGTCTGCTAAGAGTGCCCATTGGGATTGATTCAAAAATACAAAATTCGCAATGCAAAAGAAACCAATAGTAAGCACATTTAAATAAACGGGTACATTGTAAACTGAGCAGATTAGTTTGAAACAGGGCCTACAGACATACATTTTTTTACCCAAGAAGTGGAATGGATGCCCAACCGGGCTAGGCAGTTATTGTTTAGGGCCTACAGACATACATGAAGTGGAATGGAGCAACCAGTTATTGTTTTTTTTTTTTTTTTTTTTTTTTTTTTTTTGCTTCAATATATTCTGAGCATCCTTGCAATGCATCTTCCATGAGATGAGCTGGCCAATTGTACTGCTTGATCTCATTAGGGACCAACAGAGAATCCTAGAACTGATCGCCACTGACATTGTGCTTCTTTGTTGGTGCAAGCAGATGTCCCATAACCCAGACAACAAAAGATATCTCCTACCTCCTAGTCGATCCTCTGCAATTGAAAAACCATAGTATTTACCAGTTTCAATATTGGTCCAATCTCCAATGATAATCTGTGTGTTTAAAAAGAAGATAACTAAAATCATTGCTCTCTTAGTTACATACCATAGCATCGGTGCTTGTGAGTAGCACAAACCTCCTGCTATTCTAAAATACTTGGAGCCCGACAAAATCCACAATGGAACATCTGATTTGAACTGTGGAAATAACCTTTTAAATGCACACCACTAAAAACAGGATTATGATCCATCCAGTAAAAGTGTTTTTGCCCTATGCAACATTCATAAGAAAAATCAAGGGCATTATATCATTGAAGCGACTGTGTGAACTAAATAAAAAAAAATCTTGAAGAATATACTTGAAAATGAAGAAATGCTGTGTCGATAGCACTACTTTCTGCCATTTCATAAGTAGCACAGACATCTCCTATTTTAGCTTTTCTGGAAGCCCCCAATATGCATATTGCAAGATCTGACATGAACTCAATGCAGACTTGGAAAGGAAGTAGAACCTCTGCAATGCATAACACTGAAAATAGGATCAACGATGCCAACTGACTTCAGTGCTATAAGGAGGTAATCGTCAGTCTGATAGCAAGAAATTAGAGTGTTCCAACTTCCTTCACAATAGCATTTCACTCCTGAACTTACTCCAAAATGATGGAGAGTTTTGCACATTGATATATAATCCCACACGTTAAAGCGAACAATTGGATTAAGGACCAAAATGTTGTGGTCTGGGTGCACAATGATCACTCGAGAATTCATGCACAATGCCCTCATCAGACTGCAAATAGTCTTGCTGTGAGCTTATTTCTTTGCGCCCAAGCTTACAGCTTGCATTGCAGTACTGAACATTGACTTTATCTCCATAATTATTACAGACCAGCTGCCCATCTTCATTACTGACCGCACATAATACACCAACATTGATCCAATTAGCAAGTCTTGCAGTCTTGTATAATGGCCGCTACCTCCAAAAGAATAAATCTGCTATTAATTCTCAGCCAACAGAGGTATTTTCTCTTATCATTTTCATCACTACTTACACAAATGACAGAGTCTCCATTTTTAATGTTGAATTCATTTCAGAACAGTAGTTTTACTCTACCCTTAACTGTAAGTGTGTATTCTGTTTTCTACAAACACTTTCAATCCTGAGTATAGAGCTACCAATTCAAATATGAAGCAAAACAATAAGGACTGGGTAAAAAAAAATCCTACCAACCTTTCTACTTTACAGAACTGTATCTTTATCATTTACATGTATATTCAATAAAATGGTCATGGTAAAATGCAAACCTTGGTTTAAGAGATTTGTAACTGGAATGGACGATGCACTGTGTACATCACCACCGCATCTATGTCCACAAAGCATGTCAACCTGCGTTTAGCAAGGAAATTTACAAATCCCTGAGCAATTTCTTAAATATAGAAGTCTATAAAATGGATTAGGCGTCAGGATACTTACACTTTTCCCCAATAGCGCTGCTGTAGCGCGGGTCATCCCAGCGCCATGTTCCCCGTCGTCCGCCATGGAATCGAAGGGCTTTTCGAACACTTGAGTAGGGCGGATGATCTCGCCCGCCGGACTCTACTCCACTGCATCAGGGTCGCAGTGAACGACGCGCGGCATCGTCGGCCACTGTTCACACTAACGATGGATGTGGATCTGCTCCAAATCGACTGGACATGGCTCCAATTCGCCATTTGCACTAGACTAACCTCCGATTGAGTAATCGTTTCTGGAATCGCTGCTATGCAAATGTTCTTCCCACCGGCCCTCGTACTACTTTCCTCGCCTCTCTCTCTCAATCCCGCTGCCTGTTTTGGCGTTGGCGCACTGTGCACATTTCCATTCCCATTGTGCCCCTCCCGCCTTTGCCGGTCCCTCCCGTACTTGTTCTGCGCGAATCTTGAAGCCTGGAACACTTGGACGGACAGGATAGACCTGCCGTACACACACACACGCAAACGAGCAAAACCCACTCTTCTCTTCTCCCTGGACGCAAGCAAAGCAAAAACCCCAACCAACCACCCACGCCTCCGATCCGGCCTCCCTCCCGTCGCCACCATGGCGCCGGCGGCGCTCAACCCTTGGGTGATGTTGGATCGGCGTCCCGAGCTGGTTGGCCCCGATGCGGCTGGAGGCCGTGATCTCCGTTTCGAGCTTGAGGACCCGCCGCTGACATCTATGCTGAAGATGCGTACCAGTCTCTTCCCCGCGGGCTGCGGTGGAACCGACGGGAAGGTTCGTGGTCTTCGCCGAGGCTGCCGATGCGGTGAAGCTTCTCTTCCTCTGCAACGGCACCGACGGCACCGTGCGGCGACTCCCCGACGTCGTCGGTGCCCTCCACCCCGGGAACATCGGCGTCATCGCCCATCCCAACGGCGAGTACCTGGTGGCGGCACTCCACGTCGAAGGCCAAGGCGCTGACCATGTCGCCAGCCTCTGCCTCTTCGGCACCAACGGCAACGAGTGGAGGCAGCTTCCGGTGAACTATCCGCTGGACGCTCCATGGCGCGGCACCACCGTGATTGCCCACCAGAACAAGCTGATATGGGTTGATGTATCATCCACGGGAATGCTCTTGTGTGATCCGTTCTCGGAGAGTCCAGAACTGCTCCATATCCCTGTGCCCAAAGCGTTCGATCTGCCTGGAGCCCCTGTGCACAAGCGACGCTGTCTGCAACTGAGCCGAGGCAAGATTCGGTTCGTCGTGATACAAGGAAAGGAGACCGAATCAGCTGTGATCAAGTCCTGGACTCGCTCTGTTGATCCTGTTGGGATGCCTACATGGAAGGAAGGCTTTGAGGTTCCTAGATTTATGCCCATCCCAGCTTCAAGGGCTCCAAACTATCGAGAATGGTGCCTGACGTCGAATTCATCCACCCACGTGAACGCAATACTGTGTTCGTGACGATGAATGAGCACCTGATCGGGGTCAAGTCTAGTCACTGCTGAAATTGTCATCTGTGCAAAGATGAAAGATGAGTTCCTTGACATTGTGCCGCTTTGTCTTAATCAGAGGCCCTGGGCAATGGTTACTTCTCCAGTCCAAATCCCAGCTGCTGGCTACATGCCCCCCGGGAAACAGTGGTTTTGGTCTGCAAGCTTACGGGGACATCCCCGAGATCAGGTTCATCCAATTGGATCAAGGCCTGCTGAAAGGATTCAACATAACTTATGCGTACGTGTGCGCAGTTCATCCTACAGGCGCCATGCTGATTTGTGCTGGGTACCAACGAGAGAAGCTAAAAAAGACAGGGAAGCAAGCTGCTGTAACAATCAACACCTTCTTCACTCTTGAGGGCAGAAACTTGCATAGGCTTCCTGTCTTGAGCTCAAAGGTGTCTCACCACGGAAATGCCGGTCTATGTGTTGATGGCAAAGGGGTGATTTGTGTGGCTGTGCTCCAGCAGCAGCAGCTTGGGCGTGCAACTGTCCATTACTGGTCATCCCAAGGAGCGGATAAGTGGGAAAGGGTGCAGATTGACATTCCACAGGATAGCATGTGGAGTGGTTCTGGGGTGATCTCTGAAGGAGGCAGGCTATACTGGTTGGACATAGCTGGTTCTCGCGCTCTACTCCTCTGCAATCCTTTCGTCGCACGGAACAAAACTGATCTCTTACCTTTGCCTCAGGGAAGTGTGTGCAGCGACGACATGGTGAGTGTTGTTGCCAATGTGAGTTCTGATCTTCTGAGACTTTCTGTTCTTGATGGCCCTTTTTTTGGGACCGTGCATAGCACGTATTTCATTAAGCAGAGAAGCAGTTTAAAACATTACAAGGGCCGATAGGGAAGCCTAAACTTGCCTAGCCCCAAACACACACTAAAAGGAAAAGCGAATACATTGTAGTCGACTACATGGCTAAACCATTGTGCGACGCCAGCGTTCCTGCAATCCGAGCCCAACGGTCCTCGAGAACTGCAAGTTGCTTGTACCCTGCTGCAAGCCAAAGCTGCGCTTCCTCCATGATCCGTCCCGCGATCACCTGAGGCGAAGAGATGACCCTATCAAAGGTACGGGCATTGCGCTCTTTCCACAAGGTCCATCCAATGAGCATGACCATGGAGTCAAAGCCCCGCCGGAGGTCCTTTGGCAGTCCCAACCTCGCCGATAGCCACCACTGCACCGAGTCCTCCTCGCGCACATGTACCAAGTGATCAAGGTGCAACCAACGCAAGCAGAGCGCCCATACCTCGCGAGAGAGAACACAACCCAAGAGGATGTGGTCCATCGTCTCGGAGGCATGATCACACATGATACAAACGTCGGACTGCTGAAGACCATGCCGCATCCTTCGATTCGCCGTCCAGCAACGTTCTTGATGGCCCTGGGAATGCATTATGCTTGAGACGATGGACTCTGATTGCTGAGAGTGAATGGTGCTTTGACTTCAGGCTGGATTTCAGTACTGTATGGGACAGCGAAAGCTACATTGCAAGTGGCTTAGGCAAAAGGCAAATTATGTTCTTTTTACTTACCCATCCGTGGAGGCCCAACATTATGTTCTTCATGAAGGACCAAAAAATTATAGCAATTACCTCAACTGGAGAAGTAAATGTTGTAGAGGACTTTGCGTTGGCTGCTAAACTAAAAGATGAGTCAAGATCTGCATTGGTTCAGTGGTGCGAAACTCCACTTAAGCACTTACACCTACTGCCAGGTAAGAGAAAGTTAGATTGATCACTTGAGAACATTATCGTGCCATTCTAGCTTGATTGTCCTGTTCCATTTCTTTGTGGCTGGGCTATATATATGATATTTTTTCACCACACTTAGACAACCTACAATGTATTGATTATCTGCACCCTTTTTTTGTGTCATCGGCAACTGAATTCTGATACTTTTGCAGTTCCCTTAGCTGAACCCTATTCTGATATTGTTGTAGTCCCTTAGCTGAACTTTTATGATACTTTGTGTGTGCTCACTTATTCCTCCTTTTGGAATACTTTGAATTCCTAATTGTTTAATCTCTGAGCTATGTTAATACACCTACCAATGGGTTGTGGCAAGATTTGGTAAAGGCCAAATACTTAGCTAAAACAGTTGTTAATGATGTATTCGACAAAATACATGACTCATCCATGTGGTCTGAGATCCTTATCTGAAAGGAAGGAATATTAAAATTGGGGATGGGAAGACACATGGGTATCTGAAAAACCTCTGTACCTCCTTTTTACAGTGTTGTATGCTCTATGTGATCAAAAGGAGATAACTGTACATAGTGTTAAAACTGGGATTTTGTTGAATCTTTTGTTCTAGTTGAGATCCCAGATAGAATTCTTTGGAAATGGGATAAAAAGAACAAATGCACTGTTAAATCAACGTATGCAGTTTTAACTGAAGGAGATAGTGGTCTTTCCTCTTCACACATATTTGGCGTGGGAAAATCCCTCCCATGCTTCATGTTTGTGGTGTATCTGCAGTTTGTTGGGATCTATGGAAAGCTGGAATGATTCATCATGCTTATGCTCTAATCAATTTTTTGGCAGGTACTTATCGTGAACTTCGCGGGCAAGCTGCTATCAATGAAGCACTCGGCGTCCATCCAGCTGCGGATCATGCCGGTTTCTGAAGAAGATGGCAAAGACCATGCTGTGGGAGCTTGCCCAGAACGTCATGATAAAGAAAACTGAAGTGATCGTCAGCTACTGTGTTTATCATCTGTCGAAGAAGGTTCATGTCTAGTATCAATCTGTCCTGTTATGGGTGGAAGGCAGGTCGCCTGCAAAACTGTATTCCCTGTGTACTGAGCTGGTTATACTCTGTTGGTCACGTTTTCTGGACCTTTCTCTTGCTTCCCGCTGAACTATGTCTTCATAGAGTCGCAGGTTTCCACTGGATGCAGGTAAGGTGGGGTTGCTGTGGAGCGCCCGAACAGTTTCTTTATCTTGATAGTTCTGTTTGTCTCTGGGTTCTTCCTCCTCCTTGTCTTTTTTTTTTTTTGAAAAAAACCGGTTAAACCGGCTTTGATTAATAAGAAGAATGTAGCATACAGCCATGGTTACATGCACGAGAGGCGCTCCTCCTTGTCATCATGCCACTATGGCAGCTTCCTTCTTCCACTGTTATTTTCGCTCTTATTAACTCAAAAACCATGCTATGCTTCAAAAGCTCCCAAGCAGGGTTCAGGCCATACGTCAAGTTTCGTGTTTACAGATGTACTAACCGTGCAAAGGACACCATGTTTACAATCACACACCTTAGAGGTAAATTCATTAGAGGCTTTAGAATCACAGATTCATTATTTGAGTTCAACTGGCATTTCTCATATAACACAATTGAGCCAAAACAAGGAGTGAATCATAAGACACTACATGAAGCATTCTAGAGAGTATGCTTGTAACAATTCACGCAGCATTATCGCTAAGCACAAGAAGTTTTCACAAAAAGAAGGCAGATGCAGGTGCCCGCACTTCATGCTAGTTGGAAGGTCCTTCAGCATTCCTTCTTGCCAAAGTTTTTGCACCACAATTGAGATGGGATACGCCGGACTGGGTGATGCGGGCGTTGCTGCATAGAAGTATTATTAACATCTGTTAACAAAACGAAAAACACATTGAGTCAGTATGCCTGTCTCTTAGTCCGGACGCGGCTGGGAGCTCGCCGGCAACACTTGGCCACGAGATATGGAGCATGGGAGACGATGCGATCAAGTGCGTTGGATTCGGGAGCTCACCGAGAAACTTATGGAGCAGTGCGTGGCGTCAGGGGGCGTGCAGCGAGCAGGGAGGGTTGGCCTTCAAACCTTTTTCGTTTTAAACAGGTTTTAAGATCATCTCGACATTTATTTTTAAAAAATTAACACAAATTTTGAGAACAAAACTCTGAACGAATAAATTTTTATAAAGCTTTCAATTCCTTACTTTAGAAATAGAAGGAAAAAACTTACTCGCATCTAAATCGATTTTTGATCATTCATTTTTTCACCCAAAAAATTAATGCAGGCAACATGAATGAAACAAAAGTTTTAGAGCCTATATGTCAAATCAAGTTTAGTTTATAAATTATTGTTTTCCTCCAACTATTATTCGGTCTTAACTCTAATTTAAATTCAAACGAATCTTAGCTCTTTCCCATGTAGCTTCTTCTTCCGAGTTGTGCTTCCACTGCGCTTTGCACATTTTAACTCTTTTGTTCTAAGTAACCCGTTCAGATGTTTCTAAGATTTTCACTGGCTTTGTGAATGATAAGTCCTCCTTTAGAGTCAACTATTCAAGACACAATTGCTCCTCTAGGACTCTCAAACACTTCTTTAATTGTATGAAACACACATCATGTATCCCTAAGAGTTGTGAAGGTCTAACTGACAGGGGACCTCTCCTTTTGTGTCAAACCCTTGAAAAGTCCACATAGGTGCAAGCTTTCCTCTTACCTTGAATCCTCTAAGGCCTCTAAATGATGAAACTTTGAGATATACACAATCTACAATCTTAAAGACTAACTCTCGACATATTTTATCCGCGTAACTAATATGTATGCACTGAGCTTCCTTTTAAGTTGTTTCAGATGTCTCATACTTGCTACTAAGGGCGTCCGCAATGACTAGCTATTTGGTTATCTAGATGTGATATGGCAAGAAAAAGTAGGAGAGAGAGTGTTCACTAGCTATAAGCAAATAGTCTATCTATTTCACGTGGTCCAAGAATATGTGAGATGAGCATGTGGGTCCATTGGTATAAAATAATCTTTTCTCTTGCCTCTTACCTCCACATCAGCTCACTAAATAGCTAGTGCTATCTATTACCATTGCGGACGCTCTAAGCTTCTTTAATAGATTCTGGACCAAATACCTTTCTTTCTCCGAGTCAGATTCCAAACAAAAGATGTTGGGCACTTTTTCCCATATAGTGCTTGAAATGGTGTCATCTTAAGATCTGCTTGCTTTTAATGTTTTTGAGGGCACAAGCTCTTGACATATATTCTAGAATCATAGGAGAACTCGGCATAAGGTAAGTGTTTGTCCCAACTTTTACAGCTTTTTTAGGGCACAAGCTCTTGACATATCTTCTAGCATTGTAGGATAACTCGGCATAAGGTAAATGTTTGTCCCAACTTTTATTGCTTTTTGAGGGCACAAGCTCTTGACATATCTTCTACATCTAATTGACTCTTTCTATTTGACCATGAGTTTGTTTGTGGGTGATATACTGAGCTGAAATTCAATCGAGTATCCATAGACTCATGTAGTCATTTCCAGAATCATGATATTATTAATTGCGTACATCTGTCTGTCTGACACTATGATTTTGGGCATTCCATGTAAACAAATAATATGAGACATGTACCCTCTACCTGACCTGAAATTTGTGGCTCATAGAAACGCACAAGTGATCTAGTCAAAAGGAAAAAGAAAATGGGTTGTTGGGTCGGGGAAATGAAAAAATAGGAGGTTTGAGCCCAAACATTGGAAATTTTCCAAGGACGTGATTTATGTTTTAAAGAATAGATTCAATCTCGAGCCAGGACGAATTGAGTTTCGGGTTCAGCAAACATATGCACTTATCACTTATGCATCATCTTTAGGCATTACTCATACTTTACTTTAGCTAGGTTTCTAATAAATTACAGTAGTTCAAAATATGTTTATGGCATCTCTACCAAGCTCAGTAAATGAAAATATGAAATGCACAACCGTGAGTCCGTGACCCTTGCTCCTGCTGGTCAATGGACTAGCTGCCTCTGGCTCTGGGGCTGCCCTCAACTCTGAATCTCTGATTGGCGACGATGCTGGACGGGGGCCATGGACAGGCTTCAGTTCCATGTGAAAGAGATGATAGCAAACTTGGGTTGCGTGACCTATACTTCATCAGCCTTGCTACAGTTTGCATCTGTTCCTGCACGCATTCACACAAAGGTGTGGGCATCCTTCTCTCTATTCATAGTTGGGAACCACATCTTTGGAATTTCTTCTTAAACCTGTAAGACAACAAATTAACATCCTACTGAGATTGAAAGAGTTTGTATGGTAAAAAACCAAGTTCTTCATCAACTTGAATGAATAAGTATTCTCGAATGCCAATTCTTTGCTATTTTGGTATTGAGTTAACAACATCACTCATCAATCTATATTTGTACCTGTAACTTTTGTTGGGTAACTTTCATGAGAACAATTGCCTTAAAAAAACTTCATGAGAACAAGTATTACCTTCTTAATACTAAGCGCTGGAAAAGTGCCCCCCATCTGAAAACAGCCTCATCAATCCAGGCATAAAGCTGTACAGCTTTGGCATAGCGCACTGCATGGTTTGATCTTATAAGTCCAGAAATTAACCACCTATGCTTGATTCTAGAGGTTTCTCGAGCAATCCTCCAAGTCCCAAGTACTCTTCAGAAAAGAGTTCATCGTTCTTTGCGAACATCTCTGTCAGAGTGCAGTCAATGTTTTTACTCTGCAGTACCCAAAACCGCGGTTTGATCTTCCCCTCGAGTGAATAGCTGAAGTACCTTGGGTATTCAACAACTGCTTTAAGTGGTTTCTTCATGGTTCTTAGCAGAAACTCGAGCTTTGGTTTCATAACAAGCTCAATACTGTAACCTAGAAGTGGGGAAAATCTAAAGATCATTGAGCACAGATCTTTCTTAGACAAGCCCACCTCCAATAGGTAGTTCATCCTGTAAACATTGGAATAAAGTTAAGTGCATCAAACACTTATAACAGGATTTTGTCGATACTTCATAATTAACTAGTGAAAACCACATGTTAGTCTTCAGGAAAAAACCTATGTCAATAAATGGTTGAATTAGAAATTAAGTACCATGAGTAAGAAACAGAAAATGCAAAAGGAATATGCCATTGACGACAATGACTACAGATCCTTCCAATATTGCAAAAAGTATCTCCAAAAGGTGCAGCCATCAATGTAGGTTTTAAGGAACCAAAAAAATTAACAATAAGTGCACCAAAAGTTTGCAGCTTGAAGAAAAGTTAAAAGCTTGAAGAAAAGTTAAAAGTAGAACATGGCATAATTATGAGCACACTAAGTTTTTATATCAAATCTCTCCTTGTACTGTATTCTGTATCGCACCAAGTTACAGCCATACCTGGGAAGCAATGTATGATTTATGTCCAACAATAAAAGTTCTGGATACTTCCTAATGATGCGAGGAAGGTGATCTTTAGAAACACCAAAGTTGATAAGAAAGTCGATTTTCTTCTTGAGGGTGTTATCCACATTTAAAGCAAATATTTCAGGTGAACGGCACAAAATTTTTCCTGTTGTTTTCTTATCAACACCCATTTCTCTGAAAAACAGAACATTCTGAAACACGAGGCACGAAAGTTAGTATTAAGATATCAGTAATTGGAGGGCCAAAGATGTAAAGGAGATACAACTCAAGGATCAAGACACAAGACATTCCCAACTCAGGATATAATTATATAAAATAATTATATAAATATATGCCTACTGTGGATGCAGTTACAGACAGAGACAGCAAGATAAAAACATTGATGTTCAGCACCACATTCTGATTGGGAAAATATGTGAATCTGTAAAACACAATGTACATTTATAAGAGCCATAATCCATGTCAGTTTAATGGAAGACATGATAGTAGCTAAACAAATAATCCTTTTGCTGAACTTTAGATCCAATATGCTTCAAAACTTACATTCAGCCAAAAGTAGTTTATCCATTACCAATGAAGTTTAAATATATAAATGCAACCTCAATAATCATTACACACCTGCATAAACTGATCAGGTTTTCTCAATAATAACTGTGGACTTGATGTAATGACTGGAACCACCATTTTTTTACTGATGCCCAGATCATGAAACAGCTCCAAAGCTATATTCATTCTTTTTGAAGAGCAGCCAAGAATATGAGGCCAACTTTTCACTGCAATACCAAGGACTGTACTAGAAATCTGAAAGGGGAAAAAAAGTTGACTACTCCCAACAACAAAAAGAAGGCAAGACAGGAAAAACAACCTAACAAGAACTTGAGGCATAGCATAGTAGGAACATTATTCTTTTTCACTTACCTTTTTTTCGGTTAAAAAATAACAGCATTTGATTGTAGTTCTCTATCACACTCGTTGAAAGAATCCATGGATACTTCAACAACATCCTACCAATATTGTATTGTTCAATGCCAGCCTAGAAAATTCAGAAATGTGATAACTAGTATGATTGTGTTATTGTCAAGTGTAGCAATCTAGCAAGTTCCAATAACTACCACGAACAAAAATACCTTTTCCCATGCATGAACCCTAGGCTTAATATCATTTTCAACATCAGATAGAATGATAGGAGGAAATAGCAGCAGAACTGATGCAATCTTTGGCTTTGGAATTCCAATGTGCTCCAGAAAATCAACTAACGGCTTGAGATTATTATCTTCCGAGCAGAGAAGAAGCATTGGAAATGATTCGATGAGATAAGGAAATGACACATCTCCATGCCCCAACATGCTAACACCACCATACCTAGCCTCCATCTGCAAGTGAGAAAAATGTTTATTTTGGCTGCTACACAGTGCAATGAACTGGCATGAGAAACACTAATTGGGACTGTGAACTTACTTTTTCAAAAAAAGATAAAGTACTTTGGAGTGCATCATCTGCAGGTATTGATAAGTGTGTCATCATGCGCTTAGCGTTCCTTCCAATTAGTATTGCATAATCACTGCTTGAAAATAAGATTTCCTTCAAATACTTAACCTATAAGCGAATAAACCATGACTCCATAAGAAATGAGTGTTGTGATATAGTGAACATATTATAGTGCCAAGCACAGCTGCAACAGTCGAAGAAACATATCGGCCACTATCATAATGTCTCCATAGACTAGTGTTAACAAAAACTGTGCGTGTTCTAAATTTCCAATGTTAGCTATTAGAATGATTACTTTAATTAGTTTTGTGCCACGGTATGGAAATCAAAGTACTATTGAGAATAGAGGTGACTCATGACACGTGCTTGAGCACTTTGTTTTTTAGGAATAGAAACGCAGCTGAACAGTGGTGGAGCTTAAACCAGGCCAATGGTGGCTATGGCCCCTTACTCAACCTTTAAATTTCTTAGAAACCAATTAATCTTGGTTACAAATTTGCAAAATAGAGGAAGATTTCCATAGCTCCCCCCATCCCCACACAACTGCAGCTAAGTGCCATATTTGTTGAAAAAAAAAATTCTAAGGATTTGAGTGTTCTCTGTTTAATGCTAGGATGCTCAAACTTTATTCAAGTTCAACCAAATACAAAGCAATAAGAGGTTATGGGCTAGGCAGGACTAGAAACGAAGTTTGAATTCCATCATAGGAACCAATGCCACAATTAAAAATGCAAGGAACGCAAGCAAATTGCGCCCAAGCTGGGGGCGTCTCTCACCCTATCAATCAGCACAGTGAGGCCCGCAGCCGCGACGTAAGGCGCGATGAGCTTGGCCGAGGAGAGCCGCACCCCGAGGCTCTCGAGGAGCGGCACCACGCCGTGGTCACGCCGGCTCCGTCCCATGAGGTACACCTTCCGCCTGAACCCGAGCCTCCCCATCTCCGTCTCCGTTTCGACGGCCCCGCTGAGGCTCAGCCGGGCCCCGGCCCCGGAGCTCCACGAAGCCCACAGGCCGAGCTCGTCCAGCTCGCGGACGCCGTCGGCGAGCATGGCGGCGTAGGCCGGCGCGCGCGTGGCGATGGCGGCGGCGTCGGCCGGGGAGGCGCCGCCCTCGCGGAGGAGCTCCGCCACGGCGGCCTCCGCCTCCCGGGTGTCGTAGGTGGGCGGGGCAGAGGCATTCGTGGACGAAGAAGATGTGGCGTTGGGGAAGGCGGCGAGGGGCCCGCCCCGGCGGCGGCGCGGGAGGAGGAAGAGGAGGGGGAGAGGACGAGGGTGCGTTTTGGGATGGGGTTGGGCGGGGAGAATGTACAGCGGTGGGATTGCAGAGTTCCGGATTGGAGAATGGAGGAGACCGAAAGCGGCGGCGGCGGCGGCGGCGGCCATGGCCACGGCTGACGGCGGAGGGGAACGTCGGAACGAGCTGGAGGTGGAGGGAGCAGAACAAGCTTCGTTCCGTTCCCGCGTGCATTATCCATGGCGTATTGGCGTGACAAAACTTCTTGAAGGAAATGGTTTTTCTCCTGAAAAATTACAGGGATTTGTTTTTATTACTGAAGTTTGCCTCAACAAAATTGGGCAAATTACACCGAACATTTTTATTTTCTGACTTTATTTTTTTCCCCTCCCAATTCCTATCCACGGGTTGATAGTGATTTTTGCTATAAAGATGTAAGGACAAATTATTTCAAAGACCAAAATAGATAAACTAGGCAAGGCTTCTCGACCTTGATATGAAAAATGAACAAGTATGTGCTCTCTTGAATGACAAGTTCTGAGTTCTGCAAGTATGAATAATCCTTGATCTCCAAACCAAACATATACTAATTCTCAACTGGCAAAATGTCTCGGTGCCATTAATTTGTCGATATAATTTTCAAAATACAACACAAATGCATGTTTAACATTGCAAAAAAAATACCTTTGGCTATGTGTAACATATTGGCATTTTCTTTCTCTCTTCTTTTTGAAACAATCAAAATGTTAGTTTGACGATGTCATAATTTTTGACTATATTCTGGCATTCATGTTTCAAAAGTGATACGATGGTTACCTAGAAAAAGGTGTAAAATATATTATTTGCGCTTGGCACCCGGAAATTACTTAGGTTGTTGTTTTGGTTCTTGCGATTTTTTCTAACAACCTATTTTATGCAACATGCCTAAGATGTGGTGATCATATTAAAATAACATATGCAGAGTTAGTTTAACCGGTTTGAACTACTAAAAGAGCTTTGACTTCTTTTGTATAGGAGTAGCTTCTCTAGTAGAGCTAGAACCATTTTGAATAATATTTGATAGAATTATAGAAATAGACACAGGTACAATTTTGTTATATATTTGTGCCAAGTTTATGGGGATGAGGTGGGGAGAAGCCACCATTTCACTTTCTCTAGTCTAGGCTTCTTGCAAGGAGCCGTTTTCAAGTGGACAAGTGCGTCTTTTGGCATGGCTCTCGAGCAAGAGCCGTAAAAGGATTGATGCAGTACCAAATGTGCATTACCAAAGTTTGGTATAATTGAGTAGATATATATATACCCCTAAATGATTACTACACCTCTATAATTATTCTAGGAAGCAGGGGTAGTGTTTGAATTCAGCAGCAACACGAGGTTGTGAAACCTGTGATGGAACTTTTGAATTTCGGGGTGGGCTCCGATGGGCCGCTATCTGACTAAGATATGACGCCACGGGCCCGTGCTGCCAGCCTATTTTGGTCTAACCCGCGAGACAGCCAGGCCCACAAAACTAGTAGGTACAGGCCCGCAACTACCTCCCCTTCTGAATGGAGTTCGAAAACATGTCTCTTACCTGTGGGCCCGTACCTATCGTCACAATTCGCAACACGACTCCCGCCTGCGCTCCCGTATCTGTCCTGTAGCGGCAGGATTCAAACAAGCGAGCGAATCTCCCCGCAGTGCCACTGAACCGTGGGCTCAGCACCTGTGGCCCACGTGTCAGTTACTGAACCACGGCTAGAAATCCGAATCCCGGCACCCAAAAGCGCGAAGGCTGCGGCAACTCAACTCGCCACCTCGATCGACTTCATGACTTTTCGAAAAAGAAAATCGACTTCATCACACAAGCTCTCCCGACCCCTCTCCGTGACAGGTGGGGCTTCGTCCTATACGTGGTCTACATGTCAGCGTGTGAAGGGCATGGGCGACAAGGTGAGAAGCCGCGCCCCGGTGATGCCGCCTCGGAGGCAGAGAGGTCAGGAGATGCCGAGGGGAAGACTCTTTTGTCCTCGGCGTTGGCGCTCTCGTCCTCTCGGCGTGGGAGAGAGAGAGAGAGGAAAAAAGGTGCGTAGAGAGAGAAAGTGAAAGAGCCCACCCACCCAACCAATTCAAATCCCTACTAGGCGTAGGCGAGGGAGGCTTCCGTCCCCAGCCTCGGCGTGCGGTGCGGTGCTCCTCCGCCGGGCGGGCTCTCGCACGGTGAGATCTCCGAGCATCCCTGCTCCTCCCGCTGTTCCTCCTCAACCTCAGCCTCAACCCGCGTGGCATTTGCGGTTGCTTAGCCTTATTTCGCTGCGTGATTTAGTTTCTGCGGTGCGGTGATTCAGTTTCTCTTGGAGATACGAGATGCTGGAGCGGGGATGGAACCGGCGATTTCAAAAATTTTCCCTCCTATGGTTGGTGGCAGTAGCGTGCTTCCGTTTTTAGGCATGTGATTTTGTTTTTTCGCTCGGATGAGCCCTGATTGCTCTCTGATCTCTAGATTTGTGGTGTTTAGTGCGCGAGCAATGCGGCGAGTGTGAGGGCGAGATTACGGGCCTGGTGCGAGTGCTTATCTGAAGTTCACTGACGCTTAGTTTTGCTTGGTTGGTTTTAGTTAGTTATTTTATGTTTCGGTACATTTCTGAATCCAACTAGTGTTCATTTGCGGGCAATTTAGCCCTCAACTGTTCGACAAGCTCCAATTGGATCTTCGTGTGGATAATCTGGCTGTTTTCAGACTGAAATTTGTCATTCTCTCTTATTTCAATTCATGTATGTTTTGTGTTTCAGATCAGGTAAAGGAATGGGTGGGCACGGTACAGGAAACACTGCCTCTGTTCCCCTGTTGGGGAAGTTACTGTCCCTCTCCCTGTAAGTGTTCCTGTGAGTTCTCTGCTGCTGTTCAAGGAGCTTTACCTGTGATAGTATCGAAGCACCAAGATGAAGTCCAGTGCGGTTACTACAAAGGGCAAGGCCGTATTTGAGCTGAAGCACAAGCTGGTCCAAGCGGTTAACAAGATCGGCGACCGAGACACTTACCAGATTGGGCTGGATGAGCTCGAGAAGATGGCGGACACCCTGGCCCCTGACATGATTGGCCCCTTCTTGTCATGTGTCATCGACACCGATGCTGAGCAGAAGAGTGCGGTGCGCAAGGAGTGCATCAAGGTGATTGGCACACTGGCACGACTGCATGGGAACCTATTGGCACCGCACATGGCGAGGATGGTGTCCAGTGTGGTTAAGCGCCTGAAGGACACTGACTCGGTTGTTAGAGATGCGTGTGTTGACACTTGCGGTACCCTTGCAATGTGCGCCAGAAGTTATGGGGATGGTGGCGCAGCGTTGGTGACATTGGTGCGCCCCTTGTTTGAATCATTGGGTGAACAGAATAGATATATTCAGGCTGGGGCAGCATTGTGCCTGGCCAAGGTTATAGATGAGAGCAATTACTTCCCTGGGCCTGTGCTCCCGCAGATGCTTGCTCGTGTTGTTAAGCTGCTGAAGAATCCCCATTTCATGGCCAAGCCTGCTGCGATTGACTTGATAAGAAGCATTATTCAGGTTTGCACTCTTGCTTTTGTGTAAGAAATGCCACTAAAACCTCTTCATGTGTAAGCACAATTTCACATGCTTTTCATTACTTTGCATGTTCATCTGACCTTGTAACTAGTATCATGAGGTAAAAACATTCTTCTGTGTAATATTGGCCATTGAATTAATGGTTAGTCAGATTGGAATACTGCAATTTTACTGCAAAGGTGCATGTCTTTCTTGCTTATTCAAGTCTAGATTCATGCATTGGATTGCTCTGATTGATTGATCACTAATATATGCTGTAAATTCAGCAGCACTTCTTAATATCTTTGGAGAAGTGCAGTGATCATCTTCATCTTCAGTTTGGTTTCATAGCTTCTAAGTTCTAACTACCAATCTACCATAAGATCTTGTATTGTGTTACTGTACTTATTTTTCCTGCCCCTCCCGCTTTTCAGGCTGAAGGTGCCTCTACAGAGCAGGCATTATCATCAGCTCTAACAAGTATTATGGATGCGTTGAAGAGTACTGACTGGAATACAAGGAAAGCTGCCGCACTATCTCTTTCAAGTATCGCGGTCAGTTCTGGGTATTTGGTTACCTCTTTCAGAACTTCTTGCCTTCGTTCCCTTGAGCGTAGTAAATTTGACAAGGTATTGTATCCCTTCACTCCCTTGTACCTGTGGAATTTATGCTGTAACAAATTTCTTTTATGTTTGAGCCTTACTGACTTCATGCCTCCTATGATAGGTAAAACCAGTACGTGATGCCATTATACATGCAATTCAGCTGTGGAAAGCTATTCCAGGGTCTCATAGTCCTGAACCATCAGAAGCTGGATCGTCAACAAAAGGTACAAAAGATTATTCATCTTAACTCAGAGATAATTAATCAACTAAAAGGATCAAATAACTGAAAAAGTATTCTAGATGCTGAGGCAGCAATGCTACTGCTCTTAGATTTTTTTTTTTTTTCGCGGATCATGGTTAATATTACACAACCCATGGATTCCAACCTTTTGTGTGTGAGTTCTATTATTAAAAAAAAAAGTGCGAGTTTAAATGGCTACCAAAGAATATCACAATACCATGTTAATGCCTTATAGTTTGTGATCAGCGACGAAGCCAGCAGGGGGGCAACACGGGCTCCAGCCCCCCCTACGGCTGCTGAACACGTGGAGCCCCACCTTGATTTGTTAGCCATGGATGAAGGTGTAGAAGGGGCTGCTAGAGGTAGAAGACGACCTTTAGCCCGGCCTTGATTATTTCCTGGCTTCGTCGCTGTTTGTGATTAACGTGTAATGCTGCTAGCTATGAGATCCGTCTATTATTTATTTTTCACATGCCCATTTTATTGCTTCTGCATTTTGTCTGTAGTTAATCACAGTCAATAACTCACTTTATTTTATATTGTCTATCAATGTCTTCTTCTCACAGAGAACTTCTTTGGAGACCATCATGGCGCTAGAAGTATGCATGATGGAGGATCAAGAGATACTTCTTTTAGGAGAACAGATCATGGGCCTTCTGTATCTGTTATCAGTGGTAGTTCTATCAGTTCAGCAAAGCGGAGGTCTCCTTTGTCTATCAACAAAGTTGCCCTAAACAATGCTGCAACTTTGCAGCGAATGAAGTCTGGTGATTGGCATGTTGAGGTGTCAGTTCCAAAGCAGAATATGATACCACTGGTTGACAATGATGAGAAGAGATCCAGTGAAGTCTGCATCCTAAAAGATGCAAAGAGAAATGCATATGAAAGCGTTGATGTAGACAGTAAGTTTGACTATGACATTATGGATGATAAACAAGAATGCTCCTCTGTGTCAGAAGTAGCCAGCAGGAGTTGTGAGACAAAGCATGTCACTACTGCTCGGGAATGCACTGAAGATTGTGATTCAACACAAGTTACGGAACAATGTCCCAGGGGTCGAGAAAGTAAGAGCATAGACTCGACAATTACAGATGCTCATGGCGTACATAGTTGTTGTCTGAATGCTACGAATGAATTGGCCCTTGTTAGGAAGCAACTTCAAGAGATGGAGAGGAAGCAAACAATTTTTTTTGATTTGTTGCAGGTAACTGTCATGCTTTGAATTGTGAAGATATTGTCAATTTGATTTGTCTATATTACCTAACTATGGAGTCATATATACTGATCAATGTGGTAATAGTGTAAGTTATAATGCAAGGCTAATAATTCCAGCTATATGGGATTATAATATCGTTTCAAATTAGTTACAGTTCTTCACTGTTCACTTTATGTTCTTATACTAGCCTACAATATTGTTGAGCTTCTTGGTTATTTGTGATTTTATTGAACACTGGCACCCTGAACTGTGAATCCGTTGTCTTATTTTTACATTTTGCTTTCCTCAAACTCTCCACTTGCCAATTTAAGTAAAAGTGGCAATGCATATTGATGGTAAGGATGATCGACGGATCGTCATCAAATTCTGTCAAGTTTTACCATGCCACTGCATCATGTAGGAAAAAACTATGCACCGTCTGCAAATTCATATGAATACACCATGTATGTAAAGAAGTGAGTTCATATTTTTTCTCAAATGGTTACCCCCCTCTCATTGTAGGAATTTATGGCCAGCTCAGCGGAGAACATGTCTGTGCTAAATTTGAAGGTGCACAACTTGGAGAATGCTGTAGACAAAACTGTGTATACAATTACTCAGAGCGAAAGCCGGTATCATCTTCCTGGCTCCAAATATTTTAAGAACCAAAGCATCTCTTCTTTGCCTAGGCTTTCTACTTCTACACCTAGATCATCTGCAGATGTTAACTTCAAGCCACCACCAATCTCACAATTGAAACATGAGAAGAAGTGGATGCGTGATCTACCATCTCAGAGCTCAAACATGTGTTCTAAGGAGGGAGCTGAATTTCCAAAGGATCATGTTCGCAGTAAAGTTAGGAAGTTTGAGCCTGTGAGGCCAGAGAGTAACTTGGGAAGATATGTTCCAAGCTCAGCAAGAAGTCGAGCATCAGGGGTTAAAGGGCCTTATCCAGTTTCTTTTACAAGTTCCTGTGAACAGTCTGGACTGCAAAATGCATTGTGTGCCTCTAATCAGCCTGGTGAGTTTCAAGATACTGATGGCATGGAGCCTGCATACATGGAAGCCCTGAACTGTGGTGATTATGATGATCTGATTGACCTAATGGATAGAACTGGACCAGTTCTTGAGAAATTGTCGTGTGAGACAACAAATGAGCTTTTGAGGGTTATAGCTGACCAGTTTCTTAATAAAAAGTTCTTTGACTTGGCACTGCCTTGGCTTCAACAGGTAACTTCACTGGAATTTGTTTTACATATTAAATTGGAACCCAATGCTTATTATTTTCATGCTTTGTAATCCAACAATTATATATGGGTAGTATACAGTAATGAGTCTAACAAAAGCTTGTGGAACTTACTCGTTGCCACTTTGATTTGCATGTGTTGCACCAGTTAGCAGACTTAAGCACGATTTATAAGCCAAGTCAACTATTTGCATCCGTGAGAGCACAAAAGGAGTTCCTTTCTGCATTGGAAGAAGCTGCAACAGGTGTATCCACGGAACCAGCCTTGAGGATTGCAATTGCACAGCTCGCATTTAAACTGACCAAAGCTTTTGAGGTTGGCCCATGCAGGTAACAAATGTTATCCATTGCCAAAAATTAAAATTATGTCATCAATCCTCCTACTTAATGTGTTTGTCTGTGTTACTGACACACCCATTCTGCTTTTGTAGGAAAATTTCAACCAGAGTGTGCAGAGAAAATGAAACTATCCTGGCAACTGCAGTGTGAAATGTTCCTTGCACTGGTAATCTGGTGTATGTTCGGGTCATGAAAGCAGTGTTTTATTGAGATTAATTTCTTTACTTGTAGCTGTAAGACCTTTGTAACATTGTATGATCAGTTTAGTTGGTGTGTGAAAGACTAGAAGATTTCTCTAGAGGTTGATAGTTTGGTAGTTTAAAACATGCGTGTGTTTAGTTCTGTACTACAGGTCTGGAAACTTTTGCTGGACTAGCAGTGTGGCATGATTGAGCTTGTGAATTTATGCTTGGTGCTTGTAAACGATGCCGTACAGATTTTTGCTTGAATTATCTATCACCCAGAAACACTATCATACTCGTGCCTGCATTTCACTTCCTGTCCTGAGCATCAGATCAGATCTGTGTCCTTTTCCATAGTTCCAGTCCTAAGACAATTCTTACAATGGAAAATAAGTGCAAAAGAAAGAAGAAATAAAAGAACGGTGTATGCGTTGCCTGCATGGAGCTGCATCCCTGCGCCGGTGTGCATATATGGGTTGGCGAACGTATTGGAAGGAGCTTGTCGCTGCTGCTGTGCCATTGTCATCTCATCTGCTGCTGTGGCTGCTGGAGCATGAGGGCATGTTGCTGTTGCTCCATGATGTCCATCTATCTGCATGTTCCGGGCTGCGGCAATGGGATTTTTGGAGGTGTAGAACGGGTCTTACGTGTACATCGGCTGCTGCACCATTGTTCCTGATGACCGCCTCGTTCTATAGGCTGTCAAGTCAAGTGTACAAAGCAGGTCAAGTCCACCGGCCTGAAGCAAGAGAGTTGTATGACCTTTTCGTGCTCCTCGGCCGAGGACGGGTCGGATCGACGGTGGCAGCCTTCAAATTAGCAGAATTTCTATAAAAAAACAAATTCAATTTCTTGTTTCTACCAAAACTAGTAGAAATTAGCAGAATTTCTAGTGGTTGCGTTGCTAGGCTGGCAAGATTGTTCATGCATTTTACAAGAATTCTGGCAAAATTACAAACTGGTGATAATGTAATGGTATTGTACTGTCGTATCTGTTCTCCCATTCCCTTCTCAGCAAATTGAGCGGGAGAACTCAAAAGCAATAAGAAATCAATTGTTACAGAAAGGTTGCAGCTCCTAGCAGAACAAGGAAAAACCCTGGCATCCAGAGAAATGGTTATTACAAATAGCTTCATCAAATAAAAGAAAAATACAACATTGCAAGATTGGGTCGAGCCATCTGGGGGCTTCTCGGTTCATTTTCTGACCATGTAATCCAAGGCCAGAAAGGGCGTATTTGTTCACCACTCCTATGCCTTCATCTTTCTCTTCTTGCCCTTGCTCTTGCTCTTCTTCGATTTAGCCTTGGTAGTTGCTTTGCTCTTGTAATCAGGAGCTTTGTACTCGGGCACATCGCGGAGCCCCAGCTTTGACAGAACAAGACAGTATGAGTCCCAGTCCGTTCTTCGCAAGTATTTCAGGTATTTCTTCCTCTTTTGGACCATCTCCTGAAGCCCCTTTCTAGAATGTTTATCCTGCATTACAACAGTGCGCAAAAATTACTTCTTTGAATCGAGATCAAACAGTTCTAAAAGCATTGCCGCCAGATGTTGCAGTAAACCAGCAAATTAAATCATAACAGAGGCCTAGGATTTTGCATACCTTCTTGTGTAGAACAGCTGACAGGTGCTTGATTTTCAGAGTCAGTTGAGCAACTGCAAACGGAATATGGGCATATCAGTAACACGCATCATGATTCATCATCACAGACAAAAGGCAACAAAGCAACAAGGGCATACAAATACATAATGCTCAACATCTTTAAATATACATCAGAGTTGCTATGAGACCTCATCTAGAAAAATAAAAGAGATAAAAGTTCTCATGTTTAGGTGATGCTTTTTCCCCAGTGAACAAGATCGTCTGAGAGCAAGGGATTGACAAAGCCGAAAGGTTTTCACTGTTTAGTTCATATATAGCTACAGGTTTGCTTCATATATATAAGCATCAAATGAACAACCAAAAAAGGCAAACAAACACAGAAACATTACGAATCAACTTCCTAGCACAAATAATAAACGCAAAATTTCTGTATATGTATCATGCAACCCCAAAACGAACAAAGTGTATGAAAACAGTGAAAAAGAACCATCTAATTAAGAATAAACACTGCGTTAGCTATTCTTATTTCTGCACAATTGTGACTACATCTTTCACAAGTAGAACACCTGCTCGTTCGCTATTCTTATTTCCGCATAATTGTGACTACATCTTTCACAAGTAGAATGCACTATTGAACTCATGTTTACTTTGAAGAAAAGGGTAAAGTGTTTACTTTGAACTCGTGCAGACCCACAGTCATTCTCACTCATCTTGAACTCATCCCTCACCCTTTGGAGCTCCAATTTCATCTTCTCTTCGGATGACATATGATCTGGATGGAAGTACTGCAGATAACAACTTAGATCACTAGTATTAGATCACATCCTAATCCTAAGATGTAATACGCGAAGGAATACTTTAATGACCGTGAAAATCAAAGGCCAATCTCACCTTCTCTAACAACTCCTCCTGCGGAGGCCGATTCATGTAGTCTAGTGTCAGCTGACCACCAAGGTTCAGCAATGAAGTTATGTTTACTGGCAGACCCGGTTTCTCTTGTTTATTATTCAGGTTTTGAATGGAATCCCTGAATACATCAAGATCAAGATTGAGGCCGGAAGGCCGTTTCTCCTGCTTCTCCAACTCCGCCAGCTTGGCGATCCGCCCCTGCAGTTCCTTGAGCGAGAACCACTCCTTACCGTCTTTGGCCGCATCCGCCGGCCGGAGCTCCCGTAGCCTCTTCCCAAGCTCTTCGTGGCTGTAGTTCCTCAAAAGCGCAATGGTAGAGTCCTTCTCTTCCTTACCTGCACCTACAGCCTTCGAGTTCCTCTGTAGCTCCGGGTTGAAGATGTTGCTCTCCGGAGTCAAAAACGGCTTCCGCTGCGGGGAGTGCTTGAGACTCCCTCGGATAGCACCGAAGCCGAGCACTCCCTGCCCAGGGTTGGCGCCTTGGCTGACGTTGTCCTTCTTGAGCAGGTCCATGAAGTTGGGGGTGGCTCTAGAAGCGGGGGCGGAGGGCGCGTCGCCTGTTGCGCGATACCCCTTGAGCATCCGGCGGACATCTTCAAGGGACTTTTTCTGAGAAGGATCGCCGCGCGCGGGGTTGGGGCGGGACTGGTTCGTCGGAGTCCAGCGCGGAGGGGACGACGTGGGAGACGAGCGGAGGCGATCTTTGATGTCCCAGAAGAGCGAGGACGACGGGTTCCGCGGCGCGCCGGGGTTGGCGGACGGAGAGGAGGACGGGGAATGGGCGGCGTCGGGGTCGTTCGTCGGAGGCGGGGGCGGGGTGAATGGGGGCTCGAGGACAAGAAGGCACGGGGGACGGGGAGAATGGGTCTCCTCCGCGGGGTGATGCGGCGGAGCGCCATGGTGGCGGCGGCGGCGGCTGGTGGAGGCGGAGGCGGAGGCTCACTTCTCCGGCTATAGGGTTTTGGTGAAGACGACGAGAGTGCCGATGAGTGGAGGAGGCGCGAGTGGTGTGCCGCGGCCTGTTTGCGGAAGTGGGCCCTGCTTATACTGTTGGGCCGTCACTTAGTCGGCTGGCGAACCGGGCTGAAGGCCTGCAAGCATTGTGGCCCATCTTTCAGCCTTTCTAAAAATTTTTACCTCTTTTTTTCAAATACTATATGCAAACCATATACCGCCGTTTGGCTTGGCGGTAGCAATATACCACCAGTTTCTTTTGACGGTAAGATGCCTTTTTTTTTTTCAAAATTAGGTGCCCATATGTTTTTATTAGCTTATATATGAACAGAATTAAGTACAGTTACAATGTCACTACTCTCTAGAACACCCGCTATGTTTTACCTTACCTAAATTAACCGACTTGTTTGTTGCCACACTGTTTGAGCAACCAGATTGTCTAATAAAGCCTTTTCTTTTGTACAATGGCATGACAAGAGCGGCACACCTAAGGTTTCTGTGGCAGTTTCGGCAGTTGGGCAGCTGCAAGATGGACGCCGAAGCAGAAGCATCACCAATCAGAATCGTCGCTTCGTTGTGAGACGCTGCGGTGGCCACCCAGCCTCTTGTTGCTGGTGCTGCGCTGGACGCATTGGAGGAGCGACTGCACCACCTCTGACATGGATGGCCGGAATTCTGGATCAGGCTGCAACACCACCAGAAAACGATGTTCAGAGTAATTCAGTTCAGAGTTGATGCTTGTTTCAGGGGCCAGCCATCAGCGTTGTAGCTGAAACAATTCATCATTGAATGAAGATCATGTCTGGGCATTTCGATCAGTTCACCTGGACGCAGCGAGCGAGGACATCCGCGAAACGGGACAATGCTTTCGGTGGATATAGGCCACGCAGAGCTGGATCTGCCAGAGCTTCCAAGGAGTTGATGTCATGAAGCTGTGGAGTGACAAACTTGACCAAGGACTGCTCCGCTCTAGGCTTTGAGCTGGAGTCACAAAGGACATCAGAATATCAGCTGTAGCCATGTTCCTGAGCATGGCTGACAAACACAATGTTCCACTTCCACATGCAAGCTTTGCCTGTTCTGGAATCACAAAATGTGCAGTCCAGAGTGGAAGGAAGGATGCTATCTTCGTCTTTTTAATTACCTGTCGTAGGGCTTCCGACCGGTCAATAGCTGAAGCATGACGACACCGAAGCAGTAGACATCGCTCTTCATAACGTAACCTGATGAGCTTGTGCACTCTGGAGGATTGTACCCTGGTCCCAGGCTCTCACTCGTATCCTGCAGAGAGTTGGTTATCGCAATTTTTTACATTCATGCTTTGCTCTACGAATTCTCTAAGAGACATTCTACAAACCTCATAGAAGTATGCAAGGCCGCAGTCAGTGAGACGAGGGTTGAGGTCAGCATCAAGCAAGACGTTCGATGCCTTAATGTTCTTGTGGATCACTGGAGGTGAACACACGTCATGTAGGTACCTGAATCAACAAGAAATGTCAATACCCCTTTGTTTTGAACTACGAATATCATACCCCCTCTACGAATATTACTAGTTGCCAACTTACTCCAGAGCACAAGCTGTACCAACAGCAATCCTTACGCGGGTGTCCCAGGTCAGCGGCCTGCTGTAGTCGTCGGACAAGTGCAGGAAGTCATAGAGGGATCCATTCATGTTGTAGTCATACACCAGCATGTAGTGCCCAGCCTCTGAGCAGTAACCAACAAGCTCAGAGATGTTTGGATGGCGCAGCTTCGAAACGCTGTTCACAAGATCCATGAAATCGCTACTTCCTGAGAAGCTCAATGGATCAAACTTCTTAACGGCCAGCACCTGAGTTTTTGTGTGTGTGTGAGAGAGAGAAATAATAAGGATAGCGGGAATGCAAGGTGTACGATCAGTATGAAGTGCCAACTCAAGATCTTGTTACAGAACACATTTGACGAGTATTGATAATAGTTATAATCAAGTTCAATTCAACTATATGGTACTATACTATTGAAAAATAATTGATGAGTAGCTTAGAACACTTTTGGACAAGATACTACATGTGAAATTTTAAATTTTCTAGATGCAGAAGGAAGAATACTGAAGTTTTATCAGCAAACAAGTTCCTTTGGCATGGATTTAACCGTTTAAGAAGGCAACGGTAAGGTCTTACCCTTCCATCAGCATATTTTGCCTTGTAAACGCCACCGATTGTCCCCTGACCTAGTAACCTGCTACTATGGAAGCTGCCAGTGGCTGCTTGGAGGTCTGATGATGAATAAGTAACAAGGTTGATTGGATCTGTGCTCCGCCTTGAATAGTTTAATTTGTTCTCGAACTCATTGTCGCTAGGCATTGCAGACGGTGTCCTACTGTTTACTGACAAGGAATGCTCTAGTGGCTTCATTTTGATCGCTGAAGCAAAGAAAGTTACATGAGCTCTTTAACATAAATGTTAAAAGACAGCAAAATGAACTCTTTTTTTTTTAAATAAAAAATGAACTCTTTACCTTTCCCATCATCAACTAGCGGGGTAAATGACCGGTTGTGACCTGAATCGTCCATGATGTAATGAGATGAGTCAGAAGAGGTATGGTTCCTCTTCAATACAGACAAGAGAATCAGAGCTGCAAGCAGCACTGCTATCACAATCACTCCGATGGCGATACCGTTTATTCCACCTCCACCCCCTCCACCTGAAGAGCCTCCCAGTGCAGAGCCCTTCAACATACCAGGAGGAGCTGACCCAGCCGACCACTGGTTCCCTCCAATCCTTCAGAATGTGGCAAGGACTTTTAAAATTCATCAACAGCAATAAAAAGGTTTATTGCGGATGGAATTACTACTTACTGTAGATTGCTAATGTCTTTTAGTTTACTTGGGATCCACCCAGTAAACTTGTTGTTCTGCAGATTCCTTGAGCACAAAGTGGAAGCCGTTATAGCTTAGTTCTCAGAAAGATAAGTGTAGTTTCTACTAAGTATGCACAGTAAATAGGCTATAGAATACCCATTGCATGCCTAAAACTGGCAACACAGTTTTCAGCGCTGGCATTTTTTTCACAGAATTATTAATGCTGTAGTGCTGTGCGGAGGCACCACAATGCAGACGAGGAGTCATCAGGACAATATTACTTTTTAATGTACTTAAGAAAAAGAGTAGTTTATGCAGTGAGTATTTACTTTGAGATATACTTACAGATCCTCGAGAGGAAGTTTGGCTAGAACATCTATATGACCACTGAATTGGTTGCTCTCCAAATTCCTGCACACATTTTGAAAAGAATGGCACTGAGAAACCAAAGGTATTTTCTATGCCTATTAATTTATATAGACACTATATACAGGAACTATGTTCCCAACAGATAGTTTTTACATAATATTTTTTTGTGCGATCACATGTCTTCTCTCTCCATCATCTACCAATCACATCTCTTAATCCCTAATTAATGAACACGGAAACCATCTAGTTTCATGGTTGGGAGTGCCCTTACAGCGTCTTGAGGTCTTTTAGGTGTTGAAAACTCTGGGGCAGGCTGCCTGAGAAGCGGTTGAAGGAGAGATCCCTGATGAAACAATTGAGGTTAGTCGTACAGGACAGGCTTACTGCAATAACACTCCAGCAACTACCGTAGAAAACAAAGTTCCTGTTATAGATACCAAAAACTTGGGAATTCGCTGCTTGACTTACAGTGTTGAGAGCTTTGAAAGTTGTGAAAACATATCTGTCAACTGCCCACTTAGGTGGTTCTTGCCCACGTTTCTGCAGTTTAATCAAATGAGGAATTATATGGTGATGACTGATGCAAACAAAAATCACGAACGTGTGAAAGGAACAGAAAGAAAACAATGAAATAGAGTGTAATGCGAATTGGAATTCCTACAGTGTTTCCAGATCATCCATCTGAGATATCGAATAAGGAACTCCTCCGGTAAAAGAGTTTCCGTAAAGATTTCTGCATCAATAAAACAAAACATAAGATAATGCCGTTGGGTTAGCCATGAACCCACACACGAAAAAAATACAAGTTGAATATAGATGGGAAACTCACAATTGAACCACGTTTGGTGGAAGCTGGTATGGGAGATCGCCATTGAGATTGTTATTGCTGACATCACTGTACTACGTAAAACAAGGAGAATTCAACTAAGTTGCATTACCATGCACGATGGTCAGCGCGGTGCAGGAAATCACTGGGGCAACTCACAATTTGGTTACTGATTTCAAGCTTGACAGCTGATATCCTAGCGAGCCGCTTAGTCCAAGCCCTGACAAGTCACTGCTCTATGCAACACGGTTATTTAGAGACAAGCTGAGGTAAAAATGTCGTGGTAATAAGCTTTTTAAAAAGGTACTTCCATAGCGCTGTTAAATGCTGAATGAATGAAATCCTGAGGGCATTTCAATTGCGTACATTTCTGTGACAGATGAGCCGCTGCATTCCACCCCCTTCCACTCGTCGTCGCCGTCGCAGGGGTCGCCGCCGCTCGATTTCCAGCCGGACAATTGCGACGGCTTGTTCATGCTCTCGAACATCACGTTGAGCGCAGCGACTGCATTGCAGGACACACGATGTTCAGTCAGAACCACGACACAGAGAAGAGGGCACAGAGAATCCGGCCGGGAAACGCTCACCGTCAGACTTGTCGGTCTTGGCGACCGCGGGCGCCACCGCGCAGAAGAGGACGGCCAACCAGACGAGCTGCCGCTGCGGCGGCGGCGGGGGTAGCAGGGGGCGCCGTCGTCGAGACATTGCGTGCGCGCCCAGGGCAGCACGGCGCGGTTCAGGTGGGAGCGTGCAGGAGGAGACCCCCACGCGCGCACGTCGCCTGATCTCCTCCGCCTTTCTCTCATGGATTCATGGCGGTACAGGTCTCGGTCTCGCGGTGGGAAAGTGTGGATTTCCCAAAATTAGGAGAGGGAGGAAGAGACGGGGAGCAGAGATGGAACAAGGCCGTCGCCATTGGAGCCGCGAGAGTGTCGCCACACCATTGCTTTGAGTGCCTCTGATTTGGTTAGCTACTAATAAATTTTAATGTCGAAGCTTAACAGAATCCGTTGTAGTCTAGCTGGTTAGGATACTCGGCTCTCACCCGAGAGACCCGGGTTCGAGTCCCGGCAACGGAATTTTTTTTCCAACTTTTTCCACTTGGTCAAAGTCGTCGTGGCAATAATTTGCTCGGACACTATCCCACACTCCCCAGTCCTCACTCCCACTTGGACGCTCACCCAGGCAGCAGCTGGGCGGACGGACAGGCCAGCAACGGGGCTAGGGCTCGCCTCCCCTCCTGCTCGATCTCCGGCATCGGCGATTTCTGGTACTGCCTCTCCCGATCCTCTCCCTCCTGGCCCTCTGCGCCATTACCTCTTGCTGCTTCCACCCTTCTCTCGCTGCGAACCATCGTCTTCCATTGCCCTGTCGCCCCGGCGTGCGCAGCGTCATAGCCAGGGCACGCGAGGTGTTCGACACATTGCCTCACCGCGCGCGGCGCCGTGTGGCTTTCTATTTCTTTGGATCCTGACGCGTTCCTAATCCGATGTGTCTCTTTGCAAGGTTTGCGCCTCGGCGGGAGCAAGATGGCAGAGACAGCGCCATGCGCCAGGAAGCCGGCGTCGTGGGCGGACCTCCCAGCCGACCTCGCGGGCAGGGTGCTGCGCCTGCTCCCGGCCCTCATCGACCGGGCCTGCTTCGCGGCCGTGTGCCCGCAGTGGCGCTTGGCCGCGCGGCAGCCGCACCTGCCGCCGCCGCTCCCGCTGCTGGCGCTCCCGGACGGGACCTTCTACAGCCTCCCCCACGGCCGGTCCTTCCGCTTCCCGGGCTTCGGCTGCGCGGGCTACAAGAACGCCGCGGGGGGCGCTGGCTCGTCTTCCCGCGCGACGACGGCTGCTTCCTGGTGGACCCCTTCGCCGGAGGCACGGTGACGCTGCCTCCCCTGTCGCGGGTCAGGCTTCGCCCCCCGAACGCCGTTGCTCACCATGCCCGGGTTGCGGTTCCGTGGCAGAAGGGGGATTTTCTCATGGACTCGCCTCACACGACCTGGATGCACATCAGGGACCCCAAGAGGATGCCCGTACTGAATAAGCTGCTCTTGTGCGCGCCGAACCTCGTCGCGGCATTCGCGGGGTGTACGATTGATGGGTGTGGACGCACCAGTCAGATTCTGGTGTGCCAGCCGGAGTCTTCCGAATGGTCCGTGCGTGCGAATGCTGAGTGCAAGCTGTTTGAAGATATGGTGTTTTATCAGGGAAAGCTCTATGCCATCGCTGATGACGAGAACCTCCTTATCATCAATATGGAACAAGACCCAAGCACTGGCGATCCACAGATCTCCAGGATTGGACAGATCATCAAGGGTGATCCTGGGAACTCAGCTTCTATGCCAGACCTCTTCCACACAACTGGTATGGTGCCAGACCGTACGGGCAAAAAGAAGGTCTACCTTGTCGAATCTTGTGGTGCATTGCTGATGGTACGCAGGAACAGTATGGAAGGTAAGGGAGCTTTGGATGGACAGTGTGAGTTTGAGGTTTTCAAGGCTGACTTTGAGCGCTCACGGTGGGTGACTGTGACAACTCTGGGGGAGGACCAGATGATTTTCCTTGGACGACCATGCTCTAGAGCCGTGACTGCTTCTCATTATGGAATGCCAGGTGACCAAATCTTCTTCTTGGATGATGTTATGGAGAACCGCAAGTACTCCTTTGATGAGGAGACCACTTCTGTCAGTGTCTATGACATGGGAACCGGCAATGTCTCCTCTCCTCTGCCGATGATCTGGAAGCACGAGATGATTCTTCCCACATGGCTGTTCCCTTAGGACTGCAGTGAAGAGGTTTTCTTTGACCGTTGTATGGTGATTAAGTACTCCTGAGCCATGTTAACTTCACCGGTATCTTTCTGGCTACTTCTTTTTTGGGGAAATATGTTGGTTCCTAGTCCTGTGCTGATGCAGCCTGTGAAATACATTTAACACTTAATTATCTGACCATGGTTTGATCCATGAGTGATACCTGTAAGAGCATTGGAGTTGCCTGTGGAAGTGCAATGCTCATGTAATGAACTTACCGTGATGAAGTTCTGCTAATCGTTGGCCATGTCTATCTTGTGGTGCATATATGCATCGGTTCTTCATTCTGTAGGTTGATTGTGTTTTCTGATGCATGTGCATGCAGTGTAGAGTGCAGTTTTATAGCACTTGGGGTCCTATTCAGCCAAGCTCCAGGTTGACTGATGTTTATTCTATACTAGTAACATCCTTTGCAAGTGTGGGTAACTGCGGGCATGTTTTGTTATATCCATAAATGTTGTGTGTATCACATTCCAGGATGCTAATGTGCTCAGATTGCTTTTGTGTTAGGAGTACAAAATGGGTTATAGCTGTTTCTTAAGCTTGTGTTTGGGTCATGTGTTGTCGCTCATTGAAACTTGTGATCTCCTGCAAGCTTGGCTGGGACAGAATTCCCCTCCACTGCTAGTAATTTTTAATTCTGTTTAACCTTGATGCAACTGTATTCATTTTGGGGAAATATGTTGGTTAATAGTTTCGTGCTTATGCATCCTGTGAAATACATTTAAAACTCAAGCATCTGGTCATGGTTTGATCCATGAGTGGTACATGGATGAACATGCGGAGTTGCCCGTGCAAGTGCAATGCTCATGTAGTGAACTAATCGTGATGGATTTGTGCTAATGGTTGGCATGTCTATCTTGTGTGATGCAGGTTGATTGTGTGTTTTCTGATGCATACTTCCATCATGCAGATTTACACTCTCAAAAATGGGTTGTAGCTGTTTCCTAGCTTTGTGTTTTCTGTGTAGTTGTACATATACTGATGCTTGTGATCTCCTGCAAGATAAGCTGGAACAGGAATCACCACCACCGATAGTAACTTCTTGTATTTAATCTCGATGCAAGTGCATATCTGGATGCCTTTGTGTCACATAATAATATCACTTTGTTTCCATTTTAAGAGGACATGTCCTTTTCTTTAAGATTCTAGTACGTCTTTCTGAAGACAAAAGAAGATGACGAATGAATTCATGGTCAATAAGTCGTATACAATTTGTCAGACACACAGACTGTATCTTCATACATCGCCTGATCTCCGCCTTTCTCTCGTGGATTCATGGGGTACAGGTCTCGCGGTGGGAAAGTACGGCCTTCCCAAAACTAGGAGACGGAGGAAGAGACGGGGAACAGAAATGGAACGAGACCGTTGCCATTGGTGCAGCGATAGTGTTGCCAAACCCATGAATGGATTCAGCATCATCTTATATATTACGATGTCATACCGTTACAAGATCCGTTGTAGTCTAGCTGGTTAGGATACTCGGCTCTCACCCGAGAGACCCGGGTTCGAGTCCCGGCAACGGAATTATTTTTCATTATTCCAGTTTCTTTTTTTTTCAGATGAACCGGGCATAGAAACATGAAACCATTTTTGAAATTTTAGACGTTTAGAATTCGGACTATAATAATGCCATTTTGAGAGAACAAAAAACACGTAGCAAGTGTACATCTCTATTGAAAAGCAATAGTATAATAATGTTCTCTCTTTTTTTCCCAGATGAACAGGGCATGGAAACATGAAACTATTTTAAAATTTGAGACGTTTAGAATTCAGACTAATAATAATGCCATTTTGAGAGAGCAAAAAACATGTAGCAAGTGTACATCTCTATTGAAAAGCAATAGTATAACAAACAATGTAACAATCTCCTCCTTTGCCACTTTCTTTCCCACTGTATCCTCTACCAACAACTGAACAAAACAACGAATGGCCCCTTGGCCTTGATTCTGTATGGTGTATCGTATCCCTCCGAAGTCAGAAAGAAAAAAAAAAAAACTTTAATTAGCTCTCATGCGGCCGCGACGTGGTCACTCAGCTTTCGGCCGCTTGTTTCCAAGGGGAAGTATGACACGGCGATGCCTGAAGCCAGCATCACCGTGATGAATATCAGGATAGCTGCCATCTGGTGGCACGCATGCACCAGACCGACGGCCACAAGGGGGCACAGGATGCCACCAAAGCGAGCAATTGAGCTTGCAAATCCGACACCCGTTGCCCTAACAGCAGTTGGGTATATCTGCAAGGAACAACGATGTTCAGAGGTTTCATACAAGGTTTATGTATGTAATGTAAAGAAGCACAGGCTATTGGAGGGACCAAACCTCAGGGGCGTAGATGTGCAGAATAGTGAAGCTTGCCGAGATGCAAACCCGGGCACCGAATAAAAACACGGTTGTCAGAGATTCTGTCTGGGCGAACATAAGCGGAGATATGCACAGGCAACTGATGTAAAGCATGGAAGACATTGAGAGCTTGCGCCCGATCTTGTCGACAATGGCAGCCGACAGGAGAAGGCCAGGAACCTCTGCATCATTGTTGCCCTAAATATCAAGAATTCCGAAGGCGTGGTTCGTTAAAATGTTTAGTTGACCAGAGGACAAGAACACACGTACCTCCAAAGCTAGTTATGAATACATTTCTATAGAGATTTTCATCATTTATGTGAGCTGTTGTTGTCACTTCTGCTCCCTCTTCTGATCCACAGATCCTATTTCCATGATTCAATTCTGATGTTAGCAGAACAAGACCATAGTACAAAAAGGCATGACCAAGAAAGACAGTCCAAAGTAGAAGAGTCGATCTGATTAAGTTTGGAGATAGAAGCTTTAAGATGGCAGTGAAGCCTCCAATCTCAGATTTGCTACCATGATCTGCAGTGTTATTTTTCTTAGACGTCATCAATTGTGCCGTTTCTGAGGAATCCCCGATATCATGAAGTTCTGTCCGATGGCCAGAGACAAGTCGACCAGAGGGCAGAGAAACACTGTTCACTCGTGCCATTGTTTCCAAAACATGATTTGCTTCAGCTATTCTACCCTTCATGCATAGGTATCTTGGTGACTCAAGTGTCACTGGGTAGAAGAGTAGTAGAGCAAACGATGGCAATGATGAGAGTGCCAGCAGCCACCTCCAGCCAAAAGCTGGCATGACGGCCTGCAAATTGAGCAGATAAGTAAAGAAAATTGCATGGAGATTTTGTTAATAGCAATAGTCATGGATTAGAATGACCATGCATGCCATTTGACCACTTACACCAACATGGTGCCATTAATCCATTATATATTGTATAAAATATATACTACCATGGTCGTCAATAATCACTTCATCAAAAGTTCAAAAACTATGTACGAGCAAAATAGCACAGCAAATAGACCCAATTGATTGCACAGGAAGATGCATGCATGCGCTGGCTAAACTTGCTCAAATTATAAAAAGTTAAAAACAAGAAGAAGCTTCGTTGTTCCTTAGGATTCAATGGTATATCCTAATCTTAGACTTCCAAGTACGGTAATAAGGACAACAGAAGAACATCTGCATGGAGAGCTGTGACGTGCAGCTGACACACATGGACTAGCACACCTGCAACCCTAGCTGGTAGCTCGCCAAGACTGCCACTCATTGTTTGCAGTGCATCTGCATATTTGAATCAGGGTCCTCTCCACTCTTCCCCATCCTCCTCCAGACCTACCCTATAATCCCGCATTTGGACCAGTTCTATTCCTAAGGACATGCAGTTCTCCTGCGTGCTAGAGAAAAAGGAGAACATCTGCACTGAGCAGTCAAAGATCCACCGTAACATCTACTATTGATAACTAGAATATAACATCCATTGTAGGATGTACTGTAGCATGATACACATAACCCCAGCATTTAAGAACAATCTGATTTTAGTTTACGTTGATAACTAAAAATATCTCTCAAACAGCTAGTACTGTATGTAAGGCAAACATTGACATTATTTTTTTCCTAAAGAAATGGACTCACCCAAGCAAGAGAAGCTTCCATTATTGTGCCGACAGTCCAAAATGCTGAGAACATAACCATCCAAGTTCCTCGGTTAGGAGCAGGGATGAACTCTAGGAACCAAGAACCTAGAACCGGCCCACCACCCAATCCAACACCAACCATAAATCTCAGTACAATCAAAGATAAGTAATTTGGAGCAAAAGCGCTAAGAAGACCAGCTCCTCCAGTAACAATGGCTGTGAAGTTGAACCCAACCCTGTAAAGAAGTATGGAGGGTCTAGAATGAGCAAAAAATAGTTACATGTTGGAAAATGGAAAACTATCACTGCATAACATACAGAGATGGGAAACAAATAGGATATTCAAGGATTAAAATTGAATCCATAAACTTAACCATGGAACAGTGAAGTGCCTAACTTAAGCTTCCTACTGACATGTAACAGTGTGAAACACTCCATCAAAACAGTTGTTAAGGTTAGCACACTCATAATCAAGTTCGAATAGCCAATGGAACAAGTGAGGAAGATCTTGCCTTCTTCCATAGTTATCTGAAACTATGCCCCAAGCATATGCTCCTACAAGCATCCCCACGAATACAACACTTGTTATGAAGCTTTCTTCCTGTGCAGAAAGCCCCCACTCAGCTTGAACTGATTGCCCAACAAATGACAAAAGCATCATCTCCATTGCTTCAGAGATTTTAGCCATCCCAGAGTATGCAAGCACAAATGCGTGGAATTTCCCAAACCCCATGGACACAAGTGCCTCATCCACAGTATAAGTAGATATGCCATCCTCCATCTGAAATAAGCAAGCAGAAATGAAGAAAACAGATTATTGATCCCATTATCACTGTCATGCACCAGAGCAATATATCAAGTCAGATGTGGAGATGGGGCATATGGACTACGCTTCGCTAAAATAACTAAGAGCCTAAGACTAAAGTTTTCCTGGTCAACGGTGTAAATAACTAGCACCATAGTCTAAACGGAACAAATTACAATCTTCCACTGATGAATAGCGTCTGATATTCATATCAACAGGAATCCGATTGCATATCAACCAAGCAATCTGGATAATATACATACTGACAGTAAAAAAAAGACCTACACATACAGATTACCTTTTGCATTCTTCACATATATATAACTACTCGGTTTGGGGGAAAATAAGTGAATTTGGCACACAAGGGAAACAAACATGCGCATCCAAATTGAACAGCCATGTATTTAGCTTACTGCTTGACTAAGAAATTCCATTCAGGTGTGCAAAGTCTCCGGCATTCTTTGCACACAGTCCCCTGTTTGCACAGTCCAACGGAAAAAGAAGATTGCCACGCAAAGTTCAGATTTGTCTCCTAAAGAGAAGGTGTGCTTCACAAAAACAGGGTAACGAAGTGGACCAAATTAAATTTCGCACGTCCTAAACATTAGGAACATCAAAAGAAAACATGGTGGCACCTTAGAACAAAGTACTAGTCAACTGCACAACATGCGTCCCCTCACAAGTCACAAGGGAGGGGGAAATGAGAAAAGCGAAACCTGCATCACCGAAACGGGGAACAAAATGCACCGCGGGCTCCCATTACCAAATCTAGAACCAATCTCGCCTAAGCTGACCATGTACTCAAAAAACAACCCAACAACCACAGCAATCCCATACCAGAGAGATCGAAAACTGCAGCCCGCGTCGCGGATGGGATCAGCGGACCCGCCAATCCAAGAAGCAGGCCAGGAGCAGGCAGGGACCGCGAGGCAGGAATGGAGCGGGGAGAGGCTAGAGATATGGGGGGAGAGAGAGGGAGGCGGGACTGGTAGGTGAGGTGTGTACCTCGTCGGAGCCGGCGGCGTGACGGGCGCGGCGCCTCCGACTCCCCGGGAACGTATTCGAGGCCGGGCCGGCGGGGCGACGACGGCAACGACTGACTGCCCGGGCGGCCCACTCCATTTGACATTGGTCGTTTTACATCTTAGCACCTCAGGATGTCTGTATTTCTGTCCCGTTCTAGAAAGTGTCACTTTTAGTTGGATTTTTCGGTGGGGTCCTTTTTGTGTTTTGATGAAAAAGAGGATCTTTTGGTGAGTTCTGAGTTGGTACAACATCAACTAACCTTCGTTCTCACACAAGCAAAAGGCTTACTCAATCCCAGGACCTTTCTGTAGTTTTCACCAATCTGCAATTGTGGAATAAATATAAATATTCTCCCATTTTCCCCCTTTCTTAAAATTTTTGGACGTATTCAAAATAAATGCTTTACAATTAATGTATCCTACATTATACCATACATAAGTGCAACACCAATATATACTATATTCTTAGATACAAATAATTAATAGAAAACTATTTATGCACTAACATGCATAAGCTTTTGACTAACAATTTGTGAAAACTTTATACTTTCTTAAATATTACAACACTCCATCTATCCTATAATACTTGAATTTTATGGCTTTTTACACATGTCCAAAATTAATTGTCATTCTCAATTATGAATGTACATTTATTTTTTCCAATACATCTCTATCTCTTTTCTTATCATTTCCTATACAGTTTTCACTATATTATTTCCATGCCCAGAGGTAATAAAAACGTCATTTATTATGGTACGAATGGAGTATATACAAAAAATAAATTAAGTAAGTAGATTTTTTTTGCAACAGTACAGTATTCTTGTTTCTTGAATAGGGACGAATATTAAGTTATCACCCATATAGAATCCTTAATTTTACTAGTTGCTCCCTATTCCAAATTGTAAGATGTTTTGAAACGAATTAATGGAGTATTTAGCAAGACAAAAAACAGTAGGTAATGCAAGGGCCTCCTCATTCTCTCGTTCTCTTTAAATTTTGGCCGTATTCAAAATGAATGCTTTACGATCACTTTATCCTACAATATACTATATATAAATGCAATACCAATATTTACTATATTCTTAGATACAAATAATTAATCTATAGAAAACTATTTATGCACTAACATGCATATGCTTTTGACTAACAATTTGTGAATACTTTAGACTTTCTTAAATCTTACGGCACTCCATCCGTCCTATAATACTTGACCTTTATATCTTTTTACACATGTCCAAAATTAATTGACATTCTCAATTATGATTTATGAATGTACATTTCTTTTTTCCAATACATCGCTATCTCTTTTCTTATCGTTTTCTATATACTTTTCACTATATTATTTTCATGCCCAGAGGTATAAAATGTCCTTTATTATGGGACGAATGGAGTATATCCTATATACGAAAAAGAAATTAAAGAAGTAGATTCTTGTTTTTGTTTTATTTTTGCTAGAGCACAATATTCTTGTTTCCTGAAAAGGGACGAATATTAAGTTGCCACCCATATAGAATCCTTAATTTTGCTAGTTACTTCCTTTCATTCCAAATTGTAAGATGTTTTGAAACGAATTAATGGAGTATTTAGCAAGACAAAAAAGAATAGGTAATGCAAGGGCCTCCTCATTTCAAGGCTCTGAGAAAAAAGTATGAACTGCCCGCCTGCCCGGCCCGTACAAGTCCTCCAGCCTCTTGGTTGTGCGTTTTGTGGTTTCTCTTTCTTTTGCACGGAGGCCAGTATTCAAAGAAGCGAAAGATCGTCAGCGGTACTCGGTACCGATCATTATATTATTGACGACTTTGTCTCTCAAAACCGGAACTGTAGGTCCTTTTCCACTAGTGGTATAATATATTGATTAATATTAATCACCCATGGAAAAGAAACTGGCAGCTAGCCATACGTGGGTTGGACACTTGGATGGCCAAGTCAGCTGGAGTGGACACGTACGGTGACGTCTGGGCATTGGGGACAACTGGTGACTACGACGATAATCATAGCGCCGAGAGCGCGAAGAGCGTCACGCATGGTGCGTCCGTCACAGGCAGGCGGCGGCTGCAGAGCAAACCAAATGGCTGGAGCACTGGCCGTATTTCGCTGGGGCCAGGTAACGGCACCTCGCCGCACGCCGGTCGGCCTTCCTCCTATTCCGCCACCGCGGTTTGATTAGATGTGCCACGCCATTCCCGTGACGACGCCAAACCCAACCAAGTCGCCCGCCGCCTCATCTCTCTCCGGCCTCCGGCCTCTCTCGTATCACTGACAAGATGTATGCGTGTGATTGTGTGAATATATAGAGATAGATACCATGTATTATTATATATTATATTTATATTTGTATATATATAAAGACAGACTGCTGCCAGGATCGATCGATCGTTTCTTGCTCCTGTGGGAGGAGCTCCTGCCGGCCGGACGCATGCCACGCCCGCAGTTTATATGACGATCGACCTGCCCTTGTAGTTACATAGCAAACCATCATCGTCTATGCGGTCGTCGTCGTCGTCGTCGTCGCGGCCGCTGCTCCCGGCGGCGGCAACGTCGGGCGCGGCCTGCCTGGCGCTGGTTCTCGCGGTCGGCGTGTGCACGGCGGCCAGCTGTGGCGTCGGTGGCGGACTCGCGGCGCAGGGACGACGACAGCCGCGGCCGCCATCCCCGCCGGTCCTTGGCGTGGACGACTCATCACTCTCTGGTGAGCGCGCCCGCTCTGCTGGAGAAGGGCGCCTTTTGCCGCCGGTGACGCGGTGGCCGCGCGCGACCTGCTCGGCGCTGCGGCGGCGGGACAAGACTACGGCTTCGTGGATCCGCCGCCGGACACGGGCCGCCGCGGAGGAAGCGCGCCGATACCGCACAGCTAGCTGATCACCTTCCATCGTCGATTCGTCGTCGTCCCTTCTCTCTACTACTGTGTACGTACTGCACTTGCATGTACAACCGTGTCAGTACGTGTATACTACCGGTGTCCTCTCTCTCTCTCTCGTTTCATGCTGTGTACTTTGTGCGCGCTAACCAATAATCAAAGAACTTCATAGACTCAATATACAAGCTACAATATGTATAGTATTTGCATGCCTAACTTTTTTTTCAACTTTGAGAGCCAAATTACTTTACGTGCTGCCTAATGTGCGTGTATCTTGTTAAATATTATAAAATATACAGGATTATTTGTTTAAGGACAAGCTTCTAGGAGTGGTGAAGAGTACTGGTACAACAATTATTTACAGGCAAAAAGTTTTCAGTTATGTTTTTTTTTTTCACAAGTTTCCATTATATATTTGTTAGCCTTTGTTTTTGTATGGTTAAAAATTCTCTATCTCTAACTCTATCTCTATCTACATCTATCTATATCTATATCTGTATATTTCTTTAATAAAAAAATGCCTTCATCACAATACTAAAGGGCCTAGACAAAAGGTCACACACAATTCTTAGACACATTTGTTACTCTAAAGGATGACACTCTTCTTTAGGAACTGTAGATAACCTTAATTTTTAAAGGTAATTTTGTTCATCAAATATCTTGTGTGACCTTAATACCATTACCGACTAGAACATGAAATAGAGACCTTAATACTATTGCTGACTAGAACACGAAAGGATATAAGCTCCCGATTATCACCAAATAAAGCTTATTTAGTAGATATAGATAGGATAGAGCTTACTAGTATTTAGACCTAGGTTTATCGATCATGCTTTAGAAAAATTGCTAGTTAGGTATGTTATATGGATAGAGGAAATCTTATTGTAACTGACCATGGACGAAATCTTATTATATTACCATCGATCTCTAGATCACCTAACCCCATATAGTCATTATTCTAGTCAACCGTTGTTGGACGGGGGATCGTCGTTTCCGCCATGGGCTGCAAGACTCAAACCTGTGCATCATCTGTGATCAAGAAATGGAGACTCTGGACCATCTTATCTTGGGCTGCTGTTTCAAACAGGGAAGTTTGGCTAATCTGCTTATCCAGGTTGCATCTCAACTTGGATGCTAGGCTGCTGTGGGGCTCGGCTATGGAGTGGTGGATTAGTAACAGGAAGCTGATCCCCAAGTTCTTTCGTCGCGGCTTTGATTCTTTTGTTCTCTTGATCGGTTGGAGTTTGTGGAAGGAGTGCAACCAGAGGACGTTCCAGGGGCGTGCACTCTCGCCCGCGGTGTTGGCTGTGCACATCAAGGAGGAAGCGGAGAGGTGGTGTGCGGCGGGGAACGCACACCTCGCTAGGCTGCTCGCGCGGGCGTCGGCTTGACTGCTGTTGCTCTCCCAGAAGCTTTCGTTTGTACCGATGTAGCGTGTTGTAACAGGATCCAGTAGTGGTAGGTGGTTTGGTAACACCCGTGTTACCAGCTGTCTGTTTTCTTGTTCTCTTGTAAACCAAACTCTACCTTCTTAATGAAATACGCGCATAAGCGTGTTCTCAAAAAATTATTCTAGTAACAAACACTTACATGTAATAGAATAATTTTGAATTGAATCGAATATCATCGCGCGTCTATGTGGTTATTATAAAACTTGCCGATTGTGTGGTTATCACAAAAACTTGTCAAACTTGACGTAATCATCTTGTTTTTAATAAATACTTAAGAAAAAAACTTGAGACGTTTTACGGTCCTTGTAATCGCTTCCTCAAATTACTAATTTTATTACTAAAGGGTATTTTAGTCTTTGTGTAAATAACACTAAAGGGAGCTATGGTGTGCTGCATATCATGATGGTAAGTGCTATCTAGAAGCGAGGAGCAACCAGCGGAGTGAGAGCCTACACTCTAGGATTCAGTTTAATCTGGATCGTAAAATGACACTATTTGAGCTGGTGCGGCACTTTGACAACCGTCTTTCACTACTACGTGATACTGAAGCGCGTCTGGACTTTGAAGAATCTGCGAAGCCATTGTTACGGAAAGATAGTTCAGTGATTGAGGAAATGGGCGAAATAATTAGCATATTTGTTGTTTTTGCTTCCTGCTGTCCGGATATCAGACATTTGTTTGTCATTTAATGCTACTTAGGACGTTTTAATATTATACGAGCATGCCAATGACAATGGGCTTCCTTTTTTTTGCATCAACAAACCTGGGACCTTTAGATGCATGTTATGAATCTCTCGTACAGCTTACCAATTGTTGTTATATTGTACAGCACTACGTACTTGTGCATAAGCACTGCCTTCTGCATCTAACATCCAACCAGGAGGCTTGCATGTTGGTCCCTTTTTTATTATTTTGCAAATCACTAGCAGCCTAGGACAGGCAAGAAAACAGGATCGTTGTGCTCGATCGTTCTGGCACGTTCTGGCGCAATTATAGGATCTCACCTTCGTAGGGAAGCCACGATATCACTTCCCCTAATTATAGGATTGTTTTATTTTTAGCGTGCATGGGCATCTTTCCATAAAAATGAGCCATCAGAGTTGGTTTTCATCACTCCACTACTCGGTTTCTCCCACTGCTTTGCCTGACGGGAATCCGACAATAGACTTCTTGTTTGTTGCTTCAGTCTGTCAGACAAGGCAACAAACAAAGCTAGCAACTGATTTTCATTACCAATGACACTCGTAGTAGATGTCACTAAGTTCACACAACGTGCACTCTTACATAAGCATAGCATTAACATAATTATTTTACATTGTAACACAGCCATCCATTCCAGACTATAAAACCACCAAAAAAGACATATGTATTTTACACTAAAAAAACAGTGACATACACTAAACTGAAATGCTTCTTCATGGCTTCACTTCCTCCCCAGGGCAACTAACAGCAGTGATTGGATTTTCCTGTAGAGGAACAATTCTTGCTTCAGGGCCATGCTTTGCCCTCTTCCTGCAGTGAATCAGGGTGTGCAGAAAAAGAGAGAGATAGTATCAGCAAAACAAAGAGCTCACAGCAAAACATGAGTACTGTATATCAATGCCCAACAATCTTAGCCTCATTTTCCCTTTTAAAAACCCTATATTCTAGAGTCTAGACTTCCCAAACAAATCCCTGAAGGCCTGAAGTTGATCTCCAGCATCAAAGTTACTAATCTATACTGGGAACATATACCTGGGATGACCACCTACTGCAAGTTAACTGCACAAGTAGAGCTACCACTTGTCATCTTTCAGTTATCTAAAAACAAGCAATACTATCATTTCACATTCAGACTCACACTAGTTTTCAGGGAAGTATTTAAGCACAAAGACAAAGATACCGGGATGACCACCTACGCAAGTTAACCGCACAAGTAGAGCTACCACTTGTCATCTTTCGTTATCTAAAAACAAGCAATACTATCATTTCACATTCGGACTCACACTAGTTTTTAGGGAGCATGACGAAGCACAGCACAAAGGCGAGTGGAAAACAAACTGGAAAATAGTTGTGATGATGTCGTTACCTCCTAATTTCTAGTTGAGGTGTTGACATCGGTTTGGGGCTAAGAATTGAAAGATGATCGTCAAAGCTCTCGTTGTCTGCATCGAAAATTGAAAAGGGAAAAGTTGTCTTAAATACTTGACAAAGATCGGAGTTGGAGACTTAGTGAGTATAGAACAAAAGCTCACCCGCGCGTCTTGTGCATCGGCCGGGGCACAGCTCGACTATGCGTCTTGCGGCGACCGGGGCAGAGCTCGCCTCGCAGGGGCGTGCTGGCCATGGCGTCGCGGCGCCGCGGAGCTGGCTCGCGCGTCTCTCAGCGGCTGGGGCGGAGCTCCCACAGACGAACGGCGTCGACTCCACGCAAGTCGCGAGACCGGGCTTGAGGATCTCCGGCGCGCGGTAGTTGGGCCCTCGGCTCGAGAACGCCGCCACACGCGGCGCCGACGGTGACTTGCTGATGACCTATCCGCCGCCGGCCCAAGGATCAGATCCATGAGCGCGCCGCCGTCGTGGGAGGGCAGTAAGGAGCGACCTCGGCCTCGGCCGCAGCCCTAGTGGCGTCAACGGCGCTGAGCACCTCCGGCGGGGCGTGGATCGAGGACGGTGGCCGGGCGCGGATCGAGGACGATGGACGGCGCGCGGATCGAGGACGGTGGCCGGTGGCATCGACGGCGCTGAGCACCTCCGGAGGGGCGCGGATCGAGGACGGTGGCCGGGGCGTGGATCCAGGACGGATTGGCGGCGGCGGATGACGGCCGGTGAAGACGAAGAATGAATCGTACATTTTTAAGAAATTGAGGTAGCATAAAAGTGAATTAGTACTAAAAAATTATATTTATAAAGTTACCATAATACCCTTGATTACAAAAAGAACTACGTAAACGCAATTACCCTTCCTTTATTTGGCATCGCTTCCCACCTCAGTTTTGGAGGCGATGGAAAGCGATTTAGCGCATATGGCCCACCGTCATAGAGCCTCCCATCGCCTCCCTCCCATCGCCTCCCATCGCCTTTGGCCTTTCTGGCCGTCGGATCGGTCGTTGTGAGCCGTCGAAATTCGCCACAAGTATTGTAAAATCTCTCAAAAAACTAATAACAAATATTTGTGTTGAAGTATATAAGTGAAGTGTCCATATATATATTTCCGCAACATATTAAGCTTTTGGGTTCAAGCGCGCAACTCAATATGATATTATTAGGGTTTTAAGTCCGAAACCTAGTGGGCCCAATAAAATAATCGTACCCGGCATCTATTTCTACATTTGAGACTCACCTACACATGAGGTCTTCAGTGTTGAAGCATGAGTGAACTACCGATCTTCCGTTTCCATCAGTTTAGTTTTTGGGTTTTTATTTGTTCATCGCTAAGAGAATACCCGATCTCATATAACACGCAAGGAAATATCACCAGGGGATAAGCAAGGAAGTAAGGAACACTACCTCTTATTTAAAGTGCGGGGAAATTAGGAGCAATGCAGCTTCAACGGCCAACACGATGGAGAAGGCAGAATAGCAGGAACATGGGAATAAGATGATGCCAGCAATTAACAATAATCAGGGTGGCCTGCTTTATTCTTGGTTACAGCCTAGAGGGCATGCCATGCATGCCTTCGAGGCGGGTTTACTTGAGTCCGGCACACAAGAATCATATTAGTACTGCAATATGGAACTGACATGTCCACAAACAGCCTATCGATGTATGGAATTGATTATCCACTGATGTATATCATTCTGTGAGATAAAGGAAGGCAACAGATAGTGCAATATTTATATTATATACAAGAAGTGGTTGGAGGAGCTATACATGAAGCCATGTGTCTTATCTTCAAGCCCCCTCTAGCGTGCAGCGTGCAAAAATCACGTGACTAGTGATTGTGTGGCTGTCTGGTAGGGCCTTCTCAATTTTTCTTTTATTTTTCTACAGCTGCCTCCACAATTCTGCAAATGGTGGCTGTAGTAGAATTCAAGTGTTCTCAATTCTATCTTGCTTAGGAAATCAAAGTATTTCTATCTTTCTTAGGAAATCAAAGTATAGTGCCTATTAATAACGTTAGTGGCCAAGAATTATCATATCATCCACGTACCCAAATATAGGTAAAAAAGTTCAATAGCCATATTTACTAACTATATGATAAACAGATAACTTTGACATTACACCTCTGGGCATGACGTCGTAGTAACCCTAGAGGTTATATCGTTGATCAATATAGTTTTTTTTTTTTTTTTTTTTGCTTTGCCGCACATTAATTAAACCGGGCAAAAAGAAGGCGCCAAACTCTGCTTCGGCGCGCGTAATAATATATATCTTGGTATTCGGCCTGGCACTGGCCTGTTTAACCATCGACCACCACACGCCTAGTGCCCTGTCCGTTCCCATCTCATCGACTCTGTTCTGGTCCTCTTGTCACCACACGACTGTACCCACCATTTTCAACTAGCCAGGCCAAGGGGTGGACGGGTGGTCAGTGCACTTGCTATAGGCCATGCTATAAGCTGAGAATAAGCATCCTAGGTAGAGCGTTGGTCACCCAACCAAACACATTTTTTTTCGAACAAGGGTTTCCCCCCCATTTCCATTATGGAGAGTGGAAATACAGGGTTTACAGATAGTTCAGATATAGCAGAAGATAGTGCAGAAAAGCAAAAGAGGAGGAGTTTTCAGAGCTCCAAGCATGCATTACAATTAACGGGCTGCTAGCCAGCGCAAAGCAACCACTTCTGACACACAGCATTTTTCTAACATCCACGCTGTAACGGTCAGGGTCTCCATCTTCAGCGGAGAACCTCCATTCAACGTTCAGGGTCCTGGGCAGCAGCATCTTCACCAGCGGGGTCAGGCAGAGGTTCAGCTGAGTGGCAGCAGGGCGTTTCTGCGACAGCATCCACTTCCTTGTTCCACTCATCTTTATCATCAGTCTTCAGAAGGCACAAGCATGACTAATAATCTCCAGAGGATTGCAAAGTTTTTTTCTCATCGAAACAAATTCTGTTTCGCATTTTCCAAATGGTTCCCATTTCTGAGCCACCTATCGCACCTGTTCTAGCTTTGGTCAAATGAGGTGGGAATGTTAGTAGCTCCAATGCAGGTGGCTATAATAGCCCACACAATTTTAGCTATTGAACAAGTAAACATCAAATGATTCACAGTTTCATGTAAGCAAAGTAACACGTGGGGTTCCCTTTCCATTTCCTTCTAAGCATATTGTCATTGGTCAAGATGGCATTATTAGCCACCAGCCAAAGGAAGATCTTTATTTTCACAAGGATCTTCCCCTTCCAGATATATTTGAAGGAGGGTCCACACTCAGAGCTAGTCACAGCATTGCAAGTAGATTTCATAGAAAATTTCCCTTTAACACCTAATTTCCATAAGACTGTCTTGTTCATGCACAGGTTGAGTTTCAAAGGCATCACTTTATTTTCACAAGGATCTTCCCCTTCCAGATATATTTGAAGGAGGGTCCACACTCAGAGCTAGTCACAGCATTGCAAGTAGATTTCATAGAAAATTTCCCTTTAACACCTAATTTCCATAAGACTGTCTTGTTCATGCACAGGTTGAGTTTCAAAGGCATCACTCATGATTTTATCCCAATCAGATTTCATTGCAGGGGTCAACCATCTACGAAAAGTTATAGGGATCACTCTTGTAAGCATTTGGAAAACAAGGATATCTTGTTGTTCACATGGATTGAAGAGATCAGGAAAACGAGAGGAAGTTGTGTGTGTGTGTGTGTGTGTTGGGGGGGGGGGAGGCATCATATAACCAGGTGTCCTCCCACACCTAGCCGGCAGTGTGCGGCAGAACCTCCTAAGTAATATGGCCCACATGCACTAATCCTTGTCTTAACAGACCTCAGATTACTATGCATGTGTTCCACACAACTTAACAAGCTCTGTCGGGTGTCCTCGGGAAACCCGAATCATCCACGAATCTTTCGAACTGGATCGATCATTATAAGAGACATTGCGGTATTACAATAATTTTTGTATAAATAAAATATATCGAGTAAAAGTGCGGAAGTATTACGATAACATAAGTTTAGAAATCATTTATGAATAAAACTTTACAAATAATAAGTTATGTTGATTACAACCATAGTAGTGGAATATCATTACTTAACTTTATAAATCACCAAAACGTAGTGCTCTGCCCAGGAGCCAAACAAACTACTCGACGACCTCACTTGACGGACACACCTGCAACAAGGGTAGAACAAACCCTGAGTACAAAAGTACTCCGCAAGACTTACCCGACGAAAAAGGGGGGAGAAGACTCAGGAATGAAGGCCAGATAGGACAAGGTAAAGCTTTGCGAAAAATCAAAGCATTTTGCAGTAAAGCGCTAAAGACTAGTTTCAACCTCAAGTTTTACTTTCCAGATTAGTCATTAGGTTCTAAAGTGAGCCTAGTCTAGCTTGATTACAGCAGATCAAGATAATTCACGGAGATCACAGTCTTAGTCTTCCATCAAATTCCTTCAAGTTCCATCAGTTACTACGATGCAGGTCAGGTGATCGAGTCTCCATAACCGAGGAGCAACGACGATTCGAATCGATTATACCCAGCTGGGGATCCCTAATCACACGATATATGTAGAACCACATCTTGCATATATCAACCTTCACTCAGATCTTCCAAAACCAACCCGGGTCTGCGCCACCCGAGAATACGGTACGCCTCAACTCCAGGACCAAGCCCACGAGGGTAACTTGTATTCCCGCCATCTCTCCACTCCCAGTGTGCAGTTATCCGTTTTGATGATGGAATAACTGGGGTCTTAGGCTTACCATAGTATGTGATTAGTTGCAAGGCTCGAAACACAGGCGGCCCTACAACGGTACGGTTCTTAATCGACACAGTCGGAAACACTACATCCCTAACCCAGATGCAAGTTACCCGACCGGTCTCAACTTCATTAAAAGAAGTAACAGATCCAGACAGAGTGTTACACCGAAACGTCTTTCGATGCAATCCAACCGTCTGATCCAAAGTAGCATTGCTGAATAACATTAACCTTACCGACAGGGTAAGCACTTCCTTTTGAAAATATTTTCGAAATCCGAACTAAATTAGCACGGCTAAGCATTGTTACGTATTTTTCAATCAAAACGGTTTCAAGGATGATGTTGGAGTAATCAAGGTAGTTAATGCATCAAGTAGGTGATCACTCAACTCCTAGTACCTAATGCAGCGATACATAATCAAGTGATAAACTTTTGCAAATTCAAGGAATTGGTTGATGGATCCGGGGCTTGCCTCGAAAGTCGGTGTAGACGTTCTTCAACGACGTATCTGGAAGTTGTGACCAATCACCAAAGATGGACTAACCTCCTCAGGAACTTATTTGACCCGACAATATTTCCCACGGACTGGATTGATAGAACTCTCCTCGATCACGGGGACTATACGTGATAAAATAACACTTCAACATGATTGAATATAAATATGATGCTCGACAAAACTAAATAGGATTAAAGACAAGCGCAAACAATTAATTAAAGTGCCGAAGGTCATTAGGGCTAATGACCTAGGGTCATCACTCAATCCAAAATTATTAAGGCTAAGCAAGTAAATAAAAATCTATTAAATAACTAAGCATAAAATAAAGACAAAATAAAAAGTTGTCAAATAAATCTCAAAAATTATTCTTAAGCTCCTCATGACTTGAGAAGGCTACAAAATAATTTTTATGATTTTTGGAGTAATAAATAAATAACTAAAAATAAAGGAAGGAGCATTTTTCAATTAAAAGGGCTAATTTTTGAACATAGCAAGGCATCATAAGGAGCACACACAAAAATTTTCATAATTTTTGGAGCTATAAATATTTTTCTATGAATTTCCAAAGAAATACATAAACCCCGCATTTTTCGAAAAGAATAAAGATCAGAAAAAGGAAAAACAGCAGTTGGGCCGAATCCGGCCTACTTGGCCCAGCACTGCACGCAGGCCGGCCCAGGACTGTAGCGAAGCCGGCCCACTCCCGGCCTACTCGAGCTGGCCGACGGCGGCGGCGGTCTGGCCGGCGTTTCCTCGCCGGCGGCGAGGTCCCCGGCGACCGGACCTGGCCCTACGCGCTCTACATGACACGGCGCACACGCTGGCTAGCTAATGCGGTGGCTAGGGCTGCGGGAAGAGCTCACTGCCGGCCATGGCGGCCATGGCGGCGCGGAGCTCGAGGGTGGTGCGGCTACGTCGAGAGCTGGGCATGCCAAAGGGCACTATTAGCGCCAGAAGATGGTGGCGAAGCTGGTGCTCACCTTGGTTGAGGTAGAGGCAAAGCGGAGCAGGAGGCTGGACGGCAATGGCGGCTCGGCGGCGAGTTCCGACGGCGGCAACGTCGACGTTCCGGCGCTACCTGGACACCAGGGAGTGAACCAAGAGGCGCATAAGAGGAAGTAGAGCATGGTGAGCATGAAGGTGCATTCAAAGATGAAAAATGATTGACGACGAAGGCTGCCAACGGTGGCGCGGCTTCGGCGGTGCGGTTGCCGGACGGGAAGAAGATAACGGCGCACGGGTTCGCTAGGCGGTGCGAGGCGGCGCTATAAGGCTCTGTGGGTTCGCAGCAAGCGAGGCGGAACCGGTGGCGGTGAAAATGGAAGTCGAAGCAAACGACGGCGACGAATTTGGCGGCGGAGCTCGGGCGACGATGGCGTCGGCGCGAAGAAAAGGAGAGGAGAGGAGAAAAGGGGCTTGGCCGGCCGCTTTAAGGCGCGAGAGGCGAATGGAGAGGCGACACGAGGGCAGCGAAGCTTCGAGCTCGGCCATGCGCTGGCGGCCGGCGGCGACCGGGCGGAATGGGCCGGCGGCCACGGCGACGCCATGAATAGAGGGAGAAAGAGGACGATGATGACGTCAGCACTATTGCGGGGTGGAAATTTTTGCAAAATACTCCAAATTTTTGAACGTACTCGAAAAATTCCAAAAACAACCTTGGCCTAATTTTTCATGCTCTACAACTTTCTCAACTGGACCATTTTCAAATTTTAAAAGGAAAATTGAATTTGAATCAAATTTTGAAAAGGGGACAAAAACCCTAGAATAAAATATTTGAAATTACTTTGGATTTTTCTAAAGAACTTGAAAAACTCCAAAACTATGGAATACTCAACTTTTCAAACTGCACATTTTCTCCAAAAAGAGTTTTTCCAAAATATGCATAGTTTTTGAAATACGATTTGAAAATCAAAAGGGGACAATTGTCGGAAAAATTTGTATTTTCAAATTCATTTGAAATTCTTTTTGGAAACTTGAAAAACTTTGTTCACCAACATTGAAGCTCTCAACAAGACCCGCAATCTTGCTTTTGGGCCAACCCCAAATTCTTTGTAGATTTTGAATTAGAGAAAAGGGGGTAAATCGGAGTTTGTCGGAAACAGGGTTTTGAAATAAAACTCGGACTCGACTTAACCTAATGGATCGCCAGTGATCCCAAGCATCATCTCAGAAGCTCAATCAACCTAGAATATAAACTTATTTTAGTTGATGCACATCAAGGTTGACCTAACATGAATGCTTTGCAACTAAGAATGATGACATGGCAGGTTTTAGCTAATATAACATCATAGATGTTACAGCCTTTCCCCCTTAAAGAAATCTCGCCCCGAGATTTAAAGCCTTGGGTTAGGTAATGGAAAAGGAAATGTGTCAAGCAAACACATCTCGAACAAGTACATAAGGAAAGGGGTTTTTACAACTCACACTAGACCAGTTACAACTCATAGAGGAATTATAACTTAGATAGAAGCATAGAACTGGAAAATTTTCTAACGAGATAATCCTCGACTCCCATGTAGTTTCTTCTTCGAATGCTGATCCCATTGTATCTTGTACCACTTGGTTGTTCGGCTTCGGGTGACACGATCTTTCTGATCCAGAACTCTGACAGGATATTCAGCATAAGTCAAATCAGGTTCCAGTTCAATCCCTTCAACATCAACAATCTTGTCAGGTGGTCGAAGACATTTCTTGAGTTGTGACACATGAAACACATTGTGTACCGACAACCGTTTGTAACAGTAACCGCAAACGGTATGCTACCTTACCACATTTTGCTAAGATCTGAAATGGACCAATATAACGAGGTGCTAATTTGCCTTTAACTCCAAAGCGACTAACTCCCTTCATGGGTGATACTTTCAGATATACATAATCTCCTTTGGCAAACATTAGAGGTCGACGCCTCTTATCTGCATAACTTTTCGTCGAGATTGAGCTACTTTCAAATTGTTCTCAGACTGTCTAACCTTTTCTTGAGTCTCTTTCACAAGATCAACCCCGAAAAACCATCTTTCTCAGGGTTCGACCAGTTTAATGGAGTTCTGCATCTGCGACCATATAATGCTTCAAATGGTGCCATCTTGATACTCTCTTGATAGCTATTGTTGTAAGAGAACTCTGCTAATGGTAAACATTCATCCCACTTCTCTGGAAAATTCAATACACAAGACCTCAACATGTCTTCAAGAATCGATTGACTCTTTCGTCTCGACCATCGGTCTGTGGATGATAGGCCGAGCTATAAAGAGATTTGGTACCCATTGCCTTATGGAATTGCTTCCAAAACCGTGAGACAAATTGTGTACCCCTATCGGAAACAATAGTCCTTGGTACCCCATGAAGGCTTAAGATTCGTGTAATATATAACTTAGCATATGTCAAAGCCGAATGATCGTCTTGGATCGGAATAAAATGAGCCGACTTTGTGAGTCGATCCACAATAACCCGAGATGGAATCAAATCCTCTTGATGTCTTGGGTAAGCCCACTATGAAATCCATACCGATATCTTCCCACTTCCAAGCGGGAATAGGCAATGGTTGCAATTCTCCAGCAGTCTTTAAGTGCATGACTTTCACTTTTTGACAAGTGTCACATCTAGCGACATATCGAGCAATTTCTATCTTCATTTTAGTCCACCGAGAATCTTTGTTTCAAATCATGGTACATCTTATTGCTCCCTGGATGAATAAAGAATCTTGAAAGATGTGCTTCATCGAGGATCTTTTGACGTAACTCAGGAACCTTTGGTACGACCAGACGATTCTTGAACCATATAACATCTGCTTCATCAATTCTGAAACAAGATATTTTTCCCTCTCTAACTTTCTCCTTGATATGTTCTATACCCTTATTATCTCTTTGAGCAGCAATAACCTGATCTCGGATAGCTGGCTCAATGGAAATGTTAGTCAGACTACCTTGTTGTACCATTTCTATGCCCAACTTATCTATCTCATGACATAAAGAAATATCCAGTGGCTTCACTGTCAAACAATTACAGTGACTTTTTCGACTAAGTGCATCGGCAACAACATTTGCCTTACCAGGATGGTAATGCACTTCGAGATCATAATCTTTAATCAGTTCCAACCATCTTCTTTGCCTCATATTCAATTCTTCTTGAGTGAAGATATACTTCAAACTCTTGTGATCTCGTATAAATATGACATGTGTTACCCAACGAGATAGTGACGCCAAATCTTCAAGGCATGAACAACCGCGCTAACTCTAGATCATGAGTTGGATAATGTTCTTCATGACGCTTGAGCTGTCTTGATGCATAAGCAATAACTCGCCCTCTTGCATCAAGTACACAACCAAGACCACCGCTTTAAGCATCACAATAAACATCAAACTTGTTTCTCCATATCCGGTTGAACTAAAATCGGAGCAAAGTAGTCAATGACTTCTTTAAGGACCGAAATGCCTCTTCACACTTAGGTGACCAAACAAACTTGGTTTGATTCTTCAACAACTCAATTATAGGCTTAGCTACCTTTGAAAAGTTAGCAATGAATCTGCGATAATAACCTGCCATTCCAAGGAAACTGTGAACCTCGGAAATAGTGGTTGGTGTTTTCCAATCTAGAATATCCTTGACTTTACTAGGGTCAACAGTTATGCCCTTAGTAGATAAAACATATCCAAGGAATTGCACTTCCTTAAGCCAAAACTCACACTTGCTGAACATAGCATATAGCCGATGTTCTCTCGTACGCCGTTGAGAACAATTCCGAGATGCTCGGCATGTTCTTCTTCATTCTTGGAATAAATCAAGATATTATCGTGAAGACCACTACAAACCGATCAAGTTCGGCATGAACACCGAGTTCATCAAATATACGAAATGAGCTGGTGCATTTGCAAGTCCAAAAGACATAACCAGATACTCATACAGACCATATCTAGTTGTGAATGCAGTCTTTGAAATATCTTCAGGACGAATCTTGATCTGATGATAGCCAGACCTGAGATCTATCTTTGAAAACACCTTTGCTCCTGCCAACTGATTAAAGAGCAGATCAATACGAGGCCGAGGATACTTATTTTTGATAGTCACTTCATTCAATAGACGATAATCAACACACAACCTCAAGGTCTTATCTTTCTTCTTTACAAAGATGGCTGGACAACCCCAAGATGAACTACGTGTTCGATAAAACCTTTATTAAGCAATTCTTTCAACTCGAGCTTTAAGTTCGTTTAATTTCGGGTGGTGCCATTCTATATGCTCTTCGGATATTGGGGCAAAAGATCGGGCTTCAACTCAATTGCAAACTCCACATCTCTATCGGAGGTATGCGGGTAACTCATCGAAATACATGCGGGAAATCTTTGACTACGGGGATATCTCGAATCTCCTTCACGAAGTTGCACAAACTCTCTTGATCGCTCTCTTCGAAATTGGAAATTGAATAAGCAATCGAGATTTACCATCGATAAATTCACTTTTATAGTTCTATTTAGAGTATCAATAATAGCTCCACGCTGATTCATCCAGTTCATACCTAGGATCACATCTATATCCTGATCCTTTAGAACAATCATTGATGTGGGAAAGATATGCCCACCCAATTCTATGGGTACCTGATGTACCATTTCCTTAGTACACATACGCCCTCCAGGTGACTGAATAAAGAAATTTTCTTTTGTTTCTCCAATTGGGATCTCATGCTTCATAACAAATGTCCGATTGATGAATGTATGGGATGCTCCAGAGTCAAAAAGTATAAATGCTGAGTGATTGGCAACATGGAACTTTCCCATCAAAATAGGCTCTCCCTCAGGAATATTACCGGTTTGCGTGTAAAAGACACGTCCAATTTTCTTCTTACTTTGACTCTTCTGTTGATTCTGATGTGACACGAAGTACTTGGAACATTGGAACTGCTTGGTTTGGATGTGGACAGTCCCTTGTAGAGTGACCAGACCTTCCACATTTGTAACATGGGTAGTTCCGTAATTGTGAGGTGGGTTTACGAACGCTAGGAGCATTCGGCTCGTGTGGATAAGAAAGAGCTACAGCGGGACGGACAAGTGCCTGCTGCGGGGCTTGATACTGGACTGGATGATAAGGAGTAAGGGAATGATTTACAGGATGATGTATTATCTTCAGGCGTTTAGGCTTACTGCCTGAGGATTCAGTATCTAGATCCTTCTTCTTCTTGGCCTCCTGGTGCTTACGATTAGCAGCTTCATAAGTAATAGCAATATCGACTGTCTCATAAAATGTAGCCTTAAGGGTCGGAGCAGTGACCATCATGCGGATCTTACTATCCAGACCCCTCAAGAAACAATCCTTCTTTTTGTCATCTATATCAACATACTCGAGTGCATACTGGGATAAGTGATTAAACTCGCTCACATACTGTACGATGGACATATCACCTTGCTGTAAGGATAAAAATTCTTCCTTTTTAACTTTCATAACACCTTGTGAAACATAATGAGTGCGGAAAGCTTCACGAAACTCTTCCCATGTGACATGATGACCAGTGGGCCGTATAGCAACAAGATTTTCCCACCAAGCCACCGCAAAGACCTCTCGCCCGTTGAGCCGCAAATAGTGGCTTCGAACTTCTCGTACAAGGAATGAGATCAAACTTTTGCTGCATGGTGCGGAGCCAATAATCGCTTCAAGAGGTTCATTTGCTTTGGTGAAGACCGGTGGCCGAGTGGTGCGAAATCAAAATACGTGACCTCATTACCATTATTCCGACCACGATAACCCTAGGTGATATTCGATTTCGAGCTAGAATAGTTGTAGCATTGACCGTGAGCGGCAAGGGTATCGGTCAAACCGGGTTGAACTGGTGGAGGATTGGGATCATCACCCCCATTTTGAGAAATCCCAGCAAAGCATCGGATGCTCGGGTATGAACAGCATCTCGTTGAATAACAAGCCAAACTTTAAACTCGAGCTTTCGGCAAAGAAAAAGATAGGATCAAGATTAAAGAATAGATAGGTGGGATCTCGAAGGCTAGCGGGAATAGGATTGATACTACCTAACCCAAGTCACATTAAGAGGGGAGGTATTTATTAACGGGTTAATTAAGCATGATGCAGAACGGACCTACGTTCTAAGCTTAAAAAGACTTTAATGTAACACATACTTAAAAGTAAACTTTTTATAAATAGGGTAATATAACATGATATTCCACCACAAGCTTTTAAACATGACTAAAGAGCTATAGGAGTGAGCATGGATAAGGAATAAGCAATTTGGACCAAAATAGTCAAGTTAAATTTTATTAGATCCAAAACCTTTTGAAGTTTTCGCAAAGAATACTACAATAGCTCTAGAATAACGATCCGGCTCGATACCAATTTGTGGCGGAGAACCTCCTAAGTAATATGGCCCACATGCACTAATCCTTGTCTTACAGACCTCGATTACTATGCATGTGTTCCACACAACTTAACAAGCTCGTCGGGTGTCCTCGGGAAACCCGAATCATCCACGAATCTTTCGAACTTGGATCGATCATTATAAGAGACATTGCAAAGTATTACAACAATTTTTGTATAAATAAAATATATCGAGTAAAAGTGCGGAAGTATTACGATAACATAAGTTTAGAAATCATTTATGAATAAAACTTTACAAATAATAAGTTATGTTGATTACAACCATAGTAGTGGAATATCATTACTTAACTTTATAAATCACCAAAACGTAGTGCTCGCCCAGAGCCAAACAAACTACTCGACGACCTCACTTGACGGACACACCTGCAACAAGGGTAGAACAAACCATGAGTACAAAAGTACTCCGCAAGACTTACCCGACGAAAAAGGGGGAGAAGACTCGAGGAATGAAGGCCAGATAGGACAAGGTAAGGCTTTGCGAAAAATCAAAGCATTTTGCAGTAAAGCGCTAAAGACTAGTTTCAACCTCAAGTTTTACTTTCCAGATTAGTCATTAGGTTCTAAAGTGAGCCTAGTCTAGCTTGATTACGAGATCAAGATAATTCACGGAGATCACAGTCTTAGTCTTCCATCAAATTCCTTCAAGTTCCATCGGTTACTACGATGCGAGTCGGGTGATCGAGTCTCCATAACCGAGGAGCAACGACGATTCGAATCGATTATACCCACTGGGATCCCTAATCACACGATATATGTAGAACCACATCTTGCATATATCAACCTTCACTCAGATCTTCCAAAACCAACCCGGGTCTGCGCCACCCGAGAATACGGTACACCTCAACTCCAGGACCAAGCCCACGAGGGTAACTTGTATTCCCGCCATCTCTCCACTCCCAGTGCGCAGTTATCCGTTTTGATGATGGAATAACTGGGGTCTTAGGCTTACCATAGTATGTGATTAGTTGCAAGGCTCGAAACACAGGCGGCCCTACAACGGTACGGTCCTTAATCGACACAGTCGGAAACACTACATCCCTAACCCAGATGCAAGTAACCCGACCGGTCTCAACTTCATTAAAAGAAGTAACAGATCCAGACAGAGCGTTACACCGAAACGTCTTTCGATGCAATCCAACCGTCTGATCAAAAGTAGCATTGCTGAATAACATTAACCTTACCGACAGGGTAAGCACTTCCTTTTGAAAATATTTTCGAAATCCGAACTAAATTAGCACGGCTAAGCATTGTTACGTATTTTTCAATCAAAACGGTTTCAAGGATGATGTTGGAGTAATCAAGGTAGTTAATGCATCAAGTAGGTGATCACTCAACTCCTAGTACCTAATGCAGCGATACATAATCAAGTGATAAACTTTTGCAAATTCAAGGAATTGGTTGATGGATCCGGGGCTTGCCTCGAAAGTCGGTGTAGACGTTCTTCAATGACGTATATCGGAAGTTGTGACCAATCACCAAAGATGGACTAACCTCCTCAGAACTTATTTGACCCGACAATATTTCCCACTGACCGGATTGATGAGAACTCTCCTCGATCACGGGGACTATACGTGATAAAATAACACTTCAACATGATTGAATATAAATATGATGCTCGACAAAACTAAATAGGATTAAAGACAAGCGCAAACAATTAATTAAAGTGCCGAAGGTCATTAGGGCTAATGACCTAGGGTCATCACTCAATCCAAAATTATTAAGGCTAAGCAAGTAAATAAAAATCTATTAAATAACTAAGCATAAAATAAAGACAAAATAAAAAGTTGTCAAATAAATCTCAAAAATTATTCTTAAGCTCCTCATGACTTGAGAAGGCTACAAAATAATTTTTATGATTTTTGGAGTAATAAATAAATAGCTAAAAATAAAGGAAGGAGCATTTTTCAATTAAAAGGGCTAATTTTTGAACATAGCAAAACTACTCAAAATTGGCATTTTATATTTTTCCTAGATAGAGGGCATCATAGGAGCACACACAAAAATTTTCATAATTTTTGGAGCTATAAATATTTTTCTATGAATTTCCAAAGAAATACATAAATTACGCATTTTCTCGAAAAGAATAAAGATCGAAAAAGGAAAAACAGCAGCGGTTGGGCCGAATCCGGCCTACTTGGCCCAAGATCGCACGCAGCCGGCCCGGATCGTAGCGGCCGGCCCACTCCCGCCTACTCGAGCCGCCGACGGCGGCGGCGGCGTGCCGGCCGCGTTTCTCGCCGGGGCGGCGAGGTCCCCGGCGACCGGACCGGCCTACGCGCTCTACATGACACGGCGCACACGCCGGCTAGCTAATGCGGTGGCTAGGGGGCGGGAAGAGCTCACCGCCGGCCATGGCGGCCGGGGAGCTCGGGTGGCGCGGCTACGTCGAGAGCCGGGCATGCCAAAGGGCACTATTAGCGCCGAAGATGGTGGCGAAGCCGGTGCTCACCTTGGTTGAGGTAGAGGCAAAGCGGAGCGGGAGAGGCCGGACGGCAATGGCGGCTCGGCGGCGAGTTCCGACGGCGGCAACGTCGACGTTCCGGCGCTACCCGGACACCGGGAGTGAACCAAGAGGCGCATAAGAGGAAGTAGAGCATGGTGAGCATGAAGGTGCATTCAAAGATGAAAATTGACCGACGACGAAGGCCGCTAACGGTGGCGCGGCTTCGGCGGTGCGGTACGGTTGTCGGACGGGAAGAAGATAACGGCGCACGGGTTCGCTAGGCGGTGCGAGCGGCGCTATAAGGCTCGTGGGTTCGCGCAGCTAGCCGAGGCTGAACGGTGGCGGTGAAAATGGAAGTCAGAAGCAAACGACGGCGACGAATTTGGCGGTGGAGCTCAGGGCGACGATGGCGTCGGCGGCGCAGAAGAAAAGGCAGAGGAGAGGAGAAAAGGGGCTTGGCCGGCCGCTTTAAGGCGCAGAGACGGCGAATGGAGAGGCGACACGAGGGCAGCGAAGCTTCTAGCTCGGCCATGCGCTGGCGGCCGGCGGCGACCGGGCGGAATGGGCCGGCGGCCACGGCGACGCCATGAACAGAGGGAGAAAGACGACGATGATGACGTCAGCACTATTGCGGTGGAAATTTTTGCAAAATACTCCAAATTTTTGAACCGTACTCGAAAAATTCCAAAAACAACCTTGGCCTAATTTTTCATGCTCTACAACTTTCTCAACTCGGACCATTTTCAAATTTTGAAAGGAAAATTGAATTTGAATCAAATTTTGAAAAGGGGACAAAAACCCTAGAATAAAATATTTGAAATTACTTTGGATTTTTCTAAAGAACTTGAAAAACTCCAAAACTATGGAATACTCAACTTTTCAAACCGCACATTTTCTCAAAAGAGTTTTTCCAAAATATGCATAGTTTTTGAAATACGATTTAAAAATCAAAAGGGGACAATTGTCGGAAAATTTGTATTTTCAAATTCATTTGAAATTCTTTTTGGAAACTTGAAAAACTTTGTTCACCAACATTGAAGCTCTCAACAAGACCCGCAATCTTGCTTTTGGGCCAACCCCAAATTCTTTGTAGATTTTGAATTAGAGAAAAGGGGGTAAATCGGAGTTTGTCTAAATGTGGTTTTGAAATAAAACTCGGACTCGACTTAACCTAATGGATCGCCGGTGATCCCAAGCATCATCTCGAAGCTCAATCAACCTAGAATATAAACTTATTTTAGTTGATGCACATCAAAGTTGACCTAACATGAATGCTTTGCAACTAAGAATGATGACATGGCAGGTTTTAGCTAATATAACATCATAGATGTTACAACAGGGCTACATAGAGACTAGTATGTGAGTAGAGATATAGACGTTAAATCAACTAGATTTTAGACTTTAAACTAAATCAACCAAAAATACCTCATTTCTATCCTCTTTTTGGCAGTTAGCACACGAATTGATGAATGTTTCCATGAGGGAAGCAGGATCAAATAGAAGATATATGGAGCACGCACTCTAGCTAATGCCTGGGTCCCCAAGGGAAAGCAATGGACAGCTTACGTTGCTCTTCAGTGAAGTAAAGGGACATGAATCCTATACTACAGATCCATAAAAGCAAAAAGGTCAAAGACAATGAACATCGTTATCATGAACACACGTGAGTGAGAGGTGGAAATCAAGGAATACAAAACGACCGGCAACGAACATGTGACAAGAAGCAGCAGGAACATAGTCCCTTCGTAAAAAATAATAATTCTAGCACAGTACTAAGTTAAAGTATTTTATATTTAACTAACTATATCAAAATCTTAACGTTTAAGATATCAAATAATTATCATTGATTTTTTCATGAATTTTTTTTATAATATACTTGTTTGGTGCAATAAATATTTATCTATATATTTGATTAAACTTTAGACACTTTTAGCCAAGAATGTATGTAGAATTGTGTTATTGTTGGGACAGTGGTGCTTGTTAAGATGCATTGGAAATACATGACGAAGAATGTGGCCTGCTGAGTGTGTTACCTTATCTAGGGTTTGATTGGTGTGAATTATGTACCGCGAAACAACGCCAAAATGGCTCTTTATTCCCACACAATTGGCAAAAGCTAAACGTAAGGTCCAAGGTGCTGCGAATATATACTATGTAGTTTCTGAAGCTCCTATTCTATATATTTGGTTGGTGTTCTGCTTTTTGACAACAAAAGCACCTTTCAGAAGCTAAATCAAACATAGCCTCAAGACTCTAACGCCACTACCCCAATAGCTACCTAGCATATCACAAGGCCAGAAGCTAGCCTTCACTGTCCATGCAATCAGCAGGCTACCACTACCCCCATGCATCTGACCTCCTCTTAATGAAAGAAGAAGAGACAGGGAGTCAGGTAGAGGAATAGAGGATAGGTACACTTTCCATTGCCAAACACAAAACAGAGAGAGAGAGAGATGGTGGATCTGACGAAGGCCATGCAATGGTGGCAGGAGGAGCAGCTGCGCATCCTCGTCCTGGGAAGCGTGGCCATCCAGTTGTTCCTCTTGGCCTCTACCTCTCTGCGCAAGTTCACTATCTCCCCCAACGTGAGGCGGTTCATCTGGCTCGCATATCTGGGGAGTGATGCTTTGGTGATATACGCCCTGGCGACCCTCTTCAACTAGCACAAGGAGCAGGGGAGCAACAGCCTCCTGGTGTTGCTGTGGGCACCCATCCTCCTGATGCACCTCGGCGGCCATGGAGACATCACGGCATACAGCATCGAAGACAACGAGCTGTGGCTGCGTCTGGTGGTCAACGCGTGGTCTCACATCACGGTGGCCATCTACGTGCTGTGGAAATCATGGCCGCCCGGCGGCGACAAGCTGCTGCTGTGGGCAGCGATCCTATTATTTCTGCAGGGGGCCAACGAATGCGTCGGCAAGTCATATCGCCTCCGCTTTGGTTCCGTTGAAGGGCTGGTGATATTCTTGGATCGCAAGACGAGGACGCCAATCAGCGAGGAGGAGACCCATGACGCCTCGCTGGGCAAGTTTGTGGGAGACGTAAGGTACTATATTTCTAGTATGGCCAGCAAGGGCGACCATACTCCTGCTGTTGCAGATGCCAATGCAACCAAGCATCATCATCATCCTAAACCTGCCTCAGACGACACCAATAATGCAACCAAGCCTCAGCCTCCTAATCCAGATCTCGCTAATGCAATCACACTTCAGCCTTTTAGGCAAACTCTGGACCTCTTATCTCCGTACACTGATCGGCTTGATCTCCTAGAATACTTCTGGGATCTCAAGGATGAGAAAGTGCACGACAGGTTAAAAAGAGGGCTCTCTGACACTTTTGATGCTATCTACACCGGAAGGAAAATATCATTGGTGGTAAGCAATCTCTTGGACCGTGCAACCACCGACAAGGAGGATAGTAGCCGTATTAGCCGCCGAATGCGCAGGTTCTTGATGGTGTATATACTAAATCTGCAGCTGGAAGCAATGATCCAAGTCATGTTGCCACTGACAGCCTTGGTGCTCTTCCACAAGAGCCACAAGGAACACTACAGCCATGGTGATGTCAAGGTTACCTATGCCTTGTTTGTCTGCACCGCTGTGTGTCACTTGTTGGCCTCCCTAAATCATTTCAGGTATCTGTCAATGTGGCCTGCAGAGGTTGCCCAGTATGGCCTTGCTGCATTCTTCCTGTAAAAGCACTCGAGGTGCAAGGAGCTGCTACGACGGCTTCTAAGGGGTGTAGTAAGTCTTGTGGTGAACGACTGGAGGTACGTTGAGTCCATTCTCAAGCCCTTGTACAGCATGGACCGGAGAGGCGCCTCGACATCACGCGGCATCATCAAGTTAGTCCGCGTGCATCTCAAGGATGGATAGGAGAAACATATATGTGACGCCGCCAGCTACAGGAGGTTCAATGACCAGAGAGGGCAGCTGACTCTCACGCGCCACGAGTGCCACAACGACCTGATTCTGAGGGGGAGTTTGACGGTGCCTTTGGACGAGAGCGTTCTCCTCTGGCACATGGCCACAGACATTTGCTTCTTCTACAGCAAGTCCCCCGGCCACCAATGTGGCATGCGAGACGCCTCTGGGTGTGCCGCGTGGTGCACAGGGTACCGTCACCACCAGAAGGCTACCCAGTGCAGAGAGATGTCCAACTACATGGTGCACCTACTGTGCGAGAACCCGGAGATGCTTATGGTCGGCGCGAGGCGGAATCTCTTCACTGAGGTCTACAAAGAGGTCATCGGTCTCTTCAAGGATGACAACAAGCCACCAATGGAGGAGAGAGAACTAACACAGGCAATATTTGCCAAGGTGCAGGTGCAGGTGCAGCTACAAGGGCCAACTGAAGGCATGGAAGGACTCTTCATCCACGATGCTTGCAAACTTGCCCAAGCATTGCTGTGTTTACGTGACGAGGAAGGTGGCAAGAAGATGTGGGAGGTGATCCAGGGCGTCTGGGTGGAGATGCTTTGCTTCTCCGCCGGCAGATGCAGAGGATTCCTGCATGCCAAGAGCTTGGCCACTGGAGGTGAGCTACTCAACTACATCTGGCTCTTGATGTCATACATGGGCATGGAGACCTTGGTGGAGAGGATGCAGAGGCCGGAGCTCTCGCCAAGAGATGGTGGAAACAACGGCGTTGCTCCACGGCCTTCCGAGCTCCACAAGGGCGGTGGCGGCGCTCCATCCACCTCCGACATCAGCATCGAAGTCAAGACATGGTTTGACAAGTGATGCTCATGGAGACCATTCTACACCCGGTCTACTTCAATTTCCTCCCCAGTTTCGCTGTTTGCTTCGCTTTGGTCTTTGGTGTGCTTCCAATTCCAAGTGGTCTCTGGTGTGCTTCGCTTGGAAGATTGTTTATTGATTATTGAGTGCCACGATTGCTACCTTTTCTTTTCTTTCTTTATTTAATTTGAGATGGAGTGCCATGTGGTTGTGTGTTGGTGTGCAGTGTGCTCTCTCCACTCATCTTGCTCACCATCTATTGTATCAACTTGCTTGCTTCTCACTTATCAGCTGAATAAAACCAGTGTAATGCCGTTTGTTCACTGCAATGATCCACCAGCATCTGAATAATGGTTGATCACAAGAGTATTATGACTGCATATCACATTATCGCCTTTGCTTGCCTAGCGGCTGGCCGGCTCTTGTGGCTAGAGCAACTCGCAAACAGGAGCTATCACAGGAACGAAGCGAGTGCGGGAAAAAAGAAAACACACCTCAGGTCGCTCGCGGTCGCTAGCTGGTGCCGCTTGGCTCTCGCCGGGACGCCGAGGCACGAAGCCCGCGAACGGTGAACCCCGCCGCGCCGTGCAGGAAGCGCACCCCCCCCCCCCACCCCACCCCACCCCACCCCCACCCCCACCCCAAAAGCCAACCACAGGAAGCACCGGAGGCCGACGCATCGATTGGTGTGGTGGGTGGTGCCCGTGCGTGGGCGGCGGCGGCGGCGGCCGGCAGCTCGTGTGTAGGCGGCCGGCACCTGTGCCGGCGCTGCTGCTGTGCGCTCGTGTGTGGCCTTTAGGGTGTCGATTAGCCTAGATTTCTAGAATGGGCTTTGGCCCAATAATAAAACAAAATAAAAATGATTGGACCTAGATTCCTAGAATGGGCTTTGGCCCAATAATAAAACAGAATAAAAATGATCGGACCAAGATGCTTTGCAAGGAAGTCGAACTAGGCATTTTCTTTTTACGGTGAACCACCCCGTGCCCGTCTAGCCGTATGCAGTTCGAGCTGGCCTCGCTGCGCAGCTTAATTGAGAGGTCTAGTTTTTTTATAAAAGGAACGCACGTTAAACGGTTCCAACAAAACAATTGCAGGCATATCCGAAACACGGTTATTACATTACAATTGGCCTGCATCTCGCTAATGTGATGCATCTACATTGATTTACAGCAAAACCATGGCTGTCACCTGGGATGACTATCACAGTCTCATTGAAAAGCTGAGTAAAGACGAACAGACAAGCAGCAAAGCCATGGCTATATTGCTCATCTTTCAACCGATTACTATATTTGCCTCCGTGTCCTAGCAAATTGACTTAGTGTCGAATCATTGCTGATTTTGTTGCCTCTGCTGAGTGAAGTTGGGATCCTGGGTCTGATTCTGAAGGCCCACCATACCCTGTTGCATGTTCTGTGCACCAGCCTGCATGTTCCCATATACCCCTTGCTGCTGCTGCTGCATTCCCACCATGCTGCTATTTGTGGCTCCCATACCGAACACTGCAGCAGAAGTACAGAGTTCGGTGGTACAAACTTGAGATGATCATTTTGGCACAAAGTAAAATAGACCAATGACGATTCAAAATCAAAGGCACTTTTCATCCAGCACTGATTCCCGTCCCCACACTACAGAACCAAGGAAGCTAGTTGTAGTAGCTACCACCAGAAGAAATGAAACATCAGTACACCCAGTGTGCTAAAAATCTTAAGATCAGAGTGCTCTAAAAACTTCCATAGTTCCATAGTCACTGAATTCTCGTGGTTTTGTAAGACATCCTACCTTCGCATAATCGCAATACAGTAAATTCCAATATATTTTTTTTCCTTTTGAATTGTGATCGGATTAGTATCTAGATTTATGTGACTGAAAGGACTTGCCTCCGCAACGCATAGAAATATTTCTTATAGTTATTGATGACCAGTATTCTACCAAATAAGCCAGTAATGCCACCAAAACAGTTGCTAGTCGAATATGATGTCTCGAATCCATGACTCATAACATTTTTTATTTTTATCTTATCCATTTGACAGTGATAGCTTGAATGAAAAATCTTAGAAAGAGAAAGGGATACATACTTTGGTCAGTCAGCATTTGGGGATGACTCCTCTGTGGAAGCCCACCAGCCATACCATACTGGGAAACAAATCAAATAATCATAGAAATAATACAGTGAATACAAGACTTTGTAGTATATAATTTAAATATTGCAGTATTTATGTTGGTCTTAGTTCACCTTCCTTTTTCCTTGAGGGTCTCAGGTAACATACAGTTGCCAACCCAGCCTCTCCATGACAAAAATTGGTTGCTGTTAGTTTTCATTGGACAATTTGAGGATCTTCATGGAAGATTGATCATGTTTCTTGGTTATTGATATGTTTGTATCCCTCTTCTTCCTTAGTTTACCTATTTTCTAATACATTCGTAAATTTTAGGTTATGTGCAACTGCTTCCTATCTCAGATAATGCAACGAAATTAACTGATTGGACAATGTGCATCTGCTGTACAAAAATGCAGTGTGCAGCCAGTTAATCCTTTGCTCTATCGTGTGGCTTAAAAATGCACAAAATGAATTCAAAAGACATTTATTGCTTATTGATATTTTTTAGCGTGAGTTCTAATATGGCTGTATTTTCTAGGTTGGCCTCCCTTGCTCATCTTGGTCTCTTCAAATCAGATTTGACATGTGCTTTCCTATGCTCTTAAGGCTTCAGCCTCATTTCCTACGTCATTATTCAACTCTCGATTAATGAGGCCTATTCAGCTGGTTGTACTGTGATATTCTGGTAAGCTCCTTTCCCTCATGTTCCTACTCATTCTAATAAGCCTTTTTACTAACATTGTATCTTTTGTCCTGGACTCCTGGGCGACAATGACATGTGCTACTTTTAGGTTCCTCTAAGAAAAAAAATGCGTTGTTTGGCACTTTAGTCCACGCATATACGTACTTAATCATGTGATGAAATGTTTCATGTGAATTCTCCTACCTTCTGGGTGCTTATTTGGCTTTCTCACAGATCAACTGAATTTTTTTCTTTTAGGTTCTGCTTCACTGCATGTTCTCCAATCTTCACCTTAGCTATCTTGCTGACCCATACGGGTTATACATGGCATCATCTTGTTTGCTTACACAATGATCAATTTGATTCTTTATCTTCGACCTCTCCTATGAAATTCTTCTAATGTACTCTATAGAGTTCTACAACAAAAAAAATTATAGACATACAAATACATAAATCACATTGTATGACCCTTTATTTTTGACATCTCTTATGAATTTCGTTTAGTGTAGTATGTAGAGTTATTCATCAATAGATTTATAGCTCCACATATAAATAAATTACACTGTATAGCTTGTCTCTAGGTGATGCTTCGGCTAATGCAGTTCCCCAATATACATGTTCATCAGTTGTTGATAAAAACAAATCATAAGACATGTTAAATGGACTGCTATGTCTATGTAATGAGTTTCTATATTACATTCTATTTCTACAGCCATAAATTACCTTATGCAGATTCATCTTCTCCCTGAAATGTTGACTTCCTTATATGATCTATGCATATTCCGAAAAATCCACATGGGTTGATTTTTATGGTCTTACCACCTGCAATGGCCTATGGGTTAAATAATGTTGCCCATCTGATCAGTTAATGCTTCAGAGTTTGAGGCCATGTGATGTATTCTGAATATGTTTTACATTACACTTTACTTTCATATTGTGCTTTGCCACTTATTTGATGCCTCTACCATTTCACATATTTAAAGAGGGATGAAGTCATGGCATTAGAGGAGGTACCTTTGAGGCAGAAGATCATTCATCCATCCAAATAGAATAGGAGAAGGAGGACTGAAGTGGAGCAGGAGGGATGCACTACCTGATTCTGTACTGCCTAGGCACAGTGTTAGCCTGAACTTGAAAGATTAATTTTGTCACAATTTTTGGGAACTTCACTGAACCCTTTATTTTTCAATCTAAATTTGTACAATCTCACAAATATGATCAACTTCACACGCTTGCTAGAATAAGTGTTTTCGATCTGTATAATTCATAGTGTCATGGCCTGATGGATCAGTAAAACTGAAACAGATGTTGTTGCACAGGCAAGCAAACTTTTGATCAGTAAAACTTATACATCTACATGTTGAGGTGCTATTGTCCCATGAAATATGTACTATGAAAATGTGCTCCCTGATTAAACCTTCCAATGTTGAGAACCTCCATGTAGCGCTGCTTAATCTAGCTGCAAAACATTAGATGCGACAAATCCAGGCTCTACCTCTTCAAATATAGGACGATAGTGGAAGATCTGGTGTGGAATAAAAATCTTTACAGTTAAATATGCATGCTTTAATTTTAAAAAGGAACAGGGTTTCCCCACATATGCTTCATTTGCAGATCCCTTAGTTGTTCTTCATCTTCTCTATGTCACATGTCATGGCTGAAGTTTTCATGTACATTGTACCTGTTAGGCTGTTACCGCTTACCAATGCTCCAGCCTGCTAAAAACATTGCTGATTTTTTTTTATAATTCCATCTACCATTTCTGTGTTATCCTATAAATGTTTCGGCAAATTTGTACTTTCCATTTTCTATCCTATTGCTGATTTGTTGTTATTTATATTATGCTTTAGGTGAGGGTCGAAGCTTAAAAAGGCCTTGTTCACCTTGTTGGGAGCTTCATGGGCCTTATCAAGGTAACTATAATGCCATCTGCTACCTATGAAGCTGCCGCAATCATATATGCACCTAATGATAGTTGCCAATAATAGATTTCCTTGTCAAGTAACTTGGTTTGGTGCTCCATGTCTGTGCTAGAGTCTTAGCACATTCAGTTGTGCTATCTGTAGTTCATCTAGCCTTTGTACATTAAAACTAAAAAATCCAGGGATCTTCCTGGCTTGTTTAGCTCCCACACAAATGCCAGCAGTATTGAAAATTCTCTCTCCCCCCTCTTGACTCTTCCCTTTTTTATCCTTACTCTTTGAGTTTAAGCGGTTATGAATATTTACATATGAATTTACCTAAAATTGACATCAGCAAGCACATTGGCGCCAACAATCAACACAATATTGTTGCATCCCTCTATAAACATTGCCTCCAACAAGCAGGTCACCAAACAAAGCCTGTGGCACAATATCTTTTGTACCTCTTACATCGAACCTATCAAAGAATGTTGTCATGATCAGATCAAGATAGGCATAACATAGGTGTCTAGGTTTTCCAATTCACAGATATCAACAGAGTGCCCATGCTGAACAATCCTTCTACCATTAACAACACCCTCTCCTATGATACTATACTACTACTCCCTTGTGTTAACCTGTAGACTGCAACAGCGATAAAGGCCTATCTATTCAGCTCCTATTTCCTGTTGTCTTTGTGCATTGTTGATTTCTTCCATAGTATGGGCAAACCACCAAAATCTTGGTCTCCTTGAAGCTCACAGGATAAATAATTTATTTACCTTTCAGTGCGGATTGACATATGAAACAATTACTTCTCTATTTCTTTCATTTATTTGGCGAGTTGGATCTCTGCTTACATCAACTGTACAAGTGAAACTGGACAAAAGAGATGTTATGCTTTAGTTATTTGTGGATCTTTATGGTATACTGGTATACATGTCAAGCGCACCACCCTGTGCCTCTGTTTCTTAGGCTCTGTACTTCTGTTTTCTATCTATCACTGCCCCTAATCAATGGTATTTTCTCAGGAGAAATATTTGTGGTGCCAACTCACAGCCAAGGATATGGACCATCTCTTCTCAGTTTTGGTTGTCAGTGATCAAGATGCAAGTCGCTCTGTGTTTTCCCCTGGCTGCTTTTTTCCTTTTGTCCTAAAATGTGTGTTGTATTCACCTTATTTGTCATAGTTATAAATTATCGATCACTCCATGTCTGTACTGTTAGTGAGATTTATACATAGATGACGTTAGATGCATGTCATTCTGCTGCTTATGTCACGTTAACAATATATAGAAGACATACATCAGATTTATCGGCAACCAAAGCCTCCATCTCTTCAAAGCAACCACTTGGTTGCCCAGGTCCTTCATATACATGTTAAGTTCTCTTTGTACCTAATGAATACATCTATGTGAATTATTCCGTACGCTGCTTCTAATCCATAAACAAAAATCTCCTAGATATGTGTAAAAGTGCACCTGTCCGGGCGCGCGAAGGCGCGCGCCATTCTACTAGTTTATTGCTAATGCTAATAGTAAGACTAGCTAGTAGTACAACTGACTCGTATAATAGTTAGCTCCTCAGTGGCGCTCACGTGTCACCTGTCTCTCACACAGAGTTTCTCGATTCTTATATGTCTAAGCCAGTTGTAAGCTTCTCTCACTTCCACCTCAGCATTCAGCCGTGCGTTATTTATATTTCTCTAACAGAATGCGTGATCTCAAACAACACTCAAGGAATAGCGCTAGGGAGAGAAGCAAGGAACATGTTAGCTTTTCCCTCCGATTCCAGCCATACAGAGAAGCAAGGAACACGTTAGCTTTTCCCTCCGATTCCAGCCATATATTTGTTCTACTAGATAGCATATGATGTGATCTACATTAAGATTGTCAGCAGTCTCGGGTCTTAGAGCCCTGCTGCATTGCCTGCTCAAATCGAGAGGCTGCTATAGGTAATCAGGGTTTTCTTTATAAACTGAAATTCAAGTTCCCTAACTTTCCGTTCTATGCATAGGATCCGATAAAATTTAATACACTTCTATGTTTCAGGCGCCTGAATTTTGAGATGATTTCAGGCAACACTTTTATATCACTAACTAGTATTTGTTACTTTTGTGATTTGTTATTTTTCTTTTTGTTATAACATATTAACTTTTTATCCTTATCTTTTTATAGAAAATAATCGTAAGTTATTAGTTGTCTTTGTGTCAACATAAATCATTTTTTTTTCAAGTTTGTGATATTATCTAATGGTTTTTTACTCTCGGTACCGAATTTTGCACATTGCGACTGTAGAAATTGTAATGAACAAAATAAACAATTTTAGTATAAAACATGAGCAACAATTGTCGCTTGAAAGAAAACTAAAATTCAGACATCTGAATTTCAACAAGTTCCAATTTAATATCGGCCAATTTTTTTTTTTCTAACTTTTGTGCTCCCACATAGACAATCCAAATTCAACAGTGTGCAACGGTCCCGTACTTATAATGTTTTATTCTTGTTTTTATCTATAAACAAGTGATATTTAATAGCTTCAGAATAGTTTCAAGTCAAATTCTACGAATTTTTTCAAAATAATTTGAATTGTTTTGAATTTAATCCGATATTTCTGATATACCCTATTTAGCCTATTTATCTATGATCTCTGATAAATTTTTATTTCCAATAATGAAAACAGGTAATAGTCTTTCCCTCCCTCGATCGATCGAAAGAGACAGGAGATGGCCGTGGATCTCTCGGGTGCTGTGCAATGGTGGGAAGAGTGGCAGCTGCGCATCCTTGTCCTGGGCAGCCTCTTCTTGCAGTTCGTCCTCTTCGTGGGCTCAACGATGCGCCACGCTCGCAATCCCCATGTTGAGGGCGTGCATGTGGCTCTCCTACCTTGGCGCTGATGCCCTGGCGATATATGCACTCGCTACCCTCTTCAACCGCCAAAAGCAGCCGCCGGCCGCTGGTGGGAGGAGCGGCGCCCTGGAGGTCCTTTGGGCGCCTGTCCTCCTCATCCACCTCGGCGGCCAGCACGCGTTTACAGCGTACAGCATCGAGGACAACGAGCTGTGGAGACGGCACCTCGTGACCCTGGTGTCACAGGTCACCGTTGCCCTTTACGTCTTCTGCAAGTCTTGGCCGACTGGTGGCGATAAGAGGCTGATGCAGGCGGCGATCTTGCTCTTCGTCCTCGGCATTGTCAAGTTGGCATGTAAGCCATGGGGTCTCAAGATTGCAAACATCAACAGTGTAATGACATCTTCGGCTATATATCCATCAAAAAAAAGACCAGGCATGTTACAGGATATCTGTGAGGACTACTGCAATTCGATGGTAACTATTTCTTTTAACGATGGAGAAGAAATGAAACAAGAGGAGGAACATGACTGCTCGCTTGAAGAATACGTGCAGAAAGCAAGGCACCTCGTACAGGTGACCGAGGTAGTTGAAGGGGATAGAAGTAACTATATGGAGTTTTCCGACTTCGAGAGGCTATTTGTGGACATGTCAGCTCCATATCATCGTCGGCTAAGAAACCTACAATCCTGCATCCGACATATTAGCATACATTTTTTGATAGTCGACCTCAGGCATGCATTTGCTATGATCTACACTACACCAACTTTAAAAGGACAACCAGTGTTTTTGGTTTCCTTTTGCAGTTGTTGCTTCCATTCCTGGCCTTAGCTTCCGTTGTGCTGTTCGCGACGAGTCATCATCATAAAGAGGATGGTGGTGGTTACGATGAGAATGACGCCACAGTAACAATGGTCCTGTTATGTTGTACAACTTCCCTGGAGTTCTTACCCTTGTTACTCAGCCCTTGCATCATAGGATGTCCTTTATTCTTGAAACCGGAGGTGGCGGGAGCCCAACATAATCTCATGTCGTTCTACAATCGTCGAAGCAAACCAACCCTGCTGATGAGAATTTCTGCTCTTTTGGGTCTCAGTGGTTATATTAACAAGCATTGGTACATAGATCAGGGGTCTTCACAAGAATATTCTGGCATCGTAAAATTGGTTGCTGATTATGTGAAGCAAGGGTGGAAGTTATACATATCTGATGCTCCCAGTTACAAGAGGTTTTGCAATCTCAGGGGCCAGTGGACGGTTAGCAGGCACAGGCTATGCGGGCAGAAGCTGTTGCGGAGTTTGAAGGTGCCGTTTGACCGGAGTGTCCTCGTCTGGCACATTGCGACTGAGCTCTGCGCCTACCACCCCAGGACATCCGCCCAAGACCAAGCTGATCTAGTTCGCTACGGCAGAGCAATATCCAACTACATGATCTACCTGCTCCTCGTTCGTCCAGAGATGCTTATGCCTGGGAGCAGGCCAGGCCTTTTCTCGGCTGCCTGCGATGAAACCGAGCTCATGCGCAGCTATCTCAGTGAGCCTACATTGCCATATGATAGTCACGTGGCCCAGCAGATTCTTGCCACGGCACGGTTTCCCTTGATATATCCTGGGACTTTGGTTCCGGAAGCACGGGATCTTGCCGAGGAACTGATGGAGCTGCTGGACGACGAAGAAGAGAGGTGGAAGGTGATCCAGGGCGTGTGGGTGGAGATGCTCTGCTGCTCCGCCAGCAGGTGCAGGGCTACTTGCACGCCAAGAGCATGGGTGAAGGCCTGGAGTTCCTCAGCGTTGTCTGGCTCTTCCTGTCACGGATGGGGATGGAGACCTTCGCCGACAAGTTCCAGAGGCCCGACCCTGGCCAAGAAGATGATGTTACCGTCACAGGTGCATCACCAGCAGGCCTCGAGCCCCAAGATGAGGACATACCTGTCGAAGAAGAGATTAACATCGTCTGAGTCTGAGCAGAGAAAAAAATCATGTTATGTGTTCGTTCATCGTTGTATATTTGCTTGCTTCTCACTGAATAATAAAACCAGTGTAATGTCGTTTGTTCATTGGTGTACACTTTGCTTGCGTCTCACTAAATAGTAAAACCAGTGTAATGTCGTTTGTTCATTGGTGTATTCTTGATTGCTTTTGAATAGTAAAACATTTGTGTTTATACATTGATTGCTTCTCACTGAATAGTAAAAGCAGTGAATAATGTATGTTTGTTCATTTCATCTGATGACCGATGCTCCTGTTTACCTTCTCTGTTTGACAAGAGCATTACGACTGCATATCACCATTCTTTGCCTGGCAGGCTCTTCTGGCTGGAGCAACTAATAAGCCATCTAATATCGTGACGTACCTGCTGATGAACACAACCATGCCTGTCCGCGTCTTACCCTTAGGCCTCGTTCGTTTGTTACGGATTGAAATAGGGTCGGGAACTATTTCAGTCCAGGATTGAGTGAACTCAAGGGGATTCACTCAATCCGGTTGTTTCCGTTCCGGACCTCAAGAGAAGAGGAACAAATCCAGGTCTTGGGGCATAGAAAATAAGCCGGATTCAAACCGGGCCAAATCAATCCACTCGGAATCAAATCTCAAACAAACAGCCATTTTGTTATGGACCGGATTCAAAACCAGTTGAGATCAATCCACCCAGAATGGACCTCAATCCGGTGTAACCGAACAAAGCCTTAGGCCTTGTTCGTTTGCTGAGGATTTGATCCAGGTGCTGATTCAATCCAGGCCGGGAACGAGTGGATCGGTGCTTCTCACTCAATCCGTGTCTGTGTCCATTCCATGCCTGTATTCATTCCCTGCCTGCTGTTCGGTTAGCCCAAGATCTGATACGTGTGTGTATCCATTCCCTGCCTGTATCTATTCCCTGCCTGCGGTTCAGTTAGACCAAGATCTGACAGAGGCGTTGCTTGGGGTACTGAACCAGCTAGGACAAGTGTTACTACAAATACATCTCATGAAAAACATTGCAGCAAAAACATGCTCATACAGCAAAATGAAATAAATATGATCTCCCATGTTTTGGGGTTCTGGATCAGCAAGTCTCTGCATCATGCTCTCATATACAGATATAATGGACAGCATCAATAGCAGAGAACCACATAATGTGCAGCCTAATGGACATGCTAGCTGGTGCCAAAAGGACAAAAAGGTGCACCAAAAGACTGACATGATTCTACTCATAAAATTACAAATCTTTTCTCACACAAACCATCACAAAGTGCACAAAGCCTACATACACACAAACCATCACAAAGTGCACAAAGCCTACATAAGTATCCAGGTACTTTGTCCAATTCAATGTTCCATGGTCAGTGCATCCTCCCTGAAAATGATTTCAACCAAAGCATAATAAAATCAATATGTCACTTTAAAAGCTATGATTATTTAAGAAACTAATTAGTGCTTCAGAAGCTCTATCACTGTCTTATCAAACTGAAAGGACAAATGGTTTCTCTGCCTTTCTTATCAAATTGATCCAGAAAATGATGCAATCAAATTTTGCTACAAGTAAATTAACCATACCGGTCATGATCCTTTTCTTTGATCTAAAACTGGCTGCAGTTATCCTAAGTACTAACATGGAAAAAGAAGTCTCTGTTTCTGTCCACAAAATAGAGCACATCTAGAAAAGTGAATCTAACAGTGTGTGCACCTCCAATTGATTTGACTGAACGCATCACTGCAAAAAATGCTAACCAGTGAGCTTTATTTTCCTGCAAAACATCCTAACATACAGAAATGGAAGTGACTACAGCCTCTATGAATCAGCAGCTGCTAACTGTACTTGGATAACAGCTAGCAATAAAATGGACAGTGGTAGTTGCAAACATATTCTGAACTAGTAAGGACAGTGGATACATGGGCTCGTGCTTGGCATCTTTGCTCTGTTCTATCTATAGCATGGGGGATAAACAGAGGTCAGGTACAGAACCAGTACATACATGTACAATGCTTCAGAAGCCATAGATTACTGACCTCTGAATCCCAAAACACCAGAGAACCAGTAACTACAAGTGTTCAATGTTTCCTTGAACGTATAATGCAACAAGAATAGGTCCAGAAAGAAGATTATCAGCATTTGACAATGTTCAAGGCACATTTTAAGCATAGTAATAGCAATCTGGAAGCACGTGAAGGAGTCCAGGACCATTGAATGCATATTATAAGATAATAAACCATCTAACGAGCTTCCCAGTGAAGTGAATTTGCATAGTTCAATGGACAAACACCGGAGAGACGATTGCTGCTTGTAGTACGTATGGAACATGACACCTGAAAGCGCTTTGGAATCCGCCGAGCCTGAATTGATGGAAAGCTTGCTCTTTGCCTTGGCAAATTCAAAGATGCAGATACCCGAAATGACACTGCATCCATTCCCAACCACTAGGTGCTTGGGAATCAACAATGCTGATGTAGTTTTTCAGATGCTGATGTTCCAGTCCTTCATTGGTGCCAACTGCTATATTATAGAAATAGTATATCTTAAGCTATACTAAATTCAGTTTTCTTATGAACACATGTTTTAAGCTACAAATTGGCAGGTCAATGAGATTTGTTTTTCTCGGTGGTTAGACTTACATGCCTACAGAAAAGCAAAAACAATACGTATAGTTTCCTGATAATCAAATCAAAGGGAGATGTGACACCAAAACTAGTTCTTTCCCATCACTCATAATTGTTTGCCTTTTCTCATCACAAGAATGAACTGAACACCACGCCTACCCAATGACTTGCCGTAGCCTATTTCTGTGCACGCTCGTGTGGGATACTGCATAGCTGGATCCGCTTCAGGAGCTCGAGCACCCAAGTTGGAACCCGTCTCCCTCTACATCCCCCTACGAAGAGCCTGATCTTGCGGCCGCCAGCGACCGGAGGCCGGATCTCACCGCCGCTGAACCCAATCCCACCCAGTGCCAAGAAAACCTAGAGAGCTACAGGAGAGGGGAAGTACGCGACGCCTTACCGGAGAGAAGGCGACGAGGAGCCTGGACGTCGGAGGGGAAGCGCCGTCGCCGTCGCGGTGGTGGCTGTGCCGCGCCGTCGTCCCCTGCGGCACTGCGCCCCCAGCTGCGGCACCGCGCCGTCACCCTTGCCGTCGCTCGGCGTCGCGCGGCGAGTCACGGCCGACTTCGTTCCGGAGGTCACCAGGTCCGGATTCGATCCGGGCCGTTTTGTTCATGATGCAATCCAAGTCAGGCCCGTATTGATTCCAGGCCAGACGGAAACGAACGCGCATTTGAGCCCATGTATGGATTGAAAACGGGTCTCTCCAATCCGCCTGGATTGGGCCGTTCCAGGCCTCAATCCGATGGAACCGAACAAGGCCTTATGCAGTTCGATAGCCGGCCTTGCTGCACGGTTTAATAAAGAGGTCTAGTTTGATAAAAGGAACACGTGTAACACGATTCCAACAAAACAATAGCAGACATATCCGAAAGCAAGTTACAATGTATAGAATTGGCCTGCATCTCGCTAATGATCATGCATCTACATTGATTTACAGCAAAATCATGGCTATCAACCTGGGACGACTATCACAGTCTCACAAATAAGCTTGAGTAAAGACCAACAGACAAGCAGCAAAGCCATATATTGCTCACCTATCAACCGATTAATATATTTGCCACCGTGTCCTAGCAAATTGACGTTAGTGTTGAATCATTGCTGATTTTGTTGCCTCTGCTGAGTGAAGTTGGGATTCTGGGTTTGATTCTGAAGGCCCACCATACCCTGCTGCATGTTCTGTGCACCTGCCTGCATGTTCCCATATACCCCTTGCTGCTGCTGCTGCATTCCCATCATGCTGCTATTTGTGGCTCCCATACCGAACACTGCAGCAGAAGTACAGAGTTCAGTGATACAAACTTGAGATGATCATTTTGGCACAAAGTAAAATAGACCAATGACGATTCAAAATCAAAGGCACTTTTCATCCAGCACTGATTCCCCGTCCCCACACTACAGAACCAAGGAAGAGTTCAGTGATACAAACTTGAGATGATCATTTTGGCACAAAGTAAAATAGACCAATGACGATTCAAAATCAAAGGCACTTTTCATCCAGCACTGATTCCCCGTCCCCACACTACAGAACCAAGGAAGCTAGTTGTAGTAGCTACCACCAGAAGAAATGAAACATCAGTACACCCAGTGTGCTAAAAATCTTAAGATCAGAGTGCTCTAAAAACTTCCATAGTTCCATAGTTACTGAATTCTTGTGGTTTTGTAAGACATCCTACCTTCGCATAATCGCAATACAGTAAATTCCAATATATTTTTCCTTTTGAATTGTGATCGGATCAGTATCTAGATTTATGTGACTGAAAGGACTTGCCTCCGCAACGCATAGAAATATTTCTTATATTTATGACCAGTATTCTATCAAATAAGCCAGTAATGCCACCAAAATAGGTTTTTTTTTTTTTTTTTTGCGAAAGGGTAACTTCATATTAAAAAGTAGCACAGTACATCCTAAAGTTTACAAGAACCCCCCCGACTAAACAGGAAATTACAAATACATCCCTCCCAGACAGTTCTAGGTTTCTCTTCAATGCCACCAAAATAGTTGCTAGTCGAATATGATATGTCTCGAATCCATGACTCATAACATTTTTTATTTTTATCTTATCCATTTGACAGTGATAGCTTGAATGAAAAATCTTAGAAAGAGAAAGGGATACATACTTTGGTCAGTCAGCATTTGGGGATGACTCCTCTGTGGAAGCCCACCAGCCATACCGTACTGGGAAACAAATCAAATAATCATAGAAATAGTACAATGAATACAAGAAGTTATGTGTGAAGAATGAAACAATCTAGAAACCGGACAGAGCAAAGGAAGGCAACAAATACTGCAATATTTATATTATATACTACTATATATACTGCCCCTTCAGACTTCAGTAATCAGGAAATCATGTCCATAGTGGACAAGATATCATTAGTATAAGAGAGACAAGATATCATTAGTATAAGAGAAAAAACCTTTATTTAAAAAGGAAGATAACATAAAACTGTAACCTTATTAATCAGACTACCATAAAATTGCAAGAGAAGCCAACAGCCCAAGTGAAACTACCCTAGTCAATCAATTAGAGATGCATGTGCTGAACTTTTTTGGGACAAGACAGATTTTCCGTTGATAATATGAATCATGCAACTACAAAAATAATAGGCTTATATTAATCAGGCCACCCTACATCAAACTCTCATGTGCAATGCAGTAACAAAGTCGTCTTTCTTGAAGATCTACAAGGGCAAAGGGGAATACGGACTGTCACTGCCCAGTAATTGTGATCATTATACCATATGAAGAAATTATTCTATCGGAATAGATGCAGAGAATTATTTCTGACAAAACCTGGATATAGAAGGACAAGAAAAGTAACTGACCTGCATTTGTGGCATAAGCGACTGTGATCCAGGCATATTTGCCATCTAAAATGCAAAACCGAACCAGGCAAGATTAGCCAATCATGAGACCATGTACAAAAATAATGTATAGATAAGGCTAGCGACTGAACAAACTAAGAATTTTTTTTTCTCTAGTCCATCTCATAAGCTCATAAATGCTTATCTATAAACTCCAACTATAAATTTAGGAAAATGAAGCAACTTATTTTCCTCACTAAATTATTAAGAAAAGGTATATCTAACCATCTGTGAGTTTGATGATGCCTGTGCAGCATTGAACATTGCACTATTTGCAGCTCCAGTAAACTGGCCCAAATGACTTCGTAGTTGAGCTCCTTGATTCAATTGACTCTGAGCCATGCCTGGTTGCATACGTCCAGGCTGCATCTGTCTGTTATGAAACTGTTGTGACAAGGCTTGGTTGTACTGCATTTGCTGTTGACCAGGGACCTACAAAAGGTTTTCTTTCTTTAGAAATTTATAAGTTTTCAGGTGAAAGAATTATTCAAGCAAAAGAGGGAGTCAGTAATTGCCTGTAGTTTTTGTTGAGCCTGCCCCTGTAAATCTTGTAGCTGAGGAAGTGCACTCTACAGGGAAAAATGTGGATTCCGAACAGAATCAAGAAGGGAAACACATACTACAGAAAATCTATAAACTAAAGCACATCCAGAGCCCCAAATGTAAACCTAACTTTACCTGAGCTAGCATCCCAGCAGCTGATGGCCTTAGCTGCTGCTGAGCATGCAGTTGCTGTTGTTGAGATGCTTGCATCAGCTTTTGCCTCTGCTGTTGTGGTGTTAGGTGCTGCTGGGGGGACGGGGTATTCATCATATTGGTGCCTGACCTAGGAGAGTTAGCATATGGCATCGGAGGAGTGGACACATTCTCAAAATTAGGGGTTCCTGTGGTTCCAGGTGATGGCGCAGGTCTTCCAAGTAACTGTCCTCCAGATGCCTGCAAGTAGTACAAAGGCAGAAATATCAAACATTTATCTGAGTTTGGTTATTGCCATCCCTAGAAACTATCCTATGAACACCTTGAGTAGATGATTGATGTCATGAAAAAACAGAATGGACTATGCCAGTCAATCAGCATCTTTTTTAAAAGAGGTTTTCGACCAAAAGAGCAATAACAATAGAAGATGGACCTCTTCTAATATCATAATAATAACTCAGTTATAATTATAGAACAGAAAACTGAACCTGGTTTCCCTGGTTGTTGACACTATTAGGTGCAAATGTTGACGTATTTTTGGGATAACTACCTGCAAATACAAATAGTAATTAGATGCACTTTTGTGAAATACATCTCCAATGCATGCAAGGAACTTTTACCGCACATATCTCCAATTAACATGGCAAAGAGTTAAACATATGAGGAACTTTTACAGCACACATAATAAGCACTAATCCTAGCACAATTGGAGTTCGGTCTATAGCACATGAAAATGAGGCAATCCATAGATGTCAAAACTCAAAACAAGGATAGCTACATTAAGACAGTTTAGATACACAAGAAAAATCTACGTACCAGAACTATCACCAAAATTTTGTGCACCGTCTCCTAAAGGAAGCACTTCTATCAGATGGCTAGGAAGAGATTGTGGCTGCCTCTGATCTCCAGGTACCCGTAATCCTGACAATCAAATAATTTTAGTAGAGCTATACGTACTAAAACTGTAACACAAAATAGAAGTGCAAAGACTATTTATTTTGGAAATCTAATTGCATTTTTTATTGACATTGACAAAGCACTATGCCTTTCACCTTCACCATAATTTACTGCTGCTCTGAGTAGGCCTTCCTGCTCCTGTATCTTTGCAGCTTGTGCTTTGTCCAATGTAGGACCAAGATTTGTCCCCTGACGGGTTCCCAGCCCATAGCTCTTACGGCAATCAGCAATTACTTTCTCAGCAGTTTCGCATGCACTAGCAATCATTTGTATTCTAACCTGAAAGGAATGATACCAGGTCCATTCTAATCAATAGATAGCCAATAAATCAAGCTAGCAACAAATGCTATAGGTTTCCATTCTTCATACTAAATTGGTCACCTGTAATTTTTCAATCTGTGTAGGCACCGGTAGATTAGTTATTCCAGACAATAGTTGCTCTCTCTTTGTAGTTTCCTCAACTTCCATCTCAGGCAGCAGTTTTGACGACAGCATTACAGGTAGTACTGCAATATTCATACCGAGCAGATAAGGATTATGCTGCACACTAATAACAAATAACTGTACAAACCATTTACAGTATGCAAAATGGGAACACTAAATTGCAATGCATCATGAACAATTAGAGCGGCCATTTCCAATTGTTGGAGTACTTGTGTATTAGGCCCATGAGGCTAGGCCCATGAGGCATGTATGCTGCACTATAGAGCTACCCTTCCTAGGGTAAGCCCAGTAAGAGAGAATGGAATTCTAGCATGGTATCAGCTATCGCTCGATCCTCTCCCTCCCAGGCGCCGCCGCCAAGTGACCCGCCGCCGGCGCCGCCGCAGCTGGTCCCCATGGCCGGCCGGCCCACTCCCTCTTCCTTTTACCCCTTCCCCTCTCTCTCCTATCAGGTCGCGTGCGGCCCAGGCGCCGCCGCGTCTGGCCCAGGCGCCGCCGCCGCCAGACTCGCCTCCAGCACCGCCGCCGCGGCCGCGGGGGCTGCAGGCGGGCGGTGGGGAGCCGCGGGCGGGCCGATCCCGCAGGCCCTGCCTCTGCCGCCGGCGCGCACCCAGGCGCGAGCGCGGGGGCCCGACCAGCTGCCACCCCGAGCGTCGTCTTCCCCAGACGCGGGCGCGGATGGCTTCTGGCTGGTCCCAGGCGCGGGCGCCGCCGCGTTCCCTGGCGCGGGTGCGGGCGTGGGGGCCCCAGGCATCGCCGCGTCTGCTGCTGGTCCTCCTCTTCTGGCGATGTCTCCCCCGGTTCTTCCAGACCCTGCTGGATCTCCGCGGACGCCGGCTTTGGTGGCTGGCGTCGGGGCCCCAGGCATCGCCGCGTCTGGCTCCCATCCACCGGGCGCGGGCAGGAGCCACTTCGGGGCGCACGCCGCTTCAACCAGGGGCACTGCCGCCGCCCTCTTCACCAGCGGGCTCACAGCGCCGCCGCCTCACAGCGCCGCCGCCTTCTTCACCAGCGCGGGCGCGTGCGGCCCAACCTTCTTCCCCGGCACGGACCCGGGCACCGCCGCAGCCCAGCGCGCTCCCAGCGCCGCCGCCTCTCTGGCTGCGGGCGCGAGGGCCGGCGCGGCCGCAGGCTTCCCTAGCCCAGGCGCGGCGCGGCCCGCCGGGCTTGGTGCAGCGCTGCGCGGCGCGGACCTCTCCATCCCCGCGCCCGGCACGCTCCAACCACCGCCGCCAGTGCACTCTCGGCAAGATCGTCGCCCAGCCGCACTCCACCGACGCCGACTCTCGGCCGCGGGCGGGGCCGGCGTGGCGGCGCGTTCTCTCCTTCCTCGCCACGGGCTTCTTCCCTGGGCCGCGGCGCCGCCCCGCCGCCGCCGGCGTTTCTTACGGGTTCTCTCCCCGGCCGAGCGGGGGTGGGGGGCCGTGGCCGCCGTCGTCGCGGACGGGGACGTGGTGAGCCGGCCACCGCCATGCTCGGCCGCTCCTCCGGGTTTTACCTAGCCGGCGTCCCCGTGGACTACACCTTCAGGCGGTGCTAGCTTACACGACCCGTACCTAGGGCACCCCTCTCCGTGGCCTTTCCAGGCTCCCGGTGGTGAGCCTCGCCCGCCGGCCACCGCCATGCTTGCTGCTGCTTCGCCGGGCTTTCCCCCAGCAGCGTCCCCGTGGGTTACACCTTCCGGCGCCTCGCCCGGGCCGGCCGGTTGGGACTCGGCGGCCTTGGCACACTCGCCCCGGCACTATGGGCCCGACAACTCTGTCGGCCCACGGTGGATCGCCGGTCGGGTGCCACCTTCCACACCACTCCCGATCCCGGTATGCTCTCCTCCGCCCACCCACCTTCTTCCTCTCACCCTTCGTCCATCATGGTCGCAAATGACTCGTGTCTTCCTGTCACGTCCGTGGGTACCGCCGGCGCACATGGCTCCTTTCATATTCCTGATGTTCTTGTGGCTCCCGGTATGGTTCACAACCTCCTCTCTATTCGTCGCTTCACTGCTGACAACTCTTGCTCGGTTGAGTTTGACCCCTGCGGCCTCACCGTGCGGGAGTTGGCCTCCCGGCGTCCTCTTCTCCGTTGTGACAGCACTGGACCTCTCTACACCCTTCGTTTTCCTAGTTCCGCTGCATCGCCTTTGCCCTCCACTTCACCTCCTTCGGCATCTGCCCTCACCACCTCCACTACGTGGCACCGTCGTCTCGGCCATCCCGGCCGGGCTGCTTTGACACGGCTCGATCCACGGCTCCACGGCGTGCCTTGCTCTCGCGCTCCCGATGAGCACTTGTGTCATGCGTGCCAGTTGGGCCGTCATGTTCGCCTTCCTTTTTCCAGTTCTTCTTCACATGCGGCTCGCATCTTTGACCTTGTACACTGCGACCTGTGGACATCGCCTGTACTCAATATTTCTGGCTATAAGTACTATCTTGTGGTGGTCGATGATTTTTCTCATTACTTGTGGACTTTTCCCTTGCGTGCCAAGTCCGATGCCTTCCCCGCGATTCTCCACTTCTTCGCGTGGGTGTCCACTCAGTTCGGCCTCACCATCAAGGCCGTCCAGTGTGACAATGGCCGTGAGTTCGATAACTCCACCTCGCGTGCTTTCTTCCTCTCTCACGGTGTCCAGCTGCGCATGTCTTGCCCGTACACCTCCTCTCAGAACGGCAAGGCTGAGCGCATGATTCGCACCATCAACGACACCATGCGCACGCTTCTTCTCCGGGCCTCACTTCCTCGCTTCCTCGGGCCGAGTGCTGCACACCTCCACCTACCTCCTTAACCGCCCCTTCCTCCTTCCGCACACCACGCTCTCCAGCACTCTCCGCCGGTACGACCACCTTCGGGTCTTCGGGTGTGCGTGTTACCCGAACACCACCGCCACCGGCTTCCCCACAAGCTAGCTCCTCGGTCCACTCGTGTGTCTTCCTCGGGTACTCCCCGGATCACAAGGGTTACCGGTGCTATGACCTCACCTCTCGTCGGGTCCTCATCTCTCGCCATGTGGTGTTCGATGAGTCGGTGTTCCCCTTCTCCACCACCCCTACCCCCACTTCCACCCCGGAGCTTGACATCTTCTCTTTGTTTCCCACTGACGCGGTGGTCGAGCCACTTTTCCAGTTGTCTCCTGCAGGTACTACAGCACCGTGCTCCTCGCCGGAGCCGTGCCCCAGCTCACCGGCGGCCAGTGCCTCTCCCGACCCTGCTCCCTGCTCGACCATGGAGGGGCCGAGCGGGGTGGGGGTCCCGAGCCGCCGCCTCAGGAGCCGCCTCAGGCGCCACCTGCGGCGTCTCAGGTGCCACCTGCGCCACCTCAGGCGCCACGTCCCGAGCCGCCGCCTCAGGTGCACGTGTACCAGCGCCGTGCACCGACTGCGCCGCCACCACCTGCGCCACCTCAGGCGCCACCGGCGCGCTTCGCCCAGCCGGTGCACGTGTGTACCCGGTGCCACCGGCCCGAGCCGCCACCGCAGGTGGCCCTTCTTCGCCGGGTCAGTCGCACCCGCCGGTGGTGTCCTCTCTCCGCCGGGGACACCGTCGCCGCCGCCTCGGCCGCCGGGTGCCCGTGTCGCGACACCGGTCTACCACCCGCCGCTTCTTCACCGGGACCTCGTCACACTCACCATATGGTGACGAGGCGGGCGCCCCGCCCGCAGGCCCCTCCTCCGCCACCGCTGCGAGACGGGGATCTCTCCAGTATCCTCTTCCGTCCGCGAGGCCTTGGCGGACCCCCATTGGCGCCGTGCGATGGAAGAGGAGTACGCGGCACTCCTCGCCAACCAGACCTGGGATTTGGTGCCCCGTCCGCGAGGCTCCAACGTCGTCACCGGCAAGTGGATCTCGGACACACAAGCGCCGGCCGATGGTACACTTGAGAGGTACAAGGCTCGTTGGGTACTCGGGGTTTCACTCGGCGCCACGGGGTTGACTATGATGAGACTTTCGGTCCGGTGGTGAAGCCCGCTACCGTCCGCACCGTGCTCCGCTTGGCTCTCACCCGCTCTTGGCCGGTGCACCAGTGGATGTGAAGAATGCTTTTTCGCATGGTCTTCTCGGTGAGACATCGTTCTTACCGATCGGCCCAGTGGGTTTGTTGACTCCTCCGGTTCCGAGATGGTGCCGGCTCAACAAGTCTCTCTATGGCCTCAGCGAGGCTTCCGGGCATGGAACCACCGGTTTTCACGCTTTCCTCGACCACCTCGGGTTTTGTGGAGGCCAAGTCGACACGTCCCCGTACATCTATCACCATGGGGCCGAGGCTGCGCATTTTCTTCGCTCTATGTGGATGACATTGTCCTTCTGGCCTCTCAGTGAGTCATTTCTTCGCCGGATCATCACCTCTCTTGGCGGGAGTTCGCGATGAAGGATTTGGGTGTGCTTCATCACTTTCTTGGGGTCACTTTGTTGAACCTCATCCACCGGGCTACTTCCTCGGTATACTCTTGACATACTTGAGCGAGCCGGGATGACAGATTGCAACCCCCGCTCCACTCCGGTTGACACTCGAGCAAGCGTCGAGGCGAGAGGGTCCCCGGTGACCGATCCCACCGCATACCGCAGTCTTGCTTTGGTGCTCTTCGCACCTCTCACCTTCACCAGCCCGACATCACCTATGCGGTTCGGCGGTTGTGCCTTCATATGCATGATCCTCGGAGCCCCACCTCACCGCTCTCAAGCGTCTCCTCCCGGTATCTCCGCGGCAGACCGCCGACTATGGCTCGCTCCTTCACCGACGGTCCTCCTCTACGAGATGGTTGTCTACACCGACGCCGACCGGGCCGGCTGTCCGGACACTCGACGGTCCACCTCGCTACGCCGTCTTTCTCGGAGGCAACTCGGTGTCCTGGTCCTCCAAGCGCCGCAGTGGCCTCCCGCTCCAGTCCGAGTCGAGTACCGCGCCGTCGCCAACGGTGTGGCCGAGGCTTCCGGCTCCGGCGGCTCCCCCCGAGCTCCATAGCCCCCTTCGCCGGGCCACGCTCGTCTGCGACAAACGTCGGTGCGGTCTACCTCTCCACCAACCCCGTTCGGCACCGGGCACGAAGCATGTGGAGATCGACCTTCACTTCGTCCGTGATCGGGTGGCCATCGGCGAGGTGCGGGTCCTCCATGTACCGACCACCTCCCGGTTCGCCGACATCTTCACCAAGGGCCTCCGTCGTTGCCGACCTTCACCGACTTCCGCTCCGGCCTCAACATCACCGGTGGCTAGTTATGTGTTGTGGGGGCCGTGTATGTGCTCTTTCTTTTATGTTGGTCCAGTCTGGAACTCCGCTGCGCCGGTAGTTCAGACTGCGGGGGAGTGTTGGAGTACTTGTGTATTAGGCCCATGAGGCCCATGTATGCTGCACTATAGAGCTACCCTTCCTAGGGTAAGCCCAGTAAGAGAGAATGGAATTCTAGCACCAATATATTTTTGTGGGGCCATTTCCATTGTGTTTATTTATCTCAGAATAACCTGCCATGAAAATATGAAATTATGGCCATGACTAGTAGAAAACTTTGAAAGTCTGGGACCTCATTCAGAATTTTGATCAGAGGAAATAAACATCGGTTGACAGTAAGAAAACTATTGGATTGACTCTTCACGTGTAATAAAACTTGTGAGAAAACCCTAGAGAAACGGCACAACAACAAAAAACAGTATTAGCCCAACTAGTCAGTCTTCTAGTCCTCATTCATCCTTACTTCAGAAACAAAATCATAGGGTATTTTTTTTTCTAAAAATATATGGAACCATAGATGAACATATAATCTCAAGAATCATAATCTCATCAGGTGTTGAGCAATACTGGGCCATGAAGAACCAAAGACTATTTGGTGTTCGATCAAATATACGGGGAAAATGTTTGATAGATTCCTTTGGACTTAATACAGTTGGTCACCTAACAAAACTAAACTGAGCGTATTTTGATATTAGATAGATAACTGCTTCACAAATCACATGCTTCCACTGATAATGTTTCAAAGAAAGCTTGTCGTTCATTTCTTAACTGAACCAACAAAAATTTTATAGACAAGGCTAATGAACTCTTAAGATATCTCTGGAAATTGCTGTCCCTGAACTGGAGACGCTCTATTCCATAACTGAATCAGTAAACCATGCAACTAGAACATAACCAACAGATGTTGAACTCTCCTGTGTTACATCAAACTACATATCAATTATGATTTCTATGAGAAACAAATCCCATTATGTGATAACTAAATCGACAGAGATAAACAGAAGGCATGCACATCCATAAAGGGGGAAATAAAAACAAAACTGAGAAGCATACTTGTAGCATTCTCGGCATTGACATTCCGGGGGTACACGACAAACACCTTGGACACATTCTTAATGTCCTCCACAATGTTGAAGAGCTCCATGCTCACCATCGAGAACTGCCCCAGCACGTCCTGCCTGCAATTCACCCCGAGGCAGCCACACCACACCGGTCAGCAATCGCGCAGCGACACCACACGAGCAGAGCAGAGGCATCCTAATTAAACCCTAGAATCCACTGCGGCCATCAACCAGTAGCCGACAGGATGGGGTACAGGGCTGGGGGTGAAGTTACTACCACTTGGGGGAGGCGCTGGGATTGGTGCGGGCGATGACGTCGAAGTCCTCGAGGATGCGGGAGATGGCCTTGTACAGCCCCACCGCGCGCGCGCGCATCCCCTCCAGGTTCAGCTGCTGCTGCACCCCCGCGCTGAGCCGCTCCACCCGGGGAGCCGCCTGCTGCTCCCCGGAGGCTGCGCCCGGGGGCGGCGCGCCAGCGGCGGGTGCTGCACCGAGCGCGGCCGCCGCGGGGTCCATCGCCGGAGCACTTGCGTTGGGGGCGGCGGTGGTGCGGCGGAGGCCGGGGCGGACTCGAATCGGAAGGTGTTGTCGCGTGTCCGGATCTTCGTTGCCTGTGAAAGGGCGGCACCGCCAGTTTCCGAGTCTGACATGTGAGGGCCCGGGGCCAGTCAAGTCAAATACTCTGCAGTCTCCACTCGACAAAACATGTGTCCAAAATGCAAAATCTCATAATGCAAATTTGAAGAATTGAAGTGGACCGAAGCCTAAATTAAGTAAATTTATAGAGTTGTCATTAACTCAAACTATTTAAAATTTGATTAAACTTAGAGTTAATGTACTTATACGAGCAATGCACCTATATTTACAACATCAGATTAGTATCACTAAATATATCTTGAAATATGTTTTCATAATATAGTTATTTCGTGTTATAGATGATGTCACATTTTCCTATAAAGTTTATAAAACTGAATGATATTTTTCTTATTTAAAAACAATTTATTTTGGTACGGATGAAGTTTCATCTTGACTATGTTGAGGAGTTTGCTAGTTGAAAAATAATTCTTTAGCATTGTATAAAAGCAACTCCAAGAAACTTTGTAAAATTTAGATGCTAAATTGTAAGATTTAGCTATTATGTAAATAGAAAGTCCGTCTAAAATATAGAATTCTTTTTTGAGGGGTAAAATCTAGAGTTTTACAACAACTTAGAAAAAATAAAAAAACACATATAGCAAGCATGACTCGCTCAGGAAATATAGCCAGCTAGAATGTTGGGATACCTGGAAAAAAAATGGAAAACGATATAGGACAAGTGGTTGGGACGCTTTTTAGAGCACAATATAATTATAAATGGCTTTATATGTTTACCCATCTGTTGGAGTTACTCTAAGTACGTAGAAATGAAATGATAAAAACACTATGATTCTCATATTGTGGATGGAAGGACACACCAAGTCTCGTTTGATGTACATGTATCAACCTTAGTCCTTATGTGTTGGAATTAGTTGAGATGGAATTTAGTTTAACTTCAACATACTTGGAATGAGCTTAACTAAAGTTTACTCTCATGGATCAATTGGATCTCATGAAACAACATCACATTCACACCCATAATTATCTTAGCCACAGTATATAATCTGAACCCTAAAGAAACCAAAAAAAATGCACAGAGGATTTATATTGGAACGCGATTCGACGTCAAATCTGGGTTAGTAGTGTCATTCGAGAGTCAAAGCAGAGCACCACGATACAGGAAACAGAGTATGCTAAGGGTGCTCATGGCAACTAACAGAGTATTGCTCACTACAACAAGAACGATGTATAAAGAATCAAAATTCTTATGGAACACCTATGCGTAGCTGCAAATTTTCCGTTTCACCCCGTCATATCAGGTTCCATCTCCAGGACCATCGTCGGCAAGAGTTCATGCAGCCATGCCATCGCCGTAGTCTTGCACGCCTGACGTGTCGGTGAAAGTGTCAAGATCACTCCATCCCTTGAAGAACTCGTCCACGTCTCCATGCGATTGCTCCGTAGTACAGGATTCTGGATGTTCTACGGGAGCGCAGTGCGGCATGCTGATGCCGCCAAAAATCTGATCCAGCTGCAGGCATACTTGCTCTTCTCTACTAAGAGCCTGCCCTGAATGAGGTTCTTGGCCTTGGTTTGATGATCCGAGGCCTGATGTTGCCAATATCATCGCGCAAAAAGCTTCAGCGGATGGCGCCCCCTGGTTCACGAATTGTTCTCGATGAAAAGCTTGAGGCTGGTTTGAGAAATATTCTTGGTTTTGAGCGAGTTGCTGATCCAGAACAAAGGGTTCTTGATGGCTTGGTCCAGCGTCACGGTAGCAAGCATCCAGGATGGTCATGGATGATTCTTTGCTAAATCTAGCGTCTGAGCCCCAGAAATTCCCATCCGATGATGTCTCATAGTTCTGGAACGGCTGTTCTTGATTCTGCGCGCGCGCCGCCGCGAGGCCGTGATCCGGCGTCGCCGTTGTTCTCACGGAAGACGTAGACGTCTTCGACGCGGTCCCGGTGGCGACGCGCTTGTGCTGAGGCGTCCCGGCTTCTAGCTCTTGGACCTCGCCCTCGCCGTCGTCGCTGTCGGGCACGCGCTGGCGCTTCCGGCCGTGGCCGGTGAACGAGACATGACAGAGCTTGACGGGGCACGGGGGGCACTGCGGCGGCGAGGTGATGGTGTACTCGTGCATGACCCACCCCGTGCTGCCGCTCTTGCACCGGCCCACGTGCAGGTTGAGCGAGTTCTTGCCCCACGTCACCTCCTCGCCGCGCAGGCACATCACCTTGTCCCGGGCGCCCTTCTGCCCCACCCACGTCCAGCGCCCGTCGTCGCAGCTGCGGTCCTGGCGACCGGCGCCGCCGGCCGCGATGCGCTCGAAGAAGTAGGCCTCGTCGTCGTCGGTGCGCCGGTGGCGCGTGAGCAGCGTCCAGGGGTGGCGCGAGCTGGCGGTGGCCGCCTCGGCGTCGTCGTCGTCGATGATGATCCCCGGGACCGCCGTGGGCTGGCCCAAGGCGCGTGGCATGAGGTAGAACTCCACGAGCTCCTCCGGCGTGGGGTGGAACCGCACCCCCGGCGGGAGGCCCAGGGCGTCCGCCGCCGTCGACATGGTGATTGGTTGATTGGTGGGCAGCTTCTTGGAGCTCCAGGCGCGCGGAGGAGATGAGCAGACGGGTGACGCCGCGTGGGCACAGGTCTTAGATTTATATCCGATGGAAGTACGGTATGGATGGAATTTTTTTGTTTGAAGAATCGGAGTCGTTTTCTTAAAAAATAATAATAAATGATAATAATATGATAATAGAATCGTACTCGATGTAGTGACGGATTTTTACAATGTTCCTTCTCTGCTCAGAAAATAATCATCTGAAACCATTAGTGGAATTTCTCGAGCACAATGGAATTCCAAAGCCAGAGATTGCATTACTTATGTTGTTATTTCGTTCTATAGTCGTCCTATCATTCTTTCTGACATTGAAAATGATACTAAGCCTAGGATTCGTGAATGGGAGAGTCTGTTTTTGTTCGTGGTAGCTATTGGTTTCTGCTAGATTGGTACACTTGACAATATGATAACACAATAGAATACTAGTGATCCATTTCTATTTTTTTCTAGGTTGGCATTGAACAAGACTATATTGGTAGGATGTTGCTGAAGAATCCCTGGATTCTTTCAACTTGTGTGATAGAGTCATAGAGAAGTACAGTCATATGCTATTGTTTTTCAACCGAAAAAGGTACTACAATTGCCATGCCTCAAGTTCATGTTCATTTATGTTTTCCTATGTTGCCTTTTTTTTGTCAGGAGTAGTCAACATTTTTCCATTCAGATTTCCCCAACGGTCCTTGGCATTGCTGTGAAAAGTTGGCCTCGTATTCTCTTGGCTGTTGTTCTTCGAAAATACGAAGTTTTTGCGCTGCTTGCAGTTCGTATCGGCAGTCCCATCACCGGCTCAGCGCACACTACGGCTCGCCGCATGAAGCTCTGCATGACACTTCCGCCGCAAAGGTCGATGGGACTGGACTTCGAATTCGAACTGCCGCCTCATGAATCGCAATCGCAACTAACCCCCAACGGCTCCCACTCCACCAGCCGCCGCTCGCCGCCTCGCCCGCACGGCCGCACCTACAAAAGAATTGGCAAAGCCCGCCAGCAGCAGACCAGAGAGTGCGTCATCGAGAACCCGTTGCCACTTGCCACCACCGGCGGCGCATCGACAGCCAGCGCGATCGACCCATGTCCCGCGAGAAGCCGCCGGCGATGGCGGCGCCGCCCGTAGTCTCCACGGGCTGCTCCGGCCTCATGTCCTTCTCCTGCCTCTCCCGCCACCGCCGCACCGTCCCGCAGCAGCCGGCGCCGCGGCGAAGAAGCGACGTCGACGGTGGCGCCGGCGCCGGCGCGGCCTTGGAGGCCGCGGAGAGGTGCTGGAAGAGGGTGCAGCTCCTGGAGGATGAGGTCAAGAGGCTGTGGTGGCTGAGCGGCGGCCACGAGGTGAGGCCACCTGCGCCACGCGCCACCGAGCGCGTCGTCAGGGGCCACGCGGTGGCCGCCGATCGCGTCGCTGGGAACGGCGCCAAGGCCACGGCGGTGGGCGGCAGCGGCGTGAGCATGGGCACGAGCACGACCGACGCCATCGCCGCCACGAGGCGTGGCACCGTCGGCCACGGCGCCTGCTGCGGCGTGCACGAGGTGTTGAGGCTGGAGGACGGCGGCTACATGCGCGAGGTCAGGCGGGTTGGGCGCCCGTGGGAGCGGCTGGCCGTGCAGGTGTCGCGGCCCGCCGTCCCCACGGACGCCGAGAGCGCATCTGAGGTGAGTTTTCGGTTAACGTCGTTGGTTATTAATGACATCATATACGATCCATTCGATCCAAGGATGAATGCATCTCCACGCCATTGATGTTTGGTCTGACAATTTCGCCGTCTTCTTCACCAGGTTCTTGACAAGATGGCGGCAAGGAGGCCCGAGGACCTGTGGAAATTTCTGTTCCAGGAAATACCGCTGAAGGACATCACCGGCCAAAAGAACCCCGGCGAGCCCATACGGCGCCGGACGGCGAGCAGGCCGATCTCAGGGGACGACCTCGTGGAAGCTGTCGTCCTGGACGCAATGGGCAAGCTGGAATATTTGGTCCTCGAAGGCCTTAAGATCCAGATGGCCGCACCGGCTACCGAACCCGCCACGGCCACCGCCGCCGTCGGCGATGGGAAGCGGGACAAGGCCGTCGTCAGCAAGGACTGCATGGTCTATGTGGTCCTGATGCAGGCGAGGGATCCCAAGGAAAGGTACGGCGCCATCGGCGAGCCCATGATCGGGCTGATCGAGGCGTCTCTGGAGATGAAGGATGCCACGGTGGTGAGGCGGCGGATGCTGGGGCTGCATGTTGCCGGGATCAGCTCCGTCATGAGGAGGCCCGGTGATGGCAGATGCGTGCTGTGGAGTGCGTATCTGAGGCGATGCAAAGAATCACAGGATGGCGACGGCGGAGGCGATGGCTGCCGGTGCATTTTCCTTCGAAATCCGGATCGTGTCTTCAAACGGTAGAGATTGGAGGGTTTTACCGAGAAAATAGGATGCATATGCACCGGATCCGTGTGTTCTAGCCCACATCTTACTAACACCAACCTTAGTTCTCTTTTCATATATTTTTTTTCACGAACGTGTAATAGCCATTTTTTTCATAATTGAAAGGCATATTATTTGCAGTAAGAAAGGAGGTGAACAATTTAATTTCCTTTTGTATAAAATATGTATAAGTCTGTCAATGACAGTCTTGTGTGCTTTTCTTCTATATAAAAGTAGATATTACCTCTGTCAAAAAATATTTTTTATATTTAATTTTCTATAGATATTATAATAATATAGATATAATAATAATAAAGCCGGGAACCGACTTATGATCAAGAGTCCGGTGCTAATTACATCTCCGGTAAACGAAACGAGTTCGACCGGGAAAGAGAAACAAAAAAACCCTAAACCGCGGCGCCTTAATATAAGGCTTTACTCTCGCCAAAAATAGCATAGATCTTTTCCCTTGCGGGCACCACGCGCGGCGCCGCCATGTCATATAGCGACGGCGAGGAATCGTATACTCCGTCGTATGATGACGACGACGGCGAGGATTACTTCAGCAGCATGGACGTCGAAGGTGATGAGTGCTCCGACGATGGCATGAATGAGTCCGGCCAAAGCGACGGCGATGACGTAGGGGACGTCGACGACGACGATGACGATATGCCGCTGGCCGCCGAGAGAAACGATAAGGGCTATGTTTTCGAGACCTTGGCCGATGTGGGCAAGCTTCAAGACGAGGTCACGACGAGTGTTTCCGAGCTGCTGTCGATCCCGTGGGGCTTGGCCGCCGCCTTCCTGCGGCACTGCCGGTGGGACCCCGAGCGGCTGGAGAACGAGTGGTTCTCCGACGAGCGGCGCATCCGCGAGGCCGTGGGCCTGACGGAGGACCAGGGCGACGCCGGCACGGCGGTCAACGACCGGTCGCTCACCTGCGCCATATGCTTCGACGTGCACGGCCCCGGCGCGATGCTCTCGGCGGGCTGCGCGCACTACTACTGCCGCGAGTGCTGGGGCGGCTACATCCACGCGGCGGTGGGCGACGGCGCGCGGTGCATAGTGCTGCGGTGCCCGCACCCGGGCTGCGCCGCGCCCGTGGTGCGGGAGCTGGTGCGCGAGGTCGCCGCCGCCGGCGAGGACGACCTGGCGCGGTACGAGACGTTCGTGGTCCGGTCGTACGTGGAGGAAGGCACGAGCAAGTACGTGCGGTGGTGCCCCGGGCCGGGGTGCACGCTGGCGGTGAGGGCCAAGCCCGGGTCGGCGCTGTACGAGGTGGCGTGCGAGTGCCGGCACGTGTTCTGCTTCCGGTGCGGCGAGGACGCGCACCGGCCGGCGTCGTGCGAGGCGGCCCGGGAGTGGACGGCCAAGAACAGCTCGGACGCGGAGAACGCCAACTGGGTGCTGGCCAACACAAAGCACTGCCCCGAGTGCCGGCGGGCGATCGAGAAGAACCAGGGCTGCAACCACATGACGTGCGGCGCCCCCTGCCGCTACGAGTTCTGCTGGATCTGCCTCGGCCCGTGGTCGCTGCACGGCGGCAACTACTACTGCAACCGCTACAAGCCGGAGAACGCCAAGGAGGAGAAGCGGCGGGCGCACGCCAAGGCGTCGCTGGACCGGTACATGCACTTCTACGAGCGCTGGGCGGCGCACTTCTCGTCGATGAAGAAGGCGAGGGAGGACCTCGACCGCATGGAGGGCGGAGAGTTGACGGGGTTCGCCGAGGCCAACGGCGTGTCGCAGGCGGAGCTGGGCTGTCTCGTGGAGGCGTTCGCGCTGATCGTCGAGTCCCGGCGGGTGCTCAGCTGGACGTACGCGATCGTGTACTACCTGGACCCGGTGCGTGACAAGGCCAAGCACGAGCTGTGCGAGTTCATCCAGAGCGAGGCCGAGCAGTCGCTGGAGAAGCTGCACAAGTGCGCCGAGTTGGAGTGGAAGGAACTCAAGGAACTGACGAAGGATACAGCCGCCGCCCCTGCTGCCGCTGAGTTCCCCGCAGCTTTTAAGGTGTACATGGCGAAACTATCTGACGTCACCAGAGTGACGCGAAACCACTTCGATAAGCTCGTGGAGGGCTTCGAGTCCGGCATGCCTGAGTTCCAAGTGATGACCTTACTGTGACTGAATGTGTATAACGTGGGCGTTGAAGTCCCCCGTTCCTTTTATTTGTGTAATGCTTCTTCTGGTCGATCATTTTTTGTCTCTCCCAAATTCAACTGTCTAATATGTGATTTTTGTGTGATTGTGACGAAAATGCTGCATGCTTCAACTTTACACGGTTACCGACTTCTCACAATAGTAGTGTCCAGCGATGGTGGCGCTGTTATGCGTTATTACCCTATGGGGCGTTGCTGATGACTTCATTCCGGAGGCGTGGGGAGACGCCGCCGTGTGGGGGTGTCGGATAGCCTGCCCCTGGGAGGACTGTAGCGGGGTGAAAACCTAGGCCGGCTTGCTCGGGCCGGCGGCAGTGGCGCGACTTGCGTCATCTTCCTTCTTGAAGGTGCCGTCGAAGCTTCGTCCGTCTCGGCAGGCCATGGTCTCTCTACTTCGTCGGAGCAGCTCCTTGACTATGCCTATTATGTGCATCGTTGTCATCTCCACAGCAGTTTGTCAGGTGCTTGGTGTCGACGTCGTCCTTTTGCCCCTGTGGGGGTATAAACCCCATATACCCTCACGGCTTACTTTGGGCCAGCACGAGATGACCAGGCCGGCCCATCAAGCTTCAAGACCGATCGACCCAAACTGGTCGGACAGCCTAAAACGGGCAAGTTTACCAGAAACCGACAAGGAGGATAGAACTAGCTGAGATAGGAAAGTTTCTGTAAAGTCTTAAAGCACGAAAAACTTAGTACCAGATAGGCAATATCCGACTTGTAACCTTGCTCCCCGTGATATAAGAAGAGCAAGGACCCCCCCTCATTTAGGGACACGAAATCTGGCATAACGCACAGACTCGCACATCCACATCCATAATCGAAACAGAGAGCATGACTAGGGTTTTACGCATCCTTGCGGCCGAACAGGTAAACCTTGTGTGATTGTTCCCTGTTTACATCTCGCTTGCAATCTCGTACGCCTTCCGCCAATCCATTACCGGTCAGGGCATACCCTTGATCGGACTATCGCCGATATTTCGTCGACAGTGGCGCGCCAGGTAGGGGGTGCGCACCGAGATTTTACGTCAAGCAAGATGATTTCCTTCCCGGCTTCCATGACCTTCGAAGCCGGCCTTACCTTCAACTTCGGAACGTTCACCTGGACTTCCAACCCAGCAACTACCGTTGCAACTCTCACACCTCCGGCCATCATGCCGACTACGGTACCAGCAACAGTGGCTGCACCTAGTCAGATTCAGCTAATCCCGGTGACCACCGTTGTGATCCCCACTGATCCACCTTTAACGGTTGACCGCTCGACGTCAACACCTCCGATCGGTTCAAACCTTTCCCAAAGGAGGCATGCCAACAGTACGGATCTGCTTCGCTTGATCCATCAACAAGGCATGAGAATAACAGAAACTCAAGCTAATATCGAATCTCTTCGACAATGTGTTAGGCGCGATGGACAACTTGCGCGACAAAGCCATGTTTCCAACATACCGGTTCCACACCGACGACCAGGCTTGCAGCAGACTGATCTGCGACGACGTATCAATCATCATCACGGTCATGCACAGCAAAACAATAGGCGGGCTAATTTAACCCATAGGAGCCCACAACGGCAGCGGCTCCGACCACGACCTAGCATCACTCGTGGTGGTCGGAGACACCAGTCTGGCGTCATACGGTGAAGGATTTTGGCTGACATCCAAAACCTATGAGAAAGGGGTTCGCAGCAAGCTCTACGGAACAATATTGCTCCGGCCCTAGCAGTGCAAGTTGTCCGGCAAAACACACAAGATCGGGGCTATGTGTCAACAGTCCAGCGCAGAAACGCTCGTCGTAATGAGCGATGGCGAAGACAGAGGGAAGCCCGACAAACTGGTCAAAGCCCACCCGCTGCACCTATTGTTGCAACACAGCAAGAACGTTCACCACAAAACAATACGTCAAACGCCAGGTTGTTCGCACAACACGCCGAACTGGCTGCTACCTTTCGTCACAATGACCGATCACAACACGACCAACAACGGAAAGAAAGGCGACGACAAGAGATCTTAGCTGCCATGGCGGCAGCAGATGCAACAGAACGAAGATCGGAACAACTGCCTATGCTTCAAAGGACTTCGACCCAATCTCCCCCGATGACAAGGGCATCAGCTCATAGAGCTAGAGCACTTGTTGACCGACATCAAGATGCGGAAAGAAAATGGAGGGAAGAACGACAAAAACACATGGCGGCAGTCAGAGCCAATCGTCGTAGCTTTGGCATGAGCCCATTAAGAGAAGACACGAGGGATTCACCTAACGTAGATGAACCTCATTGTTGCACTCAATAACCTGTGCAGACGACCACGGTATACAAGCGTGCTCGGAGCCCTCCTCCCGGACGGACAGTCCCAAGTGTTCAAACAAATCGTAATGGGTTTATCACCCCGTTCTTGGACAATTTGTTAACTCGAGAACCAGATTGGAGACTCCCCAGTCCGACAGCTCCCGAAGATGGAATCCCACCGCGCACCGAGCAAGTGTTTCCTAACCCAACAAACCCAGCCAATCTACGGCGTATCAGAACAGTTCGATCACCAGGTCGCAAAACAGTAGAAGAAATGTTCATCAATGGTGAATGGTATGAAGTGGTACAAAAAGGAAGCTAATTTGAGAAGAATTCGAGCTCCTTGGATTCTTTTACTGATGTACCTTTTCCAAAAAAGACAATCTCAATACCACTTAGAACGGGATAAGAATTTCCGACCATGCCAGACGCAGGGACGATCAAGCCCTGGACGATGACGAACTCCTCCTCTGCACCGAAGAAGACCCGGTCATGATCCACGACTTAGAGGAAGAAGGCGAAGCAGAGCCGGAATGCTAGAAGATGCATTTTCCTCTTTTATCAAAAATTTTTTCCTAGGCAATTTCCCTTTCAATGTGTTAAAATTAGCGTGGTCGTACACATCGTTGTAAGTCATTCCAATGACAAAAACAATCTAATGTGTACTATTTTATAATAAATAAGAAGTCAAACTTTGTGTCAAATACTTGAGCATATGAATTTTTCTTGCCTTCTCAAAGGAAAATCATCCCTCAACTAGACGCAATACGACATTCTCGACGCAAAGAATAAAAGGGCTCGCGACCCTTAACAAAATCCTACGGCCTAACGCGGCACAATTATAAACGGATCAAGACAAAAGAAATCATAAAAGGAACCTCGATGGATTTCGACACAAGACATATCTCAAAAGATCCATCTTTTTCGTTCAAAATATAAAAATTTTTACAAACGGGGGACTAACTGCATCTAAAGCAATCTAGTCTTCCCCGAAAAGCTTGCCGACAACAAGGTCGACAGGAGTAGCGGCGACGATGGCCTCCGCTGCCCCGGTGAACTTGACGGCGCCGCCCTCCATGGCGTCATGCGCCGCCACTGACAACTCCATGCCACGCACATCGACGCCTGAAATGGCATCGACGGTGGCATAGCCAGCAGCGGCACCATGGCGGACACCATGGACCGCCACCGCGGCCACCTGGCCAGGGATCGCAGCCAGCCTCGCGACCACGTCACCGCCTTGGGCATTCACCGCGTCCGCCGCGGCATGGCTGGCCTCCTGCAGGTGCTCTAGCGCTCGGTCGCCGCAAGAAACGGATCAAAGATTAAAACACCGGTTTGTACACAAACGGGAGGTACGAACGGTTAAAACACACAGACGACCGCCGACCCTAATATCGCGGCTTTCGGCCGCCGAATGTAACGCGTCCACCTGGATCTGGCGGGCCAGCCTCTCATCCGCCGCCTCATTAATGGCGGCATTGGCGTCGGCATCGAAGTCGGCCGCCCTCTTCTTCTCCGCCTCCAGCTCCTCCTGGGTGGAGGAGAGTGCTTTCAGGAACAGGTCCATGTCCTGCTCCGCCTGCCCGAGCCTCTTGGTGGCGTCGGAGTACAGATCCCTGATCGTCTACAGCTCCGACCTACAGCGGTCGAGCGCAGACGCCAGGGAGTTCACCGAGACACTGCTCAGCGAACGCGGTGTCGAACCGCTGGCGGCGGCCGCCGCCTCCTCCACCGCGCCGGGAGCCGCACCCCCCGGCGCAGCAACAGCAGCTCCGGCCTCCACGACCGGAGCCACCTGCTCGGAGGCCGCGACCTCCGGCACATCCGGCCTCCTCGCCGCCGCCCTCCTCGTCGCCTCGGCGACACCCGCGGCAGAAGTGCCGGGTGCATCACCAACCATAAGGAGAGTATACCTATAATACAAAAGAAGAACTACGATTACACCGAGAAAGAAAACCCAAGATCAATCAAGGAAAAACCCCATTCAAGCTCACCTCCTTCTCGGCCTCACCTCCCGAGGGGAGTTTACAGACTCCTCCTCCTCCGCCGAGCGCTTTCCGGCACGGCGATCCATCTCAGGCAGCGGTGGTGAGCAAGTTGGGATCTTGAACCCTTGATTTTGGGAGTAGAAGAAGAGGAGTAAGAACAGAAGATGCGCTGCGAGTAGAGAAGCTCTCAGCGCAGGCGCCAATTTATAGGGGGAACGGAGGATTCGAGAAGGCAACTGACGGGATCGTGGGTAATCAAAACCCCGCGGCCCTCTCGTTTCCCAAGAGCACGAAGCGACGAAAACCGCCCCACTAATGCGACGCGCATTTATACGTTTCCCTCGCATCGGGAACCCCACGCTCGCCGTCTTGCACCGCGAAGAAGTTGGAGCGATTGAGCCACTGACACCTTGGTCCCACAACAACAGGGAGCATTGACCCAACCAGAGTCCAAAAAGCGTACCCTGGATAGACGTGACAATTCAGTTGCTGATACACGGATGCGTCAGCAAACGAATATTTCCGTCCCACACGCGATTAAGACGTGACTCGACGGATAAAAGATAAGTATTTGATATTTCTATTAAAATAGTTTATTATTTATATAATCACTTGTTTCAAAACGCATCACATTGCAAAAACCAAAGCATCACAATAATTCCCTTTTTCGTTTACACGAAGCAACCAGAACGCACCGTCTCTGGTTTCACTCATTACGTGTTAACAGCATCACGCTCAACAACACAGAGTGTTCCAGCGGTCACTCCCAAAGGAAAAGGGCTCCAAACATTCCGGCATCGCGCTGTTTGTTTAGGATCATCTAATCCCAAGGCCTGGTCGACTCTTGTAAAGAACAAGAGATTATTGTCGCTGGAAGATTTTTCTTCTAAATCTACTATAAACATAACCTACCCTTCTACATAATAAGAAAGTCTTATATATCTTACGACCATTTTCGTAGAAACAAGTGTGATCAAAATCCACCACGGAGAGACGGTGGCTCGCTACAGATAGCAGATAAGTACCTTCTCAATCTAATAGCATACATTTCCCAATCTTTTCTCAAAAAAGATTTCTTTACAGGAACTACTCCAAAGTACGTTCGAAAACCTTTACAAAGCAAAAATATCCTTTCTTCTTTGTAAAAAATGGCTAAGTAAGTCACCCTTCAAACAGAAAACAATCTGCATGCATGTTGACGGTTGTTAATGATCAATTTTACATGACAATCAGAGAGAGAAAGAGGGGTATAATCTGTTCACCACCATAGACTTAGGGTTTAAACTGACAGATTCCACAAGTTTTGGTGAATATGTGTTTTCACAGGGGATTATCAGGAAAACATCCAAGGAGGCCCACATGTCATGATTACATAGAGAGAAAGACCGAACGGGTAAAATTGTATACTCTAGAAGACTCCAGAAGGCAAACCCTGGAAGCGGAGCCCCACCTGTCATTGGGCAGGGGCGGCCGACTCGAGGGTGGGTCGGCCGACTCCCAGCTCCACCAATCGTGGAGTCTCGCGGATCTCGCCTCCACCGACCTTGAGGAGCAATAATTATCGTCCATTTAGGTCGGTTTAATCCGATGGCCGTGGTGCATCCTAGGGGGCTATATATTCAGAGCCCCTGGCCCCTGGCTGAAACCCTAATTCATTCAAGAATTCATTATTCAGAGGTAGCCATCAGCAAAGCCAGGGTTTAGAGAGATCTCTCCACCATAGAATTAGAATAGGTACTCTAGTTCTTCAAGTTCTACATAGGTTTAGACTAGATAGAGGAAGAATCGGGCGCCTGTGCTCGGAATTCCGGATCTTCATCATCAAGAATTTGGTATTATCTTGTATCTATTCTTGTGACTTTATTCTAATATCATTATGTTTCTATTTATTATGTTCCTAGTTTATTCTAGTTCTACATTTGATATGGTTATGATTGATAATAAGTTTATGTATATGTTTGCAAAGCGCTTAGCTCTCTTCGCGGGAGGGTTAGGTGGTAGATTTCATGTGAGCATGGTGCTTAGATGCCGTTTACCTGCAAATGCACCCTATTCGCCGGGTCGTGTGGTAGATCGTGGAAGTGACAGTTCCATTGAGTCCTCTCGTATTCCATCCCCGTTGGTAGGTCTAGCGGAACCAAAGTTGCGTAGTAAGTCCCGCTATGTCTTGGCTTGTTATAGCAATGATCCTTATACATAGATGAAGAGTCTTTTGTGCTGTACATGATAGTGTAGAGTTGGAGTAGATGAATGACTTAGTAGATTAGAGCCTACATAGGATTTCTATTTCTTGAGCTAATCAGATGTCAACCTACCTTTTGTGAGTAGTCTATATCTAATCTCTGTGTGATTTATACCCTGAGCTTTATACTTTATATTCTCTTATTTATCATGGTTTACCCCTCTGCCAAAGTATGTGACAGTGAAATCAATCACTCATAAGTAGTCGTGTTTAGCAAGTTTATCTCATTGTTTAAGTCCTTAGTTCTTTCCCTTGAGCTAAATATAAATTACGATACCCGGAATACTTCCCGGTAAAATGCTACGATGGTGTATTATCCGTTCGCTTGCGGATCCCATATTTTGTTTACTAGAGGAGCAGTTTCTATACCAACACTTCGGGCGCCATGCTAGGGATGACAACTTAGCGTGAGTGGTGTTAGAAGTGTCAACAAGCTATTTTGGCGCCGTTGTCGGGGAAGGAATAAACTTTTAGAGAAAAATTGCTTAAGCGAGATACTTAGAAAATGAGTGATTGTCACTAGTCACCTCTACTTTGGCAGCGGTGTTCACCCCCGTTGTTTTTCTTTGTTTATATTTTATACGGGGTATTAGCAGGATTGAATCTGATTCATTCAAACTCTCGATCATCAGAGTCGGATCAATCAAGAAGGAAGCTTGTCACCAATCAAGATGGCTGAGAAGACCCTACTGGAGTTCTCTGCTCCAACAATAGAGAACATCCAGCAATAGACACTAATATGGAGTTCGAGCTCAAGCCAAGTCTCATCAATAAGGTGCAAGCTATCCAATTCAGTGGAAAGGTACATGAAGATGCAAGTACACATTTAAAGGACTTCATGGAGATTGGAAACACCATCGCCATAGATGGAGTTAAAGAAGACCTCATACTTCTTCACCTCTTCCCATTCTCACTAGTGGGAAGAGCGAAGCGAATGGTTCTATGCAAATAAAGAAGATATCAATACATGGGCGAAGTGTTCCAAGGCCTTTCTAGCAAAATTCTTTCCAATAGGCAAAACCAATGCCTTAAGAGGAAAGATTACCAACTTTCAACAGCAGAAGACGGAGACCATGTCAGAAGCATGGGAGCGCTTGCAAGGATACATCCAAGATTGTCCCCATCATGGAATGGAAGAATGGTTACTCATGCAAGGTTTCTATCATGGATTAACTCCGAAGACGCGTGAGCACCTAGATGCAACTGCTGAAGGATCATTTTTATCACTCACTCTTGGGAAAGCTAAGAGACTTATGGAGAAGATAGCAGATAATCAAAGCTGGTCCGAAGACAACATTCAAGATTGCCACCAGAGTGAAGAAGCAATAGAAGAAGTGAATGCATTATCAACCAAGATGGATACCATACTCCACTGGCTTGACCAGAGGGCCAAGTACAAGGAAGATCAAAGGGCAATTGAAGCAACATATAAGCAAAATTCAAGACCCCTCGTGAGAAAGGTTCCACATTGGGTGCAACCACAAATTAACCAAGGTACACAGTCAGGTAATTCTGCAAAGCAACCTACTTTAAGAGAGTTGGTTCTACAACAGTCCAAGATCAATTCATCTATGAAGGATAGGCTTGCTGCTAACAACAAAACCTTGGAAAATTTAAGTACTAAAATGGATAGTTTCTCCGCTGCCATTAATGACCAACTAGAGTTCAATAAGAAGATAGAAGCAAAGATAGCACAGCTAGCTGTTGCATTGCCTGTTGCCACTAACCCCGAGCGGAGTAAGATCTATTACTACAAGAAGAGGGAGTTCCACCGAGAGATCCTCCCTATCCAAAAGGAGCAAGAAGACCATCCGTGCTACCACCGGTGGCGAGAAGAAGAGAACTTCCAACCCGAGAGAAGTATTACCACAAGAGCCAGTTCGAGAGTCAGTACAAGATCAAGAAATGAGACACAATTTCCGGGACACAAACTACCTACCGTTTCCTCGGAGAAAGAGAGGACCACAACAGACAGATGAGCAGTTTGGTAAGTTTGTGGAGGTAATTCAAAAGTTATATGTCAATATACCTCTGCTGGATGCCATACAGGTCCCCACTTATGCCAAGTACATAAGAGATATTCTTAACAAGAAGCGACCACTGCCATCCAATGAAGTGATCAAGCTAATAGAAGAATGTAGTGCGGCCATCCTCAACCAATTACCAGAAAAGAAGAAAGATCCAGGATGCCCCACTATCGACTGCACAATTGGAGATCAATATTTCAATAATGCACTCTGTGATCTTGGAGCAAGTGTCGGTGTGATGCCCGAGAGTCTACTACAAGCTCAACCACACCGCACTTGAGCCAACATCAATGTGTCTACAACTAGCCGACCAATCGGTTCGCTATCCGTTGGGCATTCTTGAAAACATCCCGACCAAGATAAGAGAGTTCTTCGTGCCGGTAGACTTTGTAGTCTTGGATATGCATCCAGAGACTCAAGGGTGTCACTCATTCTTGGAAGACCCTTCTTGAGCACTGCCAATGCACACATTGATGTCGGGAAGGGAGAAATCAAGTTCACTATAAATGGGCAAGAAGAGCAATTCGCATTCAAGTCAAAACAAGAGCTCGACAAATCCGCGAAGATGGTAGAAGAAGATCGAAAGTACAACCACGAGAGGCGAGAAGATGCATCTCACGGGAACATCGCGGAATAAATATTTTGGAGGTCCAATTCGGAGGACTTTTAAAAAATCGAATCCTCGCCGGAAGGTAACTCGGTATTTATCCGCGTTTTAAATTGCATCTCTTATAATTTTCTTAGACATATTTATTTCCAAAGCATTGCATTATAAAAATTCTACGCCCCATATAAATAATTTTACGGTGTGTGACAACCCATCAAAAATATTTTATTGTGGTGGCACAAAAATTTATCATTTCATGCATTTAAATTAGTTTACCTTCATTTAAATTTCTGCATTGTTTATAATTTTTATCATGGCATTTAGTGCATGGTGGGTCCCTCACCATGGGTCCCATATGTCATAGACTACACCTCACATACATCAAATCACATAATTTCATCCACCTCCACTATCCTTTCTTTTCCACCTCCAATTCCACTCAACCGACCAAAATTTCTAGATGGAGGAAAGATCACGCAATAGCATGTGAAATGGCAGCCACGTTGGCCACCCTGGGTGGGCGGCCGACCCCACCATTGGGGCGGCCGACTCTCCCCCTCCTCCTCTATAAATAGGCCTCCTCCCATGGCTTCCTTGCACCACCCACACTCCAGAATTTTAGCCAAACCATCAGCTCTCGACTTCGAGTTTCCTGGAGAGAGCTAGAGAGAAGAGGAGAAGAGTAGGAAGAGAGAAGAAGAGTAGAAAAACTAGAGAGTGAGCAAGAGTTTTGTGGCAAGAGAAGAGAAGGGATAGTGCTGAGTAGACCATCACACAATTAGTGGAGATGCTGTCCAAATAGGTTAAAGAAAATTTAAAATCAAGGGGAGGTTCTGTCAAAATCAAGACACGAAGTTTAGAACTTTTTGTCATGAAGAACGACTAACCTCGGACCGCCGACTGTGGATGGCTAACCACTAACCTTGTGCTAATCCTTCTCGCCACTAGTGTTTGTTTTAGTTTGTTTTGAGCAACTTGCAGGATGAAGAGCGCCGTGAAGGGAATCGTTGGAGCTGTCAGGAACATGAGGACAAGGAGTGGATCCCGCCAGAACTCGGTGGCTGGTTCCGACATGAGTGTCGACCCACCACCAGCAGCACCTGCAGCAGCACCAGCATCTCAGAGAGTTCTCATGAGAACATCCGACCTCACCCCGAGGACGGCCCAGAGAAGGAGATATACAAGAAGCTCAAGAACAAGCGCTTCATCCACACGCCAATCATCGACCCAACACTCCTGCTACAGACAGGTATGGCTCATGAATTCGACACAATTTTTCCACTAGTTGGTTGGACTTCTTTTGCAAAGCTCACTGAGAAAGGCATCAGGCTCTTGACCATAGAATTCCTTAGCACCCTCAAATACACGGACAATGGAGTTTATTTTAGAATGTTTGCTTTGGAATATTCTGTCTCTTGGAGATACCTTAGTGCCCTCCTAGGTTTCCCTCAAGATGCACTCATAGACTTAAATGCAGCACTAGGTGATTTTGATGCACATAGGTTTTGAAGCAGCATTTCTAGAGCACCTTATCACTTAGCGCACCGCACCGCACCGCAGACATAGAGCATCCTACGCTTAGATTTTTGCATCGCTGGATAGGAGCCACCTTTTTCCCACGACATGATGAAAGCAAGATCAGAATAGCCGACTTGCAGTTGCTTTATGCGGCTGTCAAGAAACAGAAAGTGTCTCCTATCCACCTCCTAGTGAACCATTGGATGAGTGTCCCCCGTTACAAAATAGGAAGTGTGGCCGTTTGCTCGCTTATCACTCGCATTGCCACACGCTTGGAATTATTAGAGGGAGCTACTTTTGAGTACATTGAACATCATAGAGAATTTTATGACCTCAAAACTTTTGTCCAAGGTCACTTACTGAAAAAAGTGAAAGATGATTTGTATGCAAAATATGGTGAAGCTGCGATCCGGTTACATAACCCGGACCTGGCTTTGTATCATGTGCAAGATTATCATGTTGAGTTGCAGGCAGAACCAGTGAATGAGAGAGCACCTCGAAGAGTTCGCTCGGAGAGGGTGACAGGAAATCGTGAACCCGTTTGACGTGGTGCCAAAACCGCCCCAAGAGGAACCAGCACATGCAAGTTTCAATGAGTGGAATGTACCTCATCACCACTCACTAAACTCATGGGTGTACCCACCACAAAGCCAACCACATCAACCATTCTATGGTTTCTACCCACCATACACCACCCCAGGACCATCAGAGCCAGGACCATCTAAGGATGGCAACGGGTCGGGTTCGGATCGGGTGGAGTCTCCATGCACCCAAACCCAAAACCCGAAGTGAAAACCCAAACCCGAACCCGAAACCGATTTGGGTGGAATTTCATAACCAAACCCAAACCCGCGGGTACCCAAAACCCGAACGGATACCCGAAACCCGAATAAATACCCGAAACCCGCAGAAATATATACACATATTCACATATTCAAATATATACACACACATATTCACATATATATACACACATATTCACATATATATATACGTATTTCGGATATCCATTGGATATCCACGGGTGAAAAACCAAACCCGAACCCGAACCCGATAGGATTCGGGTACTGTGGAGGTATAAACTCCATATACCCTCACGGCCTAGTTTGGGCCGACACGCTATCGCCAGGCCGGCCCATCAAGCTTCAAGACCGATCGGCTCAGCTGGCCTGGACACCCTAAAAACAGCAAGAATATCGAAGACCGACAAGGAGGACAAGACCTAGGCGAGATAGGAAAGTTTAGACTTGTAAAGTATGTAAACTTAGTACCAGATAGGCTAGTTCCGACTTGTAACCTTGCTCCCGTGATATATAAGGAGAGCAAGGACCCCGTGCCGAGGACGAGAACCGGCATAACGCACGAACTCATACATCCGCATCATAATCGAAACAGAGAGCGGGACTAGGGTTTTACGCATCTTTGCGGCCCGAACCGGGTAAACCTCGTGTGATTGCTCCCCTGTTTACGTCTTGCTCGCAATCTCGTGCGCCTTCCGCCAATCCATTACCGGTCGGGCATACCCCGGGTCGGACTATCGCCGATATTTCGTCGACGGTGGCGCGCCGAGGTAGGGGGTGCGCACCGAGATTTCACGTCGATCAAGATGGTTTCCTTCCCGCTTCCATGACTTTCGAAGCCGGCCTCACCTTCAACTTCGGAACGTTCACTGGACTTCCAACTCAAGAACCGCTACTACAACTCTCACGCCTCCGGCTATCACGCCGACAATGGCACCAACAATGGTGGCCGCGCCAAACCAGATCCAACTCATCCCGGTGACCATCATTGCAGTCTCAACCAATCCACCACTGATAGTTGACGGCACGGCGTCAACACCTCCGATCGGTCCTAACCAAAGGAGGCATGTCAGCAACACGGATCTACTCCGTTTGATCCATCAACAAGACATGAGGTTGACAGAAACCCATGCCAACTTTGAGTCGCTCCGACGACGCGTCAGTCGCGATCTACAAACCGCGCGACAACAACAAGTTCCTAATCCGTCAACACGAGGACAAAACAACCGTCGCAGAGTAACTTTTGGGCGCTCCGAACGGCCACGTTCACAGTCGGCGAATCTACGACGTCACATTCCAACAAATCCTCGTGGCAACCGTACACAAACAGGTGGCGGAAGAAACTCACGGCTGGCTCCGACCACGGCCAACCATCGTTCGTAGTGGTCGGAGAGGCCGGTCGAGCAATATACGGCGAGAGAATCTTAGCCGATATTCAAGATCTCGAGAGAGAGGACTTCACAACAAGCCTCACGGAACAACAACGGTCCAGCTCGACGACACAAACTACCCGACACGATGTACCTAGTCGGAGTTACGCGTCAACGCATGGGGACGCGAAACGCCCGTCGCAACGAACGACGGCGACGCCGCCGAGAAATTCGACGATCCGGTCGGAACCCACCAACTGCGCCTACTCGCGACACGGCAAGAACAATCTGCAGGAATCAACACATCCAACGCTCGGTTGTTTGCGAACGCATCGAGCTAGCTGCCGCCCTTCGTCATGGCGACCAGTCCCGAAGGGATGAACAACGAAGGGAAAGACGACGGCAAGAGATATTGACTGCCATGACAACATCAAGTGCAACGGAGCAAAGAGCAGAATGGCCACGAGCACGATCAACTCGGTCTCCTCAATGACGAGGGCGTCTGCACACAGGGCCAGGGCACTTGCTGACCGACACCAAGACGTAGAAAGAAAACGAAGGGAAGAGCGCCAAAAACACATGGCAGCAATCAGAGAAAATCGCCACAGTTTTGGCATGGAATAGAGATCCCTGACGTGCTGCAGCTCCGCCCTACAGCGGTCGAGCGCAGACGCCAGGGAGTTCACTGAAACGCTGCTCAGTGAACGCGGCGTGGAGACACTGGCGGCCACCGCCGCCTCTTCCACCGCCGCCGCCTCCACCGCCACGACGGGAGCCGCCTGCTCCGCCGCAGCAATGGCAGCTCCGGCCTCCACGACTGGAGCCACCTGCTCGGGGGCCGCCGCCCCCGGCACCACCCGTTGCTCCTCCGCTGCTCTTCTTGCCGCCTCGGCGGCACCCGCGGCAGAGGTACCGGCCGCGCCTCCAATGGTCAGGAGGGTATACCTACATTGTGAACGACGAATTGCGGTTACACCAAAACAAGAAAACCCCAAGATTAATCAAGGAAAAACTCCAATCCAAGCTCACCTCCTCCGCGGCCTCACCTCCAGAGGGGAGTTCACTGACTCCTCCTCCCCCGTCGGGCGCTTACCATGGCGGCGGTCCATCTAGATGGCGGTGACGAGCGAATACAATCTAAAACCCTAAATTTGGAGGGCAGAAGGAGAGGAGCAAGAACAGAAAATGCGCTGCGGATAGAGAAGTTCTCAGCGCAGGCGCCAATTTATAGAGAGATTGGAGGACTCGAGAAGGCAACCGATGGGATCGTGGGTAATCAAAACCCCACGGCCCTCTCGTTTCCCAAGAGCACGAAGTAACGAAAAACCGCTCCACTAGCACGATATGCATTTATACGTTTCCCTCGCATCGGGAACCCCCCGCGCGCTCGCTGACTCACATCGTCAGGGAGTTGGAGCGATTGAGTCACCGACATCTCGATCCCACGCCAACAAAGAGAATTGACCCGACCGGAGTCTAAAAATGTACCCCGAGATGGACGTGACAGTCGGTTGCCGATGCACGGTTGCATCGGCAAGCGAATATTTTTTGCTCCACACGCGATCGTGACGTGACACAACGGACTAAAAGATAAGTATCCAACATCTCTAATAAATTTTCTATTTTATTTATCCATCCATTTCAAAAGACCACACTTTGGAAAACCCAGTTCTTCACAAATCTTTTTTCTCAAACACGAAGCAAGCCAGAACGCACCGTCTCGGTCTCACTCGCTACGTGTTAACAAGACCACGCTCAAACAACACGAGTGCGCGGCGGTCGCTCCCAAAGGAAAAGGGCTCCAAACACTCCCAAGACCGTCTTTGTTTGTTTAGGATCATCTAATCCCTAAGGCCCGGTCGGCTCTTGAATGAGAAAGAGACTAGTTTTTTGGCAATTTTTTCTTCTAAATCTATAACAAGCATAACTTAGCCTTCGCATGATAAGAAAATCTTACACACCACATGACCATTCTTTCGGGAACAAAGGCATGATCAAAATCCACCACGGGAAGACGGTGGCTCACAAAGCAAAATACAGATAAGTGCTCTCCTAACCTAACATACATGCCCTCACCAATCTTTTTTCACAAAAGATTTCTTTACACGAACTACTTCAAAGTACATATTTACAAAGCTAAAAACATCCTCTTTTCTTTGTACCAAATGGCCAAGTATGTCACCCCTCCAACAGAAAACAATCAGCATGCACTGTCTCTGATCAATCCCGCTATGTGTTCACAGCTCCAACGCTATACAACACAGGGATGACAGCGGTCGCTTCCAACGGAAATAGGGCCCTAAGTGATTCGGCAACGCGCTATTCACTATGGGTCATCTACACACTCGAGGACCGATTAACTCTAAGGAGAGGCGATTACCAAGACCATTCTTAAATAATACATCCCGATACAACTTCATGTCATAGATTATATCAAATCAATACGATTCAAGATAACTCATCAAAACATTCACTCATACCAAATTTTCTCTTTGCAAAGCAACAACTCGAAGAAGCGTTCCAACCCGCCGTAACAAAGTTACAAGTATAGCATCAACAATTCAACCCACACAATCCGACAATTTGGCCGGGATTTTTTCGCCAATGATACCGGTTATTACGGCACACAAATAGCTAAGCTATTTCATGGGTTTAGATTCAAAACCATGGTCTCACGGCCACGCCTGGGACCGAGTTAAGTAGCAAAGCTGCCTTAACTTAATCATGACAAAGTTATGGCATGGTTCAAACCGACCACCCAAATGAAATTTGGCTCGCTCGGTCTCACTCAAAGAGTGGTCGGAAACACATAAAGCACGATATAATGATCGGTTGTCTTCTTTTTTAGACCACGACATAAGGTGTTCCACCTCATCTCGAGCTCGGGGACTACGTGGGCCCACGTCACCCGAGAGGTGACATGGGCTAGATCCTTCTTTTAGAGCTTGCCGCAACATATACTATCTTACGGCAACCTCGGGGACTACGTGGGCCCACGTCATTTGCATGACTCTACCGATCCTTTCTCTTTACAAAGAGTTTAGTTTCAAAACTAAGCTAAGGCAACGACCAATCACGACGAGATACCATGTGATGGCGGGCATCACACACTAACGAGGGCCCACGTCTCGCATTTGGGACCCTTTCAAAATTCTTTTTTCTTTTCGGGAGCATCATAAATCTTTCGGTCAAAACCGAAAACGTCAACCAAGTGTAAGCAAAGTGTGGTCGGAAGCATTAGACGGTCCTCCGGCCCACGCTCGGACCACATGTCGAACGTGTGTCCGACCACCCTTTCTCACTCAACCAAGCAAGACGGTGTTTTTTCCCTCAAGATCCATGATGCTCGGGGACTAGCTGTGGAGGTATAAACTCCATATACCCTCACGGCCTAGTTTGGGCCGACACGCTATCGCCAGGCCGGCCCATCAAGCTTCAAGACCGATCGGCTCAGGCTGGTCGGACAGCCTAAAACAGCAAGAATATCGAAGACCGACAAGGAGGACAAGACCTAGCCGAGATAGGAAAGTTTAGACTTGTAAAGTATGTAAACTTAGTACCGAGATAGGCTAGTTCCGACTTGTAACCTTGCTCCCGTGATATATAAGGAGAGCAAGGACCCCGTGCCGGAAGGACGTAATCGGCATAACGCACGTACTCATACATCCGCATCATAATCGAAACAGAGCGGGACTAGGGTTTTACGCATCTTTGCGGCCTGAACCTGGGTAAACCTCGTGTGATTGCTCCCTGTTTACATCTTGCTCGCAATCTCGTGCGCCTTCCGCCAATCCATTACCGGTCAGGGCATACCCCTGGTCGGACTATCGCCGATATTTCGTCGACAGGTACCCGAACCCGAAAACCGTGGGTGAAAAACTAGCCCCAAACCCGAACCCCTCAGACCCGAAACCCGCGGATACTCGCCCCGAACCCGACCCGCTGCCATCCTTAGGACCATCAGAACCAAGACCCTCACAGCCACCAAGATACTCTTGTGACCCCTTTGGTACAACCGATGAAGAAGAAGAACCACACCATGGCATTGAACCACGTCGCCACTCTGATGCCACTGGGTTTATTTTTACCCAGCAGCATTATGATGAACAAGTTGCATTCCAGCACCACACCACCGCCACTCTGAGTCGTCATGATCAGAGGTGGAATGACCAGCATCAGTGGAACCTCAACACCTCCCAGACACTAGGCACCATTCAAGAGAACCAGGGAGAAGCCGCCTCCATGCTGCATAGCTTGGTGGACATGTTGAGCATCCACTATCCACCACCACCACCGCAAGACTAGCTTGGGGAGGACCGCCATTATCAAGATAAGTATTTCTTTCCTTTTGTTTCAGTTTGTTTGTTTTCGGTTTGTTTGTTTTTCGGTTTGTTTCATGCATTGAAAAAAAAACTAGAAAAACCAATAAAAATGTTTGAGTTTGTTTAGTTTGTTTTCCTTAAGTGTGTTTGTTTACATTCCAAGTTACCTTAAGATGAAAACCAAATAAAAAGAGTGTGTAAGTTTGCTTTCAATTCAGTTTGCTATAAATAAAACTGTGTAGACTTGAGGACCGCATGATGGAAATGATGAATAGTTGCTCTGCCTAATTCTTTGCAAGTACCTAGCTTTAAATTTGAGTTTTCCCAAGATTATGATACACTGTTTGACAACTGGATTTACTCTACACTTTAAACCTGTGGGAGCATATGCCTAAACTAAGTCTAGGTAGTTGACCGGCATGATATGATGATAGTCTGAGCTGCTATTCATTATGTTCCAAAGTGCCACTAAATTCGGATATTTATTTGTGAAAATTATAAATGTTTCATGATGAGTTCCTTATATGACAGAGAGCTAAAATTCCTACCACAGCCAAAACTTGATTATTAGAATAGGAATCCTCCTCATTTGTTTAGGGCTCATCTTTGTCGAATTTGTGTTGTATCCTTATGAACTCATCATACTGGCTAAATCTTGGTTTCACACACTCACATTCACCCCTCGCTACTTCTACCCCGGAAGTACGCACCACATAAAGCCTATCGTCATTCATTGAAATTGTTCTACTCTTACACTGAGAGTGAACACCAAAAATATCCCCCTGTTCATTTTGCTAGCCATTTCTCTAAGATCAATGCTCCAAGTATCATTTATTGTTCCCGATGTGAAGCTATCAAGTTGAGAAGTATTCCATTTGTGAAGTATTCCATTTATGAGCCCAGTCTTTGTCAAGCTTCCAAGTTCAAGTTCCAAGAAGTTCAAGAGTTAAAGTAGTTCCAAGTTTCTTCCAAATAAAGGAGCATTGATAGTTCTTATTGTGCACCCCTTCTCCTCTCACAAATATTTCTCTCTATTTATCATCCACATATAAAACCACACATGCACATACCTGATTGGTTGTATGTTGAGTTCCTTCGGATCCATGGTTCGATGAGGCCAATGCATTAGTTCTCTACACCTATAAGCTCTACATAAGCCTTTATTAGAGTAGGGTGAAGAGAGAGAGAGTGAAGGCTCATCTATATGCCTTGAACCATAAATACCACATATTCTGAGAGCAAGAGAGAAGGCATACTTCCTTTCAATGCCTTAGAGAGGATCCAAAAATACCACATATTGAGAGACTTGAAAGGGTTGTATTAAGGAACTCGAGTTTTATTGAAAAATCTTGTAAAAACTCCGAACGAGAGGTGGAACAACGAGCATGAGACAACGGTGCTTGACTTAATTGTTCTATCTTTCAACTACTCAAGACCCAAGTGCGGTAAAAGCCCCATGGTTGAAAGAAACATGAGTAAGTTTGGGAGTTTTGATAGTCCACTCTAGTCTCGGGGATGAATTCTTGTTTAGAGCATGTGTATTTGTAAAGTGTGAAAGCACCTTTGCGGCAACTCCGATCCATCTTCGTAGCTATTTGCTCGGGGACGAGCAAAGGGTAAGCTTGGGGGAGTTTGTTGACGGTTGTTAATGATCAATTTTACATGACAATCGAGAGAGAAAGAGGGGTATAATCTGTTCACCACCATAGACTTAGGGTTTAAACCGAGATTCCACAAATTTTGGTGAATATGTGTTTTCACGGGGGATTATCGGGAAAACATCCAAGGAGGCCCACATGTCATGATTACATAGAGAGAAAGACCGAACGGGTAAAATTGTATACTCTAGAAGACTCCGAAGGCAAACCACAGAAGCGGAGCCCCACTGTCATTGGGCAGGGGCGGCCGACTCCAGGGGTGGGTCGGCCGACTCCCCAGCTCCACCAATCAGGTGGAGTCTCGCGGATCCTGCCTCCACCAACCTTGAGGAGCAATAATTATCGTCCATTTAGGTCGGTTTAATCCGATGGGCGTGGTGCATCCTAGGGGCTATATATTCGAGCCCCGGCCCCCGGGCCGAAACCCTAATTCATTCAAGAATTCATTATTCGAGGTAGCCATCGGCAAAGCCGGGGTTTAGAGAGATCTCTCCACCGAGAGAATTAGAATAGCTACTCTAGTTCTTCAAGTTCTACATAGGTTTAGACTAGATAGAGGAAGAATCGGGCGCTGTGCTCGGAATTCCGGATCTTCATCATCAAGAATTTGGTATTATCTTGTATCTATTCTTGTGACTTTATTCTAATATCATTATGTTTCTATTTATTATGTTCTTAGTTTATTCTAGTTCTACATTTGATATGGTTATGATTGATAATAAGTTTATGTATATGTTTGCAAAGCGCTTAGCTCTCTTCGCGGGAGGGTTAGGTGGTAGATTTCATGTGAGCATGGTGCTTAGATGCCGTTTACCTGCAAATGCACCCTATTGGCCGGGTCGTGTAGTAGATCGTGGAAGTGACAGTTCCATTGAGTCCTCTGTATTCCATCCCCATTGGTAGGTCTAGCAGAACCAAAGTTGCGTAGTAAGTCCTGCTATGTCTTGGCTTGTTATAGCAATGATCCTTATACATAGATGAAGAGTCTTTTGTGTTGTACATGATAGTGTAGAGTTGGAGTAGATGAATGACTTAGTAGATTAGAGCCTACATAGGATTTCTATTTCTTGTGCTAATCGAGATGTCAACCTACCTTTTGTGAGTAGTCTATATCTAATCTCGTGTGATTTATACCCCGAGCTTTATACTTTATATTCTCTTATTTATCATGGTTTACCCCTCTCGCCAAAGTATGCGACAAAGTGCAATCAATCACTCATAAGTAGTCGTGTTTAGCAAGTTTATCTCATTGTTTAAGTCCTTAGTTCTTTCCCTTGAGCTAAATATAAATTACGATACCTGGAATACTTCCCGGTAAAATGCTACGATGGTGTATTATCTGTTCGCTTGCGGATCCCATATTTTGTTTACTAGAGGAGCAGTTTCTATACCAACACTTCTGGCGCCATGCTAGGGATGACAACTTAGCATGAGTGGTGTTAGAAGTGTCAACAATGCACTGTCTCTGATCAACCCTAAACGTGTTCACAGCTCTAATGCTATACAACACAGGGGTGTCAGCGGTCGCTTCCAAAGGAAATAGGGCCCTAAGTGATTTGGCATCGTGCTATTCGCTATAGGTCATCTACACACCCGAGGACTGATTACCTCTAAAGAAGGGTGACTACAAAAACCATTTCCAAATAATACGTCCCGATACAAAATCCATGTCATAGCTCATATCAAATCAACACAACTCAACCCAACTCATTGAGACATACACTCATACCTCATTTTTTTCCTTTGCAGCAACAACCCGAAGAAGCTGTTCCAACCCGCTGCGATGAAGTCGCAATATAGCACCAACATTTCAACCCACACGGTCCGTCGGTGGAGGACTTTTTGCCAATGATACCGGTTATTACGGCACACAAATAGCAAAGCTATTTCCTGGGTTTAGATTCAAAACCATGGTCTCGGCCACCTCGGGACTGAATTAAGTAGCAAAGCTATCTTAATTTAATCATGACGAAGTCATAGCATGGTTCAAACCAACCAGCCCAAATGAAATTTGGCCTTGCTCGATTTCACTCAAAGAGTGGTCGGAAACACATAAAGTGGGCAGGTCGTCTTTTTCAGACCCTGACATAACGTGTTCCACCTCATCTCAGGCTCGGGGACTACGTAGGCCCACGTCACCTAAGAGGTGACATGGGTTAGATCTTTCTTTTTAGAGCTTGCTGCAACACATACTATCTTACAGCAACCTCGGGGACTACGTGGGCCCACGTCATTTGCATGACTCGGCCTGATTTTCTCTTTTTTACAACAAGAGTTTAGTTCAAAACTAAGCTAAAGCAATGACCAAACACTGCAGATACCATGTGATGGCAGGCATCACACACTAACATGGGCCCACGTCTCCGGATTGGGACCCTCAAATTTCTTTTTTCTTTTCAGGAGCATCATAAATCTTTTGATCAAAACTTAAACGTCAACTAAGTGTAAAGCGAACTGGTCGGAAACACAAGACGGTCCTCCAGCACTGCTCGGACCACATGTCGAACGTGTGTCCGACCACTCGTTTCTCACTTGGTCAAACGAAGATGATGTTTTTCCCTCAAGATCCATGATGCTCGGGGACTAGCTATAGGGGTATAAACCCCATATACCCTTACGGCTTACTTTGGGCCAGCACGAGATGACCAGGCCGGCCCATCAAGCTTCAAGACCGATCGGCCCAAACTGGTCGGACAGCCTAAAACGGGCAAGTTTACCAGAAACCGACAAGGAGGATAGAACTAGCTGAGATAGGAAAGTTTCTGTAAAGTCTTGTAAAGCATGGAAAACTTAGTACCAGATAGGCAATATCCAACTTGTAACCTTGCTCCCCGTGATATATAAGGAGAGCAAGGACCCCCCCGTTTAGGGACACGAAATTTGGCATAACGCACAGACTCGCACATCCACATCCATAATCGAAACAGAGAGCATGACTAGGGTTTTACACATCCTTGCGGCCTGAACCTGGGTAAACCTTGTATGATTGTTCCCTATTTACATCTCGCTTGCAATCTCGTACACCTTCCGCCAATCCATTACCGGTCAAGGCATAGCCCTGGTCGGACTATCACCGATATTTCGTCGGCAGCCCTGCAGCGCCTTCCTGGCCATTGGTGTAGGATCTCTGGAAGATTAATACGGCCTAGAGGGGGGGTGAATAGGCCTGCAACAAAATTCTTCGAACAACAATCAGTTCATAGGGCGCGGCACTGCCGCGCTATACAGATAGGAAAGAATAAGAACTGAAAACTGGGCACAACCAAGTTTACCCAGTGATTTCTTAGTATTGGGGTGAGGTTACAAACCTCCCTAGGCAGCCACACAAGTTGGCAGCTCTAGGGCGACGCCTAGCCGGCTAGGAGCAAAGCTCCAAGAGTAACAAACCCTAGGGCGCCGGCCAAACGTGCACCAAATGCTCTTTTGACAGTGGGAATCAGTAGATCCACTCTCCAATCGAAGTTTGCTGCCCTTTTTCTCAAGAATCCGTGGTGGATTTGATGGGAGTGAGTTGGGAGCTTGAGGGGAGCAATGGAGAGTAAGAGAGAGAGCTTCTGGTGTGTGTCTAACGGATATGTCGCGAGGTAGACGAAGAGATAAGTGATGTGGGCCGACAGATGGGTATAAATACCCCTGGGTCCCAACGGTCACTTGTAGGCGCGCAGCCTTTGCCGCGCCCCCCAAAATAGCAAAGTGAATGCGAGAAGTTGGGTTTGTTTTGGTGTTTGGATGAGGTTGGTGTTGAAGGATTGAGCATTTGGTAACACTTTTGACTAACAACCTTAGGATCCTCTTGATAGTACGGCTTTTCCTAAACTCAAATTCAAATCGAAAATGAATTTAAACCTTCTTTGAGTTTGGCAAAGCCTTCTTTAGGAAACGGGGACCCCTCCAACCTGTACATCATTCTTCCGTAACTAATTACCTGCTTGTCATCTCAATAAGTCTCATTAGTTCCCTAATTTGGTGGTCATCAACGCCAAAACCCACAATAGGGCATGATTGCACTTACAATCTCCCCCTTTTTGGTGACTGATGACAACCTAATTAGAGCTCACAAAAGATATTAACCAAACTGAGACTTTTCGAGACATGAATGTAGGGCCTCCCCCTAAATATGTGTGTAGGATTTGAATTCCAAGAATTGGTATGAGAAACCAACATTCACATTTTTAGGAAAGTGTAGGGGAGCCTCCCCCTACATTCATGCCTCCTGTGGGGTGCTAGAAACAAGTGTCACAAGAATAAGACGTGATGCGAATGACAGGGCAAATTCACAACGACATAGCTTGCTGGCAGCAGGGCACGGCACTGCCGCGCCAGAGAGTGCGGCACTGCCGCACTGTCCTGACCAGCAAGCAAACAGGCACCACACAGAGCAGTAAAACTGAAAACGACAAGCTGAAGTAAGCACACACAAGATACATGTCCATATCTATCATAGAGAGAGAGAGTCATAAAGGTAGCATTATTACACAAAATAGTTTTGAACGACGCTCACAACTCACAAACTAAAGAGACTACTCTCAACTCATCAAACTAAACACTGAATAGCATCACTGCCAAGTCTCGAAAAAGTTTGGACCCCTCTAATTTTCTCCCCCTTTGTCACCAAGCATCAAAAAGGGAGAAAAGAAGTAGAAGGATCACTCCTCATCACTGTCAATACGAGCACGACCCTGGCGGTGAGTGTGAGATGTGAAGTGTGGAGGTCTAGCTGAAGTAGAAGGAGCTGCTGCTGGATGGGGATCATGAGCTGCCTTGCGTCTCCTCTGAAAGACTCTGTCAGTGGACTCCTCCTCATGGATATCATCACCATCATCATCCTCTGACTGCTGCTCAGACTCCTCCTCATCCTCCTCAGATGACTCAGTGAAGTGTGGGGAATCTGGAATAGGTGGAGGAGAAGGTACTGGTGAGAGTGGTGGAAGCCCCTGCTGCTCTCTCACAAGCTGAATGTCATCTCTGTTCTGCAGACTGTCCTTGTAGGCTCTCTGAGAAGCATAAGTGCAGTGTGACATCATTGCCTTCAAGTAAGATCCAAGCTTCTTCCACCTAGATGACTTCTTCCTGGGTTTATAACTGCTAGAGGGACGTGCTGGGCTCTCCTCAGGAGTGTCATGGTGGCTCCCCTCTTCTTCTTCTTCTTCATCACTTTCCTCAACTACAGCTGCATCTGCACCCTTGTCGTCAGCGGAAGTCTTCTTTGGAGTGTAGGGTGTGTGAATGCAGTCCTTGGGAAAGTGCTTTCCTGTCACTCTCTCAATCATGAACATCAGGTAGGGAGCATATGGCAAATTTCTTCTTCCATCATCCATGGCAGTGGCCAACTCAACCCACATAAATCTTGGCACATTGAACCTCCTGCCTCTGGGGAATCGAGCAAGCACATCTCTCACATAGCCATTCAAATCTGATGCTGCCCCATCCTTTGGATTGATGGTGTTCCTGATTATGTTGTTCACCACATAATATATTCCAATTAGCTCATTCCTCTTGCCAACATTCTGGCTATCAGGATTCTTCCACACATGCCTTAGCTTATCAGCATGTGCATCAATAGGGTCTCTTTGGGAATGGATCCTGTCATAGCCTCTGTGCTGCTCTCCAAACCCAAGAATCTGATAGAAGGTGATGAAATCAACTCTATAATGCATAGGTCCTGTCATCCAGTGAACTACATCTGCCTCCTGATCCCAAAAGTAAGTGGCATGGAACTGAGCCAGCACCTCCCTGTTCCAGTCATATTTGAAAGCCATGATCTCTTTCATCTCAAATCTTTCACAAATCTTTTCAGCTGCATTGAATTCGGGCTTCTTCTAAGCTTTAACCTTGTCCCATTCAATGTAACCCATGTTGCTGATTTTCCTCCTCATGCACACAGAGCGATAGAAGTTGGAATGAAAGACATTCCAAAATCTGTAGTCAATGCCACTGGCCTGCCTCTGCTCATAGGGATTTCTTTCTCTTTCAGCCTCAACCATCTTGTATTTCTTGTAGTAATCAATCACTTGATGAGGTACTGTATCTTCAGGAGCATGCATCTCATAGCCATCTGTCTCATCCCTGATATAACTATCATCAAACTCTCCAATGTGCTCAGGAGTGCCTTGCTGTCCAGCAGGAGGAATGGTGTATCCTTCTCTAATCCTCATTTCCTCTTCTCTGATCTGCTGCTCTCTTTCTTCTCTAGACAATGGGGCAGCATGAGTGGATGAAGTTCCTGCACCCTTTCGTCTACGAGGTGGCTGTTTAGCAAGGGCTGGTCCCTTCCTCTTTCCTTGATTCTCTCCTCCTTGATCCATCTATGCAATCAAGTGAGTCATGTAAGAGTTCATAAGATAAATGAAGAATTAGGTGAATGACAGTGTTAGTTGAGAAGTTATTTTAACTTGTGATGTGGTGAGCATGACAAACAGTGCTACTGCAGGGGTGCGGCACTGCCGCGCCTCCCCCTGCGGCACTACCGCACTTGATAGCTCACCAGATCACAGGTTACCTTAGCTTCTCAACTAAACCTGCAATTCAACTATCTCTAACATCTCTCTTGAAACTAACTACACAACATATAGTGATAACATGATGAGTTTTCCATGGATTTGACAAGAATAGGAACAATCTAGGGTTTAGAACTTGTAATTGACCTCAACCAATTTCGATTGTCACAAGCTGAAAAGAGAGTGTCACTTACTGCCGGACTTAGAGGAGCAGCAGTACCGTGGCATGCCTTAGAGGCCTCATCATTTCAATCGAGTGAAAAGCAATGACTTGATTCAAACCAACCACAAATCCTTCCTCCCACTACATTGTTCCTTCACTAGAATCGAAAATCCATGGTAAACCTAGCATCAATGCATAGATCGGGATGGTTAGGGTTTCACCTTGCTTCGTTGATTGGAGGGAGAAGAAGAGCAGAGGGTTTGCCCAACCCCCAGGCCGACGGCTCCCCCGAGCGAGTGGGGAGCAGTAGCCCTAGCGCAGAACTGCCGCGGGAGGCAGTTGCAGCGCCGGCGGCTCCCTTGGGTCGCCCACGCGAAGATGAGATGGAGGAGCGGCCTCCAGGCGACGGGAAAGGAAGAGGAAGGACAAGGGAAAGACTGGGGGGCCGAAGAGATAGAATAGAAGAGAAAACCGGGCCCACCAATTGAGTTGCGGGCCAGCCAGGCTGAAAGCCCAGGCCGCGGCACTGCCGCGCTGACCAGCAGCAGTCTTTACTGCTTAACATCTTTATAAAATCCTCTATATTTGATATGGACATATATTGTTATAAAATTATGACCGAGATACAAATCATCAATACAAACTATGGTCATGATCTTACAAACTAAGATTTTGAAATCATTTTAAAAGACATAAATGTAACTTTTTGAATTTTGACCTAGCATACTAGTGTATCAATCAGAGGCATGCTAGATTTCATACCACGTTGCTGGAATCAAGGATATTTAGTTCACCACGCAGCTCACAGAACCTTGACTCGTCAAGAGGCTTAGTGAAGATATCGGCTAGTTGTTTTTTGGTGCTCACATAGCGAAGTTCGATATCTCCTTTGGTTTCGTGGTCTCTCAAGAAATGATGTCGGATGTCTATGTGCTTTGTCCTTGAGTGGTTTACATGATTGTTTGCAAGTTTTATGGCACTCTCATTGTCACACAAAAGTGGGATTTTGGAGAAACGACATCCGAAATCAAGAAGGGTCAGCTTCATCCAAAGTAGTTGAGCACAACAAGCGCCGGCTGCAACATACTCGGCCTCAGCTGTGGAGAGGGCTACACAATTCTGCTTCTTAGAGCTCCAAGACACTAGGGACCGTCCAAGGAATTGACATGTCCCCGAAGTGCTTTTTCTCTCTACTTTGCAACCGGCATAATCGAATACGAATAGCCAAGTAGAGTGAACTTGGAACCCTTGGGATACCACAAGCCAAGGTTAGGTGTGTGAACTAGATATCTCAAGATCCTTTTAACAGCCGTTAAATGGCACTCTTTCGGGTCAGCTTGAAATCTAGCACACATGCACACACTAAGCATAATATCTGGCCTAGATGCACAAAGCTAAAGCAGGGATCCAATCATGGAGCGATATACCTTTATGTCTGCAGATTTGCCTTTTGAATCAAGCTCAAGATGTCCATTAGATGCCATGGGAGTACTGATAGGCTTGGCCTTATCCATGTCAAACTTCTTCAAAATATCATGGGTGTACTTTGTTTGGCTTAAGAAAGTCCCTTTCTTCAATTGCTTGATTTGAAACCCAAGGAAGAACTTCAACTCACCCATCAAGGACATCTCAAACTTTTGTGTCATAGTCCTACTAAACTCCTCAACATACACATGGTTAGTACTACCAAATATTATGTCATCGACATATATTTGGCACACAAATATATCATTTCCAACTTTATGAGTGAAGAGAGTAGGATCAGCTTTGCCTATTTCAAAGCCTTGTTTAAGCAAGAATTCCTTAAGGCATTCATACCATGCTCTTGGAGCTTGTTTCAGCCCATAGAGTGTAACGTCCCGCCCCTCCGAGGCCGGGCCCGCTTACATCTGGCCGCTTAATTAGGATATAGACTGCCCTCACAGACCAACACAAGTCTTTTCTGCGCACTTTGTCCTCACTCATGCGCACCCGGGAAGAACTTCTCAGTCGGTCACCCATCGCTCCAAGCCAAGCACGCTTAACTTTAGAGTTTTTACGAGATGGGCTTTCGGAAAAGAAGTTGCAACTTGTTGATATGAGTATCCTATTAATCCTGTTAAGCTCTGGGCCGGGGTGTTACATTCTCACCCCCTTAGAAGACCGACGCCCTCGTCGGTCAACCCCAGGCCAGGACCGCCCCCTTTTGGCCACGTCCGTGTGTCCAAGTGCCAGCGCATGAGCCATGCTGAGCGACCACTCCGGATCCACACCAGCCATGCGCACCATGCCTGCGCAACTGACACACGCGCCCGTGAAACCGCAAGGGTCGGCTCTGATACCATCTGTAACGTCCCGCCCCTCCGAGGCCGGGCCCGCTTACATCTGGCCGCTTAATTAGGATATAGACTGCCCTCACAGACCAACACAAGTCTTTTCTGCGCACTTTGTCCTCACTCATGCGCACCCGGGAAGAACTTCCTAGTCGGTCACCCATCGCTCCAAGCCAAGCACGCTTAACTTTAGAGTTTTTACGAGATGGGCTTCCGGAAAAGAAGTTGCAACTTGTTGATATGAGTATCCTATTAATCCTGTTAAGCTCTGGGCCGGGGTGTTACATAGAGCGCCTTTCGGAGTTTGTAGACATGATGTGGGAACTTGGGATCTTCAAAACCAGGTGGCTGCTTGACATACACTTCTTCTTGTATAGGACCATTGAGAAAAGCACTCTTCACATCCATTTGATGCGGCTTGAAGTCATGATGGGCAGCAAAGGCTAGAAGCATTCGGATTGCTTCAAGCCTTGCCACTGGTGCAAATGTTTCCTCAAAGTCCAAGCCTTCAACTTGAGTGAAGCCTTGAGCCACCAATCTTGCCTTGTTCCTTATCACCACTCCATTTTCATCTTGCTTATTGTGGAAAACCCATTTGGTACCAATGATGTTTGTGTTGGGTCTTTCCACTAAAGTCCACACTTGGTTTCTCTCGAAGTTGTTGAGCTCTTCTTGCATGGCCATGACCCAATCCGGATCACCAAGTGCTTCTTTTACCTTGAGAGGCTCCAAAGAGGAAACAAACGAGTAAAATTGGCAAAAATTGACCAAGTGAGAACGAGTTGTTACCCCTCTTTTGATACTCCCAAGGATGTTATCAATGGGATGGTCACGTTGAATAGTTTGCCTTAGCCTTGGATGCTCAATATTTTCATCTTCATTATCTTGGAACCTTCAACATCTTCTTGCTCAAGTATAGGCTCCGAGTTTGAGCCCTTGAAGCGGTGAAGTAGGAGTTGGAGAAGCTGCCGCGAGGTGGAGGGTGCGGCACCGCCGCACCTAGGCGCTGCTTGTCACACCTTCTTGTTCTTCACGGGTGAGTGCCGCACCTTCTTACGAGTTTGTCGGCGAAAATTGGTGCAAAGAACTTGACTTGGGGACCCTCATCATCGATCCTTGTTCTTCTTGTGGTCTTACATCACCAATGGCCATTTGCTTGATTGCCTTACAAGGTGGGTCCTCCTTTCCTACAACACTTGAATCAATTTACTCTACTTGAGAGCCGTTAGATTCATCAAATGTCACATCTCGTGACCTCGGTTCTACCCAAGGTTTTGTTGAAGACACGGTAGGCATGCTCATTTGATCCATAACCAATAAGAATTCCTTCATCTACCTTAGATGCAAACTTAGGGGTTTTGGGTCTTTTGTTAAGTATAAAACACTTGCACCCAAAAACCCTAAAGTAAGACACCTTTGGTTTGTTACCGGTTAGAATCTCATAGGAAGTCTTGTTGAGCTTCTTGTGTAAGTAGAGGCGGTTAATGGCATGGCAAGCTGTCTTGACGGCATCGACCCAAAACAGATCCGAAGTCTTGTATTCATCAAGCATTGTCCTTGCCATGTCAATGAGTGTTCTATTCTTCCTCTCTACTACACCGTTCTGCTGGGGGGTGTATGGAGCTGAAAACTCATGCTTGATGCCTTCATCTTCAAGAAACTCTTTAACTTGAGTATTCTTGAATTCAGTCCCATTATCACTTCTTATCTTCTTGATTTGGAGACCAAATTCCCTTTGTGCCCTTCTAACAAAAGTCTTCACCTTGTCCTGTACCTGGCACTTATCATAGACAAAGAATACCCAAGTGAAGCGAGAGTAATCATCAACAATAACCAAGCCATACTTATCACCCCCTAGGCTGAGGTAGGCAACCGGTCCAAAGAGATCCATATGAATCAACTCCAAGGGTCGAGTGGTAGTCATGATGCTCTTTGGTGGGTGTGGTACGCCTACTTGCTTTCCTGCTTGGCATGAGCTGCATATCCTGTCTTTCTCAAATTGAACATTTGTTAGTCCAAGGATATGGTTGTCCTTTTGGAGTTTGGCCAAGTTCCTCATCCCAACATGAGCTAGTCGGTGATGCCATAACCAACCCATGCTAGATTTTGCCACTAAACAGGTCTCAAGCTTAGCTTTCCCTTTGCTGAAATCAACTAGGTAGAGCTTATTCTTGAGTTTTCCCGTAAAGGCAATAGAGGAATCCTCCCTCTTAAAGACTTCCACACCTTTATCAGTGAAGAGACAATTGTAGCCCATCTCACATAGTTGTGAAACAGACAACAAATTGAACTTCAATGACTCAACATGAAAGACATTTGAAATTGAATGCTCAAGTGTGATAGCAACTTTACCAAGACCAACTACTCCCCCTTTAGAGTTATCAGCAAAGATGATGTTGTCACTGACTTTTGTAGTTGGGGAGTAGGATGAAAACATACTCTTATCTCCGGTCATATGATTTGTACATCCACTGTCAAGCACCAAACTTGACCCACCGGAGGAGTATGCCCGCAACACAAGTTTAGTTGCTTGATTTAGGTCCCCAATCTTTCTTGGGACTTCAAGGTTAGTCACAAGAACTTTAGGAACCCAAATAGAAGTATTACGAAAAACATTTCTACCATTGCCAACAAATTTGGCAAACACATTTCCCTTAGTGTCATGCTGCAAAACAAAGTTAGAGTTCAACACTTGGAGAGGTGTCTTGACACTTCATTGATAGAAACTTTCTTTCTTAGGTGCCATGGTAGAAGTTTTTGACTTCTTGGGACTGTTTCTTCAGTGGAACCTTCTTCTTGGGCTTAACATGATAAGCGGCAAAGTCTTTGGTAGCCTTCCCTTTCGTGGGGGTGCGGCACGCTTTGCCCAACCTGCAGACTTTGCGCGCTTGGCAATTGCCGCAGACGGGCGCTTTTGTGCCACACTACGTGCGGGCTTTTACGTACCACCTTGCCCTTACTCATGAATTGGACACACTCAATGCCATTTACCATCTTTCTTCCATTTGTCTTGGCACCTTTCTTATGTCCAAGCCCATCCTTGATACGAGGATTTCTTCCATCTTTATATTGTGGCATCTTTGGTTGATTCGCTTTGCCACCTGTCACTTGCTTGCTATTTTTGCCTTTTGTGTCCAGCATGCTGTTCAACCTAGCAATCTCATCCTTCATAGCTTTCATATTTGCAAGGTTAGTGGAATAAGCATTTATATCAAGGTTATAACACTTTCCGCAACCTTCACTGGTGGAGGCCTTATAATTGTCATTTGAGCTAGAAAGAGGTGGGGTGCTCTCACAAAGATGACTATATTGCTTCTCAAGTTTGTTGTGCTTTTCAACTAAGACACAATACTTGTCATTGAGAGCAATATTGATCTTCTTTGTAAGAGCAAGCTCCTTTTGATCACGGCACAATGCCTTGCTCAAAGAGCTTGTCTCCCTTTTCTCTCGCTCAAGAGCTTCCTCACTATCAATATAGAGATTTTCAGTCTTTTCAATGACACTTTCTCTATGTTCTAGCTCAGCTTTGACATGTTCTAATTCCTCCATGAGAGCTACAATGAAACGCTCAGTTTTAGGATCAAGATTCTTAGCGGGCTTTAAATTCTCGCTAGAATCTTCATCACTAGAGTCACCGAGATCACTACTTGATATGTCACTAGGAGATGGAGAGGAGGATTTCTTGTTCAGTTTTACCTTTTCACCTTTTGCCATGAGACAAATGTGATGGGAGTCATCATCATCGGACATGTTGTTGAAGAGTCTTGGTGAAGAAGATGGGTTGTGAATAGCTACTATTGCAACCTCCTCATCTTCATCACTTGACTCTTTAGTTGAGTCCCATTCATGCCCAATGTGTGCCTCCCCGGCATTCTTGTATCTTCTCCTTCCATCTTTTCTTTCTTTCTTGTTCTTGCCTTGATTCTTCTCAAGTGGACATTCAGCAATAAAGTGTTCGGTGCTACCACATCTGAAGCATGTTCTCTTTTTCTTGCTTGGGAACCTTCTCTTGGTGAGCTTGTAGCCATTGTTCTTGATGTCTTTGTTGTAGTTCTTTATAAACAATGACATGTCTTCTATTTTCTTATGATCAGCCCCGTTGTCCTCACTTTCACTTGATGTTGATGTTGAATCTTCTTCTTGTGGTGCTTGCTTGATCTCCTTGGGCTGACTTGTTGAAGCTTGCTTGCTGCCCTTATGATTGCAAGGTTGAAGTATGCTTATGGGGCTTACTAGCTTTGAGTGCAACTTCCTTGATTCTCATCCCATCAAGCTTGGATTGAAGCTCACCGAGCCTCTTTCTCTCATTTGCTTCTTCTCTTTGCATATCAAAGGTCAACAACCGTCCAAGCACATCATTTGGAGTGAAGTGCTCAAACTTCTTCTTGTCTCTAATCAATGTTACAACGGTTTCATTTCTTGGAGAGTAGGCTTCAAGCATCACCTTCACCACTTTGTGATCATCAAGATCCTCACAACTAAATCCCTTGATTTGTCCAACTAACACCATCAATCTATCAAATATTTCTTGTGGCCCCTCTTCACCTTTAATCACAAATCTATTGAGCTTGGCCATCAAGACTTCAATTCTTGCCTTCCTCACTTTATCAACACCTTCATGTGCAATAATCAAGGCATCCCAAATCTCTTTTGCCACATTGACATTCATCACTTGGTTGTACTCATTGCCATCAAGAGCACTCAGTAGGATGCTTGTGGCTTGACTGTTGAACTGAGCAGCCAAGAATTCTTCATTGGTTGGGTCTTCGGGGTTTTGTGGCTGCTGCACTCCCTTTTTCACAATCTCCCAAAGCCCTTGATGAACACCTGAAAGATAGTTTCTCATCAAGTGTTTCCACTTGGCATAGTTAGTCCCATCAAACCGGGGTAACTTGCCCATGGGCACATTGACAATAGACTTGCAATCACGATGGGTTAAATGAGAGTAATTAAAGGATACGGCGGTGTATTTCTTCTTGTTCTTCTTGCTGCCCTTGTCCTTGATGCTCTTCTTCTCATGCTTCTTGTGGCTTCCTTTGGGATTCTTGGAAGAGTGATATGAGACATCATCATCACCATCATCGAGCTGCTAGAGAGCTCACTAGATGGTGATAACTCTATCTCATGTTTCTTCTTCTTCTTCTCTTCATCAGCAAGTGCCTTGGCTTTTCTCCTTTCTTCTCTTTGCTCTCGGATAAGTCTTCTAGCTTCTTTTCTGCTCAACCTATCCTCAAGCTCTCTTCTTTTCTTCATGGCTTCTCTCCTTTCCTTCTTTCTTCTTCTTCTTTCTGCTTCACTCACATCTGTGGTTTTGCCACCATCTTTGATCGTGGCATTATCAGCAGTAGACATGGAGGTGTCACTGCTGTCCTCTGAAGAGTGCAGATCAACACTCTTTGCCTTGGGAGCTGGCTTCGATGCTCCCGCCTCTTCCATACTTCACGCGGTTAAGCGTATGCTGGCGGTCCTTAACTCAGATTTCTACCCACCAACTATAGGTCATTATGGGGGAAATAAATATTTTATTTCACATATATCTTTACTATTGACCTAGTTCCACCGTGCTTGGAGAAAATATTGTTTTGCAGAATATACACCAAGTGCAGGAATTTTTAGAATAAAAAGACGCTTTCCGGAAGGCGTAAAATGGCAAGGGAAACAAGATAGCCCACCTCAGGGTCAAAGTGGGCCAAATCACCAGCAAAAGCGCGGCCCAGAGGACAGCCCGGGCCCACACGCCAAAGGTGGTCAGGGGGCGGCGCCACCCCTGCCGCCAGGTGGGCCCGGCCAAGTGTTGACATTTCTAACGCCACTCGGTGTTAGGTTGTCATCCCTAACATGGCGCCAAAAATGCTTTGGTACTAAATAATGCAAGCTGCTACTAGAAATAAATATGGGATCCGCAAGCGCACGGATAATACCGATGTAGCATTTTAACCGGGAGTAATCCAGGTATCGTTATTTATATTTTTACCTTTGGGAAGGGAAGGCCTTTGGATAATGAGTGATGAGCAATGCACATGCTATAATGGAGAGCTTAACCTTGTACGTATCGATCATCTCATACGGGGTAAGTGTCACATAAAATATAGGAATGAATGATAAATGACATAAGATAAATGAGAGCATTTAGCCACATAAAATAATAGTAATAAGCCATCTCAACTTAGCACTCTAAGCTTATAACACTAGCATGGACTAGGACGATCTAGGGTATAATCCTATGTTATTCTAACTATAAAGTCAAAGCATACAATGATTAGTGCAAGAACATCTAGCAATCATGGCGGGAAAAGGTTACATCTATGCATAGTGATATTACCGAGAAGACAAGAGACATAGCAATGACTTCAATGTAATAGGTTTGTTCGCTAGACCTATACTCGGGAGAAGGGCTACAAAGGACTCAACAGATTGTCACTCCCGCGATCTACCTCACGATCCGAGAATATAGGGTGCAATCGCGGAGATAAATACGGTATAGGCACCATGCCTACACAATATCTACCACTCACCCATTGGCCTAATGAGCAAGCGCTATACGATCCTATGCATAAACATAATTCTAGTCCAACTATGCTAAACATATAATCAAAGTAAACTAAGAACGATATAATTGAGAACATAATCAAATAGAGCAAAGTCAAGTCGATATAATAGAATAGAATAAAGTACTACTCATAGTATCACAAACAATGATGAATATTACAAGAATGTAGAGGGGAATTACCAAGAACTCGACAGATCCGGACTCCAAGCTAGGCTTGATTCCCTCTAGATCTATTCCTATGTAGCTATGCTACTAAACTATGGAGCTCTAATTGAGATGGTGGCTCGGCTTCTACGAATTCCGATGAGAGAATGAACTCTTGAATGAATTAGGGTTTCACCCGGGGCCGGGGGCTCGAATATATAGCCCCCTAGGATGAACCACGGCCCTCGGATCAAACCGACCTAAATGGACGATAATTATTCATCCTCAAAGGCGGTGGAGGCGGGATCCACGAGACTCCACCGATTGGTGGAGGTGGGGAGTCGGCCGACTCCCCCTGGGTCGGCCGACCGGCCAACCCGCAGTGGGTCCCAGCTTCCGGGGTTTGCCTTCCGGAGTCTTCTAGATTATACAATTTTACCCGTTCGGTCTTTATCTCTATGTAATCATGACATGTGGGCCTCCTTTGGTTCTCTTTACGATAACCTCCTGAGAAATAGACAATCACCAAAACTCGTGGAATTCATCGGTGTAACCCATATATCTAACAGGTGAACTCAAATTAGTCCTTTCTCTTGCTGCGTTGATGATATAAAATTGATACTTAACGACCGTCAACAAACTCCCCCAAGCTTACCTTTTGCTCGTCCACGAGCAAAGATAGACTCGTGATGGATCGGGAGTTGCTACAATGCTTTCACTCCTCACAAGTACACATGCGTTCAAACAAGAACTCTCCTCCGGATTAGAGTGAACTATTCGACTCAAAACTCACTCATATTACCTTTCACCATGGGGCTTGTAAGCTGTCACTTGGGTCTTGAGTGGTTGAAAGATAGAACGAGTCAAGTCAAGCGCCATGTTTCTCGCTCTTTGATCAACTATTATCCCGGAGTTTTTGCAAGGTTTGAAATAAAACTCAGAGTTCCTTGTATGAACCTTTCAAGTCTCTCATTTGTGGTATTTTTGGATCCTTTCTAAGGCATGAGTAGTGTATGCCTTCTCTCTTCTCTCAAGAATATGTGGTATTTGTGGAACTAAGGCATAGTGGAAAGTGCCTTCTCTCTCTCACCCTACTTTCTAATAGGCTTATGTGGAGCTCATAGGTGGGGAGACACTCAAACTCACTTGCATATATTGCACGGTTAAGACATGGATCCAATAGGAACTAAAATAATAATAAAGTCATATGTGCATGTGAATGAGGAAATGGAATGGATGAGATGATGATAGGATGATGGTAGTATGATGGTGATAAGGAAATGATTATGAGGGGTACTCAAATGGTGAACATCTACTTCTACACTCGCTCCTTTGGGGATAACATGACTCCCTTTATTCGGAAACCTTGAAACTTCTTGAATGGAAGGACTTGGCTACTCTTTCTTTTTCTTTCTCTTTTTCTTTTTTTTTCTTTCTTTTTTTTAAAGCAACCAATCCTCTGAAAATGAAACTTTAGCACAGGGAGTGTATAACTTGAAATGATAATGACCGGAGCTTTTTATGTAGGCAATGAAACGGCAATGATTATTTCTAGATTTTCACTCCCGAATAGGAGTAGAACATTTTCGGATGATGTGAAATGAATGGCGTATGTATATGTGGATGGATGAATGGATGGATGCGTACTCCCAGTGTAGGAGCAGCATAAGTGCGTGTCTCCAGGGTAGAGATAGCACAATATGTGGTGGATGTAGATCTATATGTGGGTGGTACTTCGAGGAACAGAAGTAGCACGGAGAATGAATATAACATTTATAAAATGGGTGCATGCTTCGAGGACGAAGTAGCATAGATCAATGGATGGAGAGCACATAGTATTGACTTTAAGCGCATGACTAATTCCTTATGGGTCCACAGCATAACCACACTCAATGCCTATAAAGTCTACACTCAAACCTACAATATGATCTATATAAACGAGATGGGTCTTTCCTAATCTAGTAAGCATGAATATATGGTTGTGGTAGGAATTTGAACTCTCATCATAAAGGAACTCATCATGCGGGAATTTAATATTTTCACGAGATAAATTCTCCGAGAACTCTAGTATCTCTAGGAACAAGATGGACAAAGAGCTCAAAACCTTCCCATATCATACCCGTCAACCACCTAGACTTAGATCAAGTGTTCGCTACCCACAAGTTTTAGGTTCGAGCAAATCTCAAATCTAAACGGTTGTGTCCAAAACTCGGGAGAGTGCAAGGTTGAAAACTAGGTACTTGAAAGGAATTACGGCGAGCAACTATTCATCATCTCCATATAGAGTTTAATCTAGGGATCACTTTTAAAGACAGTTGCAAGAGCTCTCCAAAAGTAGAAAAGATAAATAAGGAAATCTTTCGGGTTTCTATGGTTATGCATCTTTTTTAGTTATTTTAACCAAGCATACTTTAACAAGGTATAAATAGATAAGTTGGAAACACTTAGCTTGGTACACGGGGATGCTCTCCCCAATTTGGATGTTGACATAGTCTGGCGATGTTGCGACGTGGCCGAAGACGTTCTAGTCCTCCGGGAGTGTTGTAGATAGTTGTTGTTGGAGACGGCATTCAATTGTCGCGGGCGGCACTCGACGGGGACCTGGATGTCCTTCGCTGTTAGCTCTTCATGATCCTTGATGTTCTGCGAAGCTCAAATAGACAACAAAGCTTGTGGAACCGATTAAGCGTTAGTGATAAAACCTTTAGACCTTGGTTGTCTAGAACTTCCCTAACTTAAAACTCATTCTAACGGGATCGCAAGAAATATTTTTATCTTTTTATTATTTAAGGAATGCAGACAGGGAAAGGCAAATATCTTTGAGAAATTATTTTTGTGCCACCACAGTGAATGATTATCCACATGGGGCTTAAAGTTTTTCTGGATGCAAATGCACAACATCTTTATTTTCTTTTCAAATGCGGAGATAAAAGAGTGAAGATGCAACTAAGATGCAAATAGGAAAACAAATATGCTAAGGTAAAAATATAATGCTGAAAAGTAATGCTGATAAATACCAAGTTACCTCTTGGCGCGGCGTTCGGTGGTTTTAAGTCCTCCGAACGGGACTTGTCATGTTTACTCATTTTTCAAGGGGCGCATTGGGGCGCCTCGATGATGTCGCCTCTTGTGTAGGAATTGATTCTCGATTTTGCTTTTACCTTCCACACCTTCTTTGTTGGAGAGGATGACCTTGAGGAGGAAGCTTCTTGGATTACTTGTTTCTCTTCGATGATAGCACCTCTTCTTCTTTTACGGCATTCTTTTCTTCGGGTACCGGTCTTCATATCTTGACACTTCTCCCTCATAGTCGCCCATCCATCGTAATGATGTTCTTCTTGTTCGGCGACGGGTACGCTACCTTCTCCTTGTTTGTTCTTCTTGGGCTCTTCGGTGATTATATAATTATTATTGAAGTAGCGGCGTACCTTCTCGGTGGGAAAGTGGAAGTGAATCTCTCTGTCCCAATATAAATGATAGCTCTGGTGGTGTTCGGGAATGGTCTTCCTAGGATGATTGGAGGATCGTAGTCATCTCCTATGTCAATGACTAGGAAGTCGTAGGGACATAATGGTCATCTATCGGATGAGGACATCCTTCACTTCTCCTTCGACGAAGCGGAATGTCCGATCCGCCATCCGCAGAATTGTGCATAGGTGGGCTCCAAAGGCATAGTGCCATATAGATACTCATAAGTTACCTTGGCCATAATGTTGACGCCCGATCCGGTGTCACGAGATAGCTTTATTGAAAGAGCTTTGTTGATGGAGCATTGAATGGTTGGGACACTGGGTCATCCTTCTTGATCGACGTGGGGACCGGGTAAGTGGTCATGCTCTTTATGGACTGCGGTGACCATCCTCACTTGTCTCCGTCTTCTTGGTCTTCTTATTCTTGTTCTTGCTCTTCTTAGCCGGATTCTTCTTCTTCTCACATTACGTTGATGAGGGTGTCTTTGGGAAGGCTATGCACTGTTCTTGAAGAAGAAGGTTTCTCTCTTGCCCTTGATGTTGAAGATGATCTTGGCGGTGTTGGCATACATGATAGCTCCAGCGGTGTTCAAGAATGGTCGTCCCAAAATGACGGGGGACCTTTCATCACCGCTCGTATCCACTACCACGAAGTCTCTTTGGAACATACGAGTTGCCTACTCGTACACATATGTCTTCAAGTACTCCCAAAGGGACACGGAGTGACCGATCACGCAGTTTGTAAGCACATAGTTGTGTATGCTAAGGGGCATCGAATAGCTTCTCATATATCACTCTCGGCATAATGTTGATGCTTGCACCGAAGTCACGAGATTGCCTCATTAAAGTTAGTACTTCCAATGGAGATCGGAATGACTGGTCTCCCTGGATCGCCCTTCTTGATTGGCGAGTTGAGTCAATCCATGACCCCTTCGATGGATCACTCCGGCTATCTTCTACATTGAATATATCAACAAGATTTGCGGTCTCGAGCTCTTCGGGTTGTCGCCGGTTTACCTTGACCATTGGAGGGAGCAAGGTTAACAAGCTGTTGTACTGCGACTCAAGTATCTTGTTGAAGCGAAGTGACTCTTGATGGCATTGGAAAAGCCATCCATCCTGTTGCCGAGTGTCTCTAGGACCTTGTCATTTGATGTCGGCTTCTTGGGCCAGATTGTCCATCATCTTGCCTTGATTCGGCACTAACTGTCTCAAAGGCGGTGGTTGTAATTATTGTAGGAGGAGTTGTTACCTTGGTAATTGCACGAATAATTGCACGAGTAGTTAGGCCTCTCGCTGATTTCAACCTTGATTCGCGAGGACGATAGTAATTATTATTGTTGTTGTTATTGAGGTAGTTCACGTCCTCCTTCAGCTCTGGGCCAGTCTCATCATGGTGTTGCTGAAAGCTTGATATCTTCCCACGAAGAGCATTTGTCTTGCCCATGGGGAAGAACTTTGCCAAGAAATTGGTGGAACATAGTGCCCACGTAGTATTCTTTTCCTTATTGGCGTAGAACCACTGCTTCGCTCTCCCCAAGAGTGAGAATGGGAAGAGGTGAAGTAGTATAGCATCTCTCGGGGACATCCTTGATAGTGAATGTGCTACAAATCTCCGAGAAAGTGTTGGAGATGAGCACTAGCATCTTCATGGGCCTTCCCACGTAACCGGCTTGCTTGCACCATGTTGATTAGCGCAGGCTTGAGCTCAAAAGCTCCTTCGATGTCCGCAGCTGGTCCAAGTACGAATGTTGTCCGTAGTTGAGCCGAGAACTCGCGGAGTGACTTGTTCGCCATGGCTTCAAACGCTGGTGTCAAGTCTTGCACGAAAGGTTGACTTTACGCTTCGACAAACTTCCAAGTTGAGTTGATGATGATGATGATTGATTGGTCTTCTTCAACGCATCGGCTTTCTGAATAAAGCTTCGGATCGTCAATATAATTATCGGGAAGAATTGTCTTTTTCATACATTACCCGCATAAGATATAAAATAGACGAAAAGACAAGGGTAAGGCTGTATGAGTAGAGAATGGTGACGAGTGCTCAATCTCATTATGTAGTGCAATGCTTTTTGCTCATTATCCATTGGCTTTCAACCTTCCCCAAGCAACGGCGCCAAAAATGCTTGTTGACATTTCTAACGCCACTCGGTGTTAGGTTGTCATCCCTAACATGGCACCAAAAAATCTTTGGTACTAAATAATGCAATTTGCTACTAGAAATAAATATGGGATCCGCAAGCGCACGAGATAATGCCGATGTAGCATTTTAACCAGGAGTAATCCGGGTATCGTTATTTATATTTTTACCACCGGGAAGGGAAGGCCTTTGGATAATGAGTGATGAGCAATGCACATGCTATAATGGAGAGCTTAACCTTGTCTACGTATCGATCATCTCATACGGGGTAAGTGTCACATAAAATATAGGAATGAATGATAAATGACATAAGATAAATGAGAGCATTTAGCCACATAAAATAATAGTAATAAGCCATCTCAACTTAGCACTCTAAGCTTATAACACTAGCACGGACTAGGACGATCTAGGGTATAATCCTATGTTATTCTAACTATAAAGTCAAAGCATACAATGATTAGTGCAAGAACATCTAGCAATCATGGCGGGAAAAGGTTACATCTATGCATAGTGATATTACCGAGAAGACAAGAGACATAGCAATGACTTCAATGTAATAGGTTTGTTCGCTAGACCTATACTCGGGAGAAGGGCTACAAAGGACTCAACAGATGTCACTCCCGCGATCTACCTCACGATCCGGAATATAGGGTGCAATCGCGAGATAAATACGGTATAGGCACCATGCCTACACAATATCTACCACTCACCCATTGGCCTAATGAGCAAGCGCTATACGATCCTATGCATAAACATAATTCTAGTCCAACTATGCTAAACATATAATCAAAGTAAACTAAGAACGATATAATTGAGAACATAATCAAATAGAGCAAAGTCAAGTCGATATAATAGAATAGAATAAAGTACTACTCATAGTATCATGAACAATGATGAATATTACAAGAATGTAGAGGGGAATTACCAAGAACTCGACAGATCCGGACTCCAAGCTAGGCTTGATTCCCTCTAGATCTATTCCTATGTAGCTATGCTACTAAACTATGGAGCTCTAATTGAGATGGTGGCTCGGCTTCTCGAATTCGATGAGAGAATGAACTCTTGAATGAATTAGGGTTTCACCCGGGGGCCGGGGCTCGAATATATAGCCCCCTAGGATGAACCACGGCCCTCGGATCAAACCGACCTAAATGGACGATAATTATTCATCCTCAAAGGCGGTGGAGGCGGGATCCACGAGACTCCACCTGATTGGTGGAGGTGGGGAGTCGGCCGACTCCCCCTGGGTCGCCGACCGGCCAACCCGCAGTGGATCCCGGCTTCCGGGGTTTGCCTTCGGAGTCTTCTAGATTATACAATTTTACCCGTTCGGTCTTTATCTCTATGTAATCATGACATGTGGGCCTCCTTTGGTTCTCTTTACGATAACCCCCGCGAGAAATAGACAATCACCAAAACTCGTGGAATTACGTCGGTGTAACCCATATATCTAACAGGTGAACTCAAATTAGTCCTTTCTCTTGCTGCGTTGACGAAAAAATGGACGCATACTGCAGTGAGGTGCGCAAGTTGGAAGCCAGTTTCCATGGTCTCGAGCTCAACCACATCCCAAGGCGCTTCAATGAGGCTGCAGACGAGCTGGCCAAAATCGCTTCATCTCGAGCGCCGCTACCCCCAGACGTCTTCTCGAAAGATCTTCACGAGCCATCCGTGAAGTGGGACTCGGGGGCTGGGGCAGGACCAGCCGTTGAGCCTGCTCCTACGACCGAACCCCCCTCGATGGGGGCCACAGTCATGGAGATCGACCAAGTTACGAGCCCACCAACTGACTGGCGTGCACCGTTCCTCGAGTATCTCATTCGAGGGGAGTTGCCAGAAGATCGAACGGAGGCGAGGCGACTAGCTCGTTGAGCCAAAACTTACATCCTTTACGGGGACGACAGAGAGCTCTACCGCCGGAGCCCAACTAGCGTACTCCAACGGTGCATCTCGATCGAGGAAGGCAGGAAACTGCTCAGAGACATGCACTCGGGGGCTTGTGGCCACCACGCTGCGCCAAGAACCCTTGTCGGGAACGCATTCCGTCGAGGCTTCTACTGGCCCACTGCAACTGCTGACGCCATCAAGCTTGTCCGAGCGTGTGAGGGATGCCAATTCTACGCCAAGCAAACGCATCTCCCAGCACACACACTCCAGATGATCCCCCTCACGTGGCCATTCGCGGTCTGGGGGCTCGATCTGGTCGGACCCCTCAAAAAGACGACAGGAGGCTACACCCACTTGCTCGTGGCCATCGATAAGTTCACCAAGTGGATCGAGGCCAAGCCCATCACTAACATCCGCTCAGAACGAGCGGTCGAGTTCTTCACCGACATCATCCATCGCTTTGGAGTCCCCAACGTCATCATTGCGACAATGGCACCCGAGTTCACGGGCAAAAGTTCTTGGACTTGCGATCGGTACCACATCCGTGTGAACGGGTCGGTCGCCTACCCTCAAACTAATGGCCAAGTCGAACGAGCAAATGGCATGATCTTGCAAGGTCTAAAGCCAAGGATTTTCAAACGCTTGAACAAACACGGCAACAAATGGGTAGCTGAACTCCCATCTGTCCGTGGAGTCGCGGACGACCGAGAGTCGAGCCACCGGGTTCACCCCGTTCTTCTTGGTCTATGGGTCCGAGGCCGTCCTCCCCACCGACCTCGAGTACGGATCCCTCGACTCAAGGCCTACAACGAGCGAGACTAATCGGGAAAGGCGGCAAACGCCATTGACCAAGCGGAAGAGGCTCGGGACACGGCGCTCCTACACTGCGCGCTACCAACGAAGTTACGGCAATATCACGAGAAGAATGTGCGCAAGAGGGATTTCAAGGTCGGCGATCTCGTGCTCCGTCGACGCCAAGATAACAAGGGGCGCCACAAGCTCACTCCTCCTTGGGAAGGCCCGTTCCTCGTGGTCAAGGTCTTGAAGCCGGGAACGTACAAGTTAGCCAAAGAAGACGGCTCGACCCTCACCAACGCGTGGAACATCGAACGGCCCTACGTCGCCTTTTCCCCTAGGCCTCGATGCCTTGTACATATTTTGTCTAAATATACCGCTAGTATGAATAAACGAGTCAATTCCTTACTTTTTGTTCATACATAAGGTGGGCTCGACTTTGTTCCTACAAAGTCAAACCCCCTCGGGGGCTAGACCAGGGGACCCCCGAAGTCCTCGAAAACGCACCTAGTTTTTTCGAAAACAGTGCTCGACGTAATCTTTCCCCTCCTCGCCTCGAAATTTTTCGTAAGCTAAGTATTTGCGTCACCTCGAGCTCGTCGAGCCAGGGCGATCGAGCACAAGGCTTCCCACGCTTCCGAGCTACGGCACCCTAACTCATCCCCTCTCGAAATGGTTCGAGCACAGCGCCAACACTTAGCTAAAACAAAGTAAAGGCAGGAAGTGGAAAACGACATCAAGCGCAAAGAAAAAACTAGAGCATAACGGTTTAAATTACAAACATTTGAGTATGACGATTTAAGGCCGCTCGGGCCATTCCCGTGACCAAAATGCTTGTTTTCTTACAAGGGCCTTGTTGCCCAGATTTCGACTCGCAGGCCGGCTAAAAACTACTCCACGTCAGGCGGGAGGACTTCTCGCGGCGAGATCACCTCCAAGACGGGCGCCGGCTCCTCGGCCTCGGCCTTGAGCCGCTCGATCCGGGGGTTGACCCCTCCTTCTTGTTCGCCCTCGGCGTAGGTGAAGCCGCTCGCAACGGCCTCCATCCCGGCCCGGGCGTCCTCCTCGAGATGCTAAACCCCGAGTAGAAGATGGCCATCGTCCGCGCGCGGCAAAGACAAGGGCTTCCGAATACGACCCCCGAGAGAGGCGCCGAACTCACGGACCCGGCTAGCGTAGCTCGCCGGCATCCGGCCCTCGACGTCCACCACCGGCGGGAAGCCCGGTTGGCGCTAAGGGTGTCGATGGCGCCGGTGATGTGGGCCTTGGCTGAAAGCACGCGGTCAGCCAGCGCGTGGGTTGACTTTGCGTACTCACGCGCATCCGCCAGGTCCGCCTCCAAACCTGAAAAAAGACGACAAGAATCAGGTACTCAATCAAGTGCTCGAGCAACACGTATGAATCACGCACGAAAAAAGGACTCGAGCGCTTACCAGTACAGCGGGTCGAGAGCCCTTGCTCGCGTTCAAGCGCCCGCGCAAGCTCAGTCTCTTTTCTCCGGAGGGCGCGCTCGATGTCGCGTTTCTCCACGCGCAGCTCCTCATAAGCTTTGCCGGCGCCCTGGATGGCGAGGTCCTTCTCCGTCATCTCTTGACGGAGGTTGACCGCCTCCGCCTGGAAACCGCTCGCCCGCTCTTTCTCCGCCTCGAGCGCACTCGAGAAAGCCTCCTTCTCGGCAGCCTCCCGGGTGACCGTTGCCTGGAGCTCCTTTACATAGGCCTCGACGCCGGCCTTGTCCTTTTGGAGCTGCTCCATGTCCCGGCATTTGGCCCTGTAGCTCTGCAGCGCCGTAGCCGCGTCCTTCTTAAGCCGCTCGAAAACGTCGTGGCTGCGCGTACCCGACGAGCGGTCTCGGCCTCTGCGCGGCTCGGGCAAGCTTCTCGTCCGCCTCCCGCCGTGCCACCTCGGCCCCCTGCGCCACTCGAGCAAGCTCATCATGAGCCTTCTTGGCGTCCTCCTTGGCGGCGTCCAGGGCGGCATTAGCATCTCGGAGGAGCCGAGCAAAGCGGTGCCGCTCGCCCTCCGCATCTTGCCCCATCCGCACATACCGCCGGATCTCGTGCTCGCTCTCTTGCGTGGCACGGATATGCACGGATTTGGCATAGGAGCGACTCTGCGTCGTCTGAACCTCGAAGGAGAAATGTTAGAACATAGAACACGATAGACCAAAAGGGCAAGCATCCGAACTCGAGGGCACTCACCGAAAGAAGCCGGGGCATGTCCTCCGAGACGAGCGACAGAGCAGTCTTCAAAGCGCTCTTGAGCCATTGCCGGTGCTCCTCGGCCTCCACGTGCGCCTCGAGCTCCTTCTGATCGTTCATCACGATCGGGGGAGCCTCGTGGTCTAGGGGGTCGGAGAGCACCAGTGGCGGCCTCTCCCAAAGAGGGAACTCCTCCCGCATCTCCTTGTCAACGGAGGAGTGGAGTCTCCTCACCGCCTCCAGGTCGACATCCGCCGTCACCACCCGCTCGGCCAGGGTAGGTGGGCGTTGCGGCTGACTCCAGGAGGAGGACGCCTCTTGGGCGAGCGCCCGCGCCTCGATCCGCCTCCGCTCCTCGATGGAGACATCCGTAGGCTCGGTGGGACCAAGGCCGACCGACCGCATGTGGCTGTCGACGATGGCAGCCGCCGTCAGCTTCCTTTGGGCCTCCTCCCACTGGTCGGCGTCAGTCATGACCTCGAATCTCACCTCGCCCGTCTCCGAGTCGGGCACGAGGTGGGGCACCAGGTCCCCCAACGGCTGCAGAGGCTGCGGCGGCTCCTGGTACGGCACCAGATGGAGCTCTCGCTCGACGTCCTGGCGCTCATCACCACCCGTGACGGAGGGCTGCTCCACCACTGGCGCCGCCTGCTGTTCCACCAGCGCCGCCTGCTGCTCCGCTTGCGGCTGATGCTCTTCACCGCCTGCGGCGGTAGGCTGCACCGCCGGCTCCGCCTGCTGCTCCACCGGCTCCTCCGCCTTCTCCCCCTCTTGCGTAGCGGCAGGGTGCTCCTCGAGTGCCCCCTCTCGAGCGGCAGTTTGGGCCTCCCCGTCCTCGACCCTATGCCCAACAGAGGCGCCGACCTCCATATCCTGAGGAGGGGATGGGGCCCGGCTCGGCTGAGGCTCAGGCGCCGCTCCCGCCTCCTGCATCTCCACATCCCCCGCCGGCCGATCGACGGCTGCCGGCGTCTCCTCCTCCTCCTTCTCCCTGCGCTCCTCCTCGAGCTGGCGCAGGCCGATTGGCCAGGAGGACTTGGCACCCGAGCTCGGACTCTCGTCTTCGAGCGTGATGGGCTGCTGCTCCGATCCCCCCCGTCGCCGGAATAGAGGCCGCCGGCTCCGGCGCCATCGCCCTTGGTCGCCGCCGCCGCGTCTGTGCCTGGGCCGCGCCCGACGACGTCGGGGTCTCGAGCGGAAGGGCGGTCGAGGCCGTGGTGGTGGTGGCGTCCTCATCCCCCGTAGCCTTGGTCACGGCCCCGGCACCTGCACGGGACGCAGCTGCCATCAGCCTGCCACGCCTAAGCGCATCCTTGGCCCGCTCTAACCAAACTGGAGTAGAAGGAGGAAGGGTCACTCCAACTGGCATCGACGGGGTGCCGCTCGACCCTCCTGTGGTCCTTAGCCTCTTAGTAGGCAGCATGGGGGGGAGGGACGGTAACGTCTGCAGGGGACGTTTAGTCCTGGAAGAAAGAGAAAAACAAAAATTCGTTGTGACAAAATACTCACACACGAACAAAATGGTACAATAAGGGATAGGTCGACCAGAAGACTTACCCCGCGGTCGAGGTGGCGCTGCCCGAGCCACCCGGCCTGCTCAAAGCGCTCGGGGGCTGTCGAGCCTCAGCCGCCCCCCTCGAGTCACTCGAGGACTTGGGGACCTCGAGCCTACCGCTTGCGCCGCTCGGGGGCTTCGAGACCCTGGCGGCCGCCCCTGTTCTGGCTGGCTCCGTGGCCGGGACGGGCACGGTGTCCCTTACGGGATCCTGGGTCCTGCGGGTCGAGGTCCGCTCGGCCCGGCGGTCGCTGGAAGGAGCCCGGCGTTGAAGTGCGCACATTTGCAGCCTCATGCTGCCGGGTGTGCGCGCCCGTTGAAGAAGAATGATGGCGGGGCGACTCCTCTCGCCGCCCTGCTTGAGCCGGTGACGGCGAGCGAGCGCGGTGGCCGGAGCGTTGAGACGCCCCCGCCGCCTCGCTCGGGCCGGCGACGGCGCTCGAGCACCGCGGCTCGACGACTCCTCCCCGCGGCTCGCTCGAACCGGCGACGAGTCGCGCGCGAAGGCTCGGCGCCAAAGCTAGCTCGCACGCGAGAGCGAGGAGGCGTCGGGGCTCGGTGTCGGTGGGCGCCATCGCGTCGGTCGCCTTGTCGTCCTCCTCGTCGTCATCGCCCTCATCCTCATCGGTCGACTCGAGACTAGGGCTCCGGTCGGTCGGGTCCGCCCCGACGTATTTCACGCTCCGGCGGCGCCTAGCCTTACGCTTCTCCTTCTCCTCTAGCGCACGGGCTTTCGCGCCTTCTCCTCCCTCCTCGAGACCACGGCGGCATGTTCTCGTTCGCCCTCGGGCGTCTTACCTCGCGGCCGGGCGCGTCCTCTTTCACCGGGGGCCTCGACTCCGCGTGGTCGTTGACATTCTGAAAAGAAAAAGGCCAGGCCTCGATAAGGATCGCTCGAGTAAAAGAAACGATGAGAGAAGAGCTCGAAAAAACTTACAAAACCCAGCAGGTTGACGGCCGGACGCATGCGGAAGAGGCCGACTTGGTTCTCGCTAAAGTTCCTCCTGCCGTCGATCGCGTCGCGCACCCGAGCCACGATTGTGGCGACCGGGAGGGGCGCGTCCGACATCCTGCTGGCCGCGAGCACCGCCGGATCGGCGTCCTCCGTCATCTGGTCGAGCCGTAGCGGGCGCTCGGCGAGCGGGAGCACCCGGCGGCTGTGGAACTCGGCAACCACGTGCGCAATGTTGAAGAAGAGGTTGCCGGACCTCCGGTTGCGGAGGCTTGAGATGGCGTTGAGCAGGGAGTCCATGCGGGGCTGGCGCGCCGCCGGCTGGCCGTGCGTCCAGTTGAAACCAGGCGCGGTTAGCACGGCGCCGGTGTATTCCGGGGAGAGGCCCTCCTCGTTGCGGAGATAGAACCATTCTCGGTCCCAGCCGGCGTTGTTCGACGACCACGCGCCGGATAGCCAAGACTCTTTCCTCTTCGGCCGCCCGATCGAGCGGGAACCCGCTCGAACGTAGCGGCGGACCTTTGGTTTCACCGCCTTCTCCTCTTCCTCCTCGTCTTCCTCTTCCTCCTCCTCGTCATCGTCATCACCGTCGTCGTCGGCGGCCTCCTTCCACTGCGGCGCCTTACCCAGGTACCCCTCACACACGGCGGCGTAAGTAGCCGCGAGCGAGATGGAGTTGGGGTTGAAATGCTGGAGCTCAACCCCAAAATGGTGGGGGAGCGCCCGCATGAAGCGGCTCGGCCGCGCACCAAGTCCCCGCCGGTGGAACCTGATAAAGCTCAAGATGTAGCCCGGCGGGGGATTGGGCTCGAAGTGGTCGTCGTCCGGTACCCTCCACTCCGGTAACCCCTCCGCCGGATTGGGCGGAAGCAATCCACCATTCACCAAGTTGAGCAAAGATCGCCTCGGTCACCGTGGACCGAGGCCACGGAAGCGCCTCCGCGATCACCACCGGCGTGGGAGGCTTGGCGGCACTTCTGCTTTTGCCCTTGCCTTTGCCACCGGCACCCTGGCCGGAGCTCTGGCCCATCTTCCTGACTGACCTCCTCATGTCGGTGACGGGAGCGGGACGGTGGAGCAACGGCGCCGGCGGAGCACGAGAAACGGTGGCGCGGGAACGGTGGCGCGAAGCAGCGCGATCGCGGGCTAGAGTGGCGCGGCGGTCACGGCGGCGGCGGCGGCGGCGGTTGCGAATGAGGGCAGTGGCGGATTGAATCTGGAGAAGGGCGCAACTGGCGGCGAGAGCAGCGAGAAGGGCGAGAATGCGGGGAAGAAGAACCAGGAGCCTACTCCTCCATATTTATAGAGCCCAAGCCGATCCGCGTGAATCGCATCCGACGGCCTAGATTACGCCATCCAACGGCCGCGCGCCCCCGGCGGACTCGACAAAAAACGGTAACCGCATTTATTGCCCTGACAAACCGCCACCTACCTCCACTTACAAGGCGCACGCGTCGCGAGACAGAGCGGAACCGTCGCCAAGCCACGATCACCACGATAAACCGGTTTCCGCCTAAAAAGGCGCGCCGCTTGCAACGGACGGATGCGTAATGACGGGACGTCTCGACAGACGGTCCCTTACACGGTAAGAAGCCCAGGGACCCCGGTCCCACAAGTAAGTCTCGAGGGAGCGGAGGCTGACCCACGGACGGGTTCGAACAGCCGCCCTCGAGCACCCGAGTCGGGCGCCTATGGGAAGGAACCCTCGAAAGGTTCCGCTCGAGAACGAACCCTCGAACCCGGATGGCGTGTCCAAGGCGGGGCACTAGGTATCCAAGAGATCCCGCCGACGGAGGCACTCGAGCCGCCGGTCCCCTCGAACGGGGCCGGTCCTCTGGAAACTAAGCGCCCAGCTCTAATGAGAGCGCCCCCGGGCCACGAAGCCATCTCCCCTCGAAAGGAGGCGAGCTCTCACTTGGACTACCCGCCATCAGCTCACAGGGGGGTATGGCACTCGCTCGGTCACGAGTAGTGTCAGACCTCTCACCACTTGGAGCCGATCCAAGAGATCCAGCGAGGAACTGGATCACAACTCCAGCCCAGCCATTCGAGGCTCGGGGGCTCGAGTCACCTAAATGACCTCCCTCGACACGGGAGGAACAGGAAATACTCGGGGGCTCGAAGAGTAATTAAATCTCCTGCCTCGAGCTGCTACAACTCCAGTTAATAATACTCTTACGCAAAACCGTTCATCTCAAAGCCCCCAGAGGAATGCCTCATTCCTCTGGGGCCTCGGGGGCTACCCCCGCGGGGGACGCTCGCGCGCCCCCCACGGAGAAAGGACGAAATGACTCCTCGAAACACCGACAATAATCCCAATTCTAGGTACTTCAACTCCACTTCATGATCCCTTGTTTGAAGTTTCACAATCAAACAAGGGCTCGGGGGCTACTGTCGGTACCTAGATTAGGGGGTCCTAAATCAGGTAGATTAGAGGAAAATAATCCAGCCCATTTCACCTCTAACTCTCCCAAGAATTAACCGAGGAAATCCCAATCCTACTCCTGTTGGGCCAGCGTACGAATTAGGCCCACAAGGCCACAAAGCCCACTTGCTCGAGCAGCAGCCACCGCCCGCTCAAGGAAGAAGTACGGAAACCGCTTCGAGCGAGCGACCGCTCGAGTATGCCTGCAATAATTGCCAACCATGGTACGCACATGGCTACAGGGCTCAAACAGCGTCGTAGTACGCCTGCCCCGCCTAACTCCATGGCTACAGGGCCCGCAATAGTAGATCGTACGCCGGTCACTTCCACCATCACGCTGCCCATCCCCTGGATTCGAGGATGGCAGGCGCCACTATTGCACCATACCTGGCACTATGCCATGTGCGGCACCCTCTCGGAACGCAATTGTCAACTCTCCGTACCATCTAAACCCGCTGCTCAGTCCCGTCGCTCGGGTCATCTCCCTCTCGAAGCGGTCATCAGCCGCTCGAGGGACGATGACGGACGCAACCTGAGCATGGGGCGCGCAGTGCCCTGTCTTTCCCACCTCGACGGCCATACGGCGGGGTTCCCGGGCGCACGTGCACGGCTACGCCGGCACCGCACCTCGACTACGTCAGCCCACGACCGAGAAGGACGAGCAGGCCATCAATGACCATACCGCTACAGGCTCGAACCAGACCAATGTGCTATACAGGGGTAAGCATACGGTAGTTTGGATAGTGGACACACACTTAGAGCAACCTCAAAGGAATAAAGGTAAAATAAAGAATAAAGAATAATCTACGCGGAGCAGGCAGGTCCTATATAGTCAATGCTAGAACAGCTAATTCCACATGTTATACAAGTCAAGACTCGACTATAGACTAGGAATATGGGGAGACCGCGGCAACCGGGTCCGCGTCGATGGCGGCATTTACGAACTCCTACTCAACATGCGAACGTGGGGGATTACAAAGGACGGACGGGGCTGTCACCACCGCCGCCTACCACCTCAACCGTAGCATGCCGACATATCCGAAGGTTCCCTCGCACCCGGACACCACGTCCGCATACTAAGGAGCTACCTACATCCCCCAGGACTCCCACCCTACGGATGGACGAGCTAGAACATAGGAAAGCCCGAAGGCACATCGAACCGCTATTCCTCTCCTACAATCTAATCTAAACAAGTAAAACCTATGAATGATGAAGAACTGTGTAGAGCACGATGAACAACTCTCACAAGAACTATGGCCTAGTTCTTGATCATCGAATATATAGTGCACTAGACTATACTCTAGTTCATATGCAAGACCATATAAATATAATGAGAACTTGACTAGGGAAGAACGCTCCATAGATTTATACCAAGAGTGTAGCTTTTCTTCCTGGAGACAAGCTCCCCAAGTAGCTTTGCCTAGCTCCAATGGACTAATGCTAAGACTAAAGAACAAGTATGAGGAAGTGAGATGGCTCCAAATGGTGTGTGTGAAGGTGGGGGCCTCTCCTCTTCATTTATAGGGCGCTGGGGCGGTTGGGGGCATGGAGGTAAAATAACCAAGCGGAACCGTCATGCCCCAGATGGAAGGAGGCAAACCGCCTTGGTGTTGACGGTCGTTAAGTATCAATTTTATATCGTCAACGCAGCAAGAGAAAGGACTAATTTGAGTTCACCTGTTAGATATATGGGTTACACCGACGTAATTCCACGAGTTTTGGTGATTGTCTATTTCGCAGGAGGTTATCGAAAGAGAACCAAAGGAGGCCCATATGTCATGATTACATAGAGATAAAGACCGAACGGGTAAAATTGTATAATCTAGAAGACTCGAGAAGGCAAACCCGGAAGCCGGGACCCACAGCGGAAGTTGGCCGGTCGGCCGACCCGGGGAGTCGGCCGACTCCCCACCTCCACCAATCGGGTGGAGTCTCGTGGATCCCGCCTCCACCGCCTTTGAGGATGAATAATTATCGTCCATTTAGGTCGGTTTGATCCGAGGGCGTGGTTCATCCTAGGGGGCTATATATTCAGAGCCCCGGCCCCGGGTGAAACCCTAATTCATTCAAGAGTTCATTCTCTCATCGAATTCAGAGAAGCGAGCCACCATCTCAATTAGAGCTCCATAGTTTAGTAGCTTAGCTACATAGGAATAGATCTAGAGGGAATCAAGCCTAGCTTGGAGTCCGGATCTGTCGAGTTCTTGGTAATTCCCCTCTACATTCTTGTAATATTCATCATTGTTCGTGATACTATGAGTAGTACTTTATTCTATTCTATTATATCGACTTGACTTTGCTCTATTTGATTATGTTCTCAATTATATCGTTCTTAGTTTACTTTGATTATATGTTTAGCATAGTTGGACTAGAATTATGTTTATGCATAGGATCGTATAGCGCTTGCTCATTAGGCCAATGGGTGAGTGGTAGATATTGTGTAGGCATGGTGCACATGCAGTATTTATCGCGATTGCACCCTATATTCCGGATCGTGAGGTAGATCGCGGGAGTGACTTGATCTGTTGAGTCCTTTGTAGCCCTTCTCCCGAGTATAGGTCTAGCAGAACAAACCTATTACATTGAAGTCATTGCTATGTCTCTTGTCTTCTCTGGTAATATCACTATGCATAGATGTAACTGTTGACGGTTGTTAATGATCAATTTTATATGTCAATCAGAGAGAGAAAGAGGGGTATAATCTGTTCACCACCATAGACTTAGGGTTTAAACTGACAGATTCCACAAGTTTTGGTGAATATGTGTTTTCGCAGGGGATTATCAGGAAAACATCCAAGGAGGCCCACATGTCATGATTACATAGAGAGAAAGACCGAACGGGTAAAATTGTATATTCTAGAAGACTCCGAGAAGGCAAACCCCGGAAGCGGGGACCCACTGGCGGGGTGGTGGGTCGGCCGACTCCTTCTTGGGTCGGCCGACCGCCCACCTCCACCAATCGGTGGAGGCTCGCGGATCCCGCCTCCACCGCCTTTGAGGATGAATAATTATCGTCCGTTTGGGTCGGTTTGATCCGATGGCTGTGGTGAATCCTAGGGGACTATATATTCAGAGCCCCTGGCCCCTGGCTCAGGAAGAAATTCATTCAAGAATTCATTATTCAGAGGTAGCCATCAGCAAAGCTAGGGTTTAGAGAGATATCTCCACCAGAGAATTAGAATAGATACTCTAGATCTTCAAGTTCTACATAGGTTTAGACTAGATAGAGGAAGAATCGGGCGCCTGTGCTCGGAATTCCGGATCTTCATCATCAGAATTGGTATTATCTTGTATCTATTCTTGTGACTTTATTCTAATATCATTATGTTTCTATTTATTATGTTCCTAGTTTATTCTAGTTCTACATTTGATATGGTTATAATTGGTAATAAGTTTATGTATATGTTTGCAAAGCGCTTAGCTCTCTTCCGGGGGTTAGGTGGTAGATTTCATGTAAGCATGGTGCTTAGATGCCGTTTACCGCAAATGCACCCTATTGGCCGGGTCGTGTGGTAGATCGCGAAGTGACAGTTCCGTTGAGTCCTCTCGTATTCCATCCCCGTTGGTAGGTCTAGCGAGAACCAAAGTTGCGTAGTAAGTCCCGCTATGTCTTGGCTTGTTATAGCAATGATCCTTATACATAGATGAAAAGTCTTTTGTGCTTGTATATGATAGTGTAGAGTTGGAGTAGATGAATGACTTAGTAGATTAGAACCTACATAGGATTTATATTTCTTGCACTAATCGATGTCAACCTACCTTTGTGAGTAGTCTATATCTAATCTCTCGTGTGATTTATACCCCGAGCTTATTACTTTATATTCCCTTATTTATCATGGTTTACCCCTCGCCAAAGTATGTGACTCGTGTAATCAATCACTCATAAGTAGTCGTGTTTAGCAAGTTCATCTCATTGTTTAAGTCCGTAGTTCTTTCCTTTGAGCTAAATATAAATAACGATACGGAATACTTCCGGTAAAATGCTACGATGGTGTATTATCGTTCGCTTGCGGATCCCATATTTTTCTTGATTAGAGGAGCAGTTTCTATACCAACACTTCGGTGCCATGCTAGGGATGACAACTTAGCGTGAGTGGTGTTAGAGGTGTCAACAAGCATTTTTGGCGCCGTTGCCGGGGAACGGAATAAACTTTTAGAGAAAAATTGCTTAAGCGAGATACTTAGAAAATGAGTGATTGTCACTAGTCACCTCTACTTTGGCGAGTTCACCCCTGTTGTTTTTCTTTGTCTATATTTTATACGGGGTATTAGCGAGGATTGAATCGATTCATTCAAAACTCTCGATCATCGAGTCGGTTCAATCAAGAAGGAAGCTCGTCACCAATCAAGATGGCCGAGAAGACCTTCTTGGAGTTCTCTCGCTCCAACAATAGAGAACATCCGCACCGGTCCAAGAATACACACCGATATGCGGTTTGAGATCAAGCCAAGTCTCATCAACATGGTGCAAGCTATCCAATTCGGTGGAAAGGTACATGAAGATGCAAGTACACATTTACAAGACTTCATGGAGATTGGAAACACCATCGCCATAGATGGAGTTAAAGAAGACCTCATACTTCTTCGCCTCTTTCCATTCTCACTAGTGGGAAGAGCGAAGTAGTGGTTCTATGCCAATAAAGAAGATATCAATACATGGGCGAAGTGTTCCAAGGCCTTTCTAGCAAAATTCTTCCCAATAGGCAAAACCAATGCCTTAAGAGGAAAGATTACCAATTTCCAACGAGAAGACGGAGACCATGTCGAAGCATGGGAGTGTTTGCAAGGATATATCCAAGATTGTCCCCATCATGGAATGGAAGAATGGTTACTCATGCAAGGTTTCTATCACGGATTGACTCCAAAGACGCGTGAGCACCTAGATGCAACTATTTGAAGGATCATTTTTATCACTCACTCTTGGGAGAGCTAAAAGACTTATGGAGAAGATAGCGAGATAATCAAAGCCGGTCCCAAGACAAAGCATTCAAGATTGTCACCGAGTGAAGAAGCAATAGAAGAAGTGAATGCATTATCAACCAAGATGGATACCTTACTCCATTGGCTTGACCGAGGGCCAAGTACAAGGAAGATCAAAGAGCAATTGAAGCAACATATAAGCAGAATTCAAGTCCCATCGTGAGAAAGGTTCCGCATTGGGTGCAACCATCCATTAATCAAGGTAATCGGTCAGTAATTATGCAAAGCAATCTACTTTAAGAGAGTTGGTTCTACAACAGTCCAAGATCAACTCATCTATGGAGGATAGGCTTGCCGCTAATAACAAAATCTTGGAAAACTTAAGTATTAAAATGGATAGTTTCTCCTCCGCCATTAATGATCAACTAGAGTTCAATAAAAAGATAGAAGAAAGGTTAGCAAAATTGGCCATTGCTTTGCTCGTTGCCACTAACCCCGAAAGGTGAGATCTATTACTACAAGAAGAGGGAGTTCCACCGAGATCCTCCCTATCCAAAAGGAGCAAAAGGCCAACCATGCTACCACCGGTGGCGGAAGAAGAAGACTTCCAACCCGAGCTAGAAGTATTACCACAAGAATCGGTGCGAAGCCGGTACAAGATCGGAAGCAAGACAACAATTTCGAGATACAAACTACCTACCATTCCCTAGGAGGAAGAGAGGACCACAACAGACAGATGAGCGGTTTGGTAAGTTCGTGGAGGTAATTCAAAAGTTATATGTCAATATACCTCTGTTTGGATGCTATACAGTCCCCACTTATGCCAAGTACATAAGAGATATTCTTAACAAGAAGAGACCACGCCATCCAATGAAGTGATCAAGCTAACCGAAGAATGTAGTGCGGCCATCCACAACCAACTACCGAGAAAAGAAGAAAGATCCAGGATGTCCCACTATCGATCGCACAATTGGAGATCAACATTTCAATAATGCACTCGTGATCTTGGAGCAAGTGTCGTGTGATGCCGCGCTAGTCTACTACAAGCTCAACCACACCGCACTTGAGCCAACATCAATGTGTCTACAACTAGCCGACCAATCGGTTCGCTATCCGTTGGGCATTCTTGAAAACATTCCGATCAAGATAAGAGAGTTCTTCGTGCCGTAGACTTTGTAGTACCTTGGATATGCATCCAGACTCAAAGGTGTCACTTATACTTGGAAGACCCTTCTTAAGCACCGCCAATGCACACATTGATGTCGGGAAGGGAGAAATCAAGTTCACTATAAATGGGCAAGAAGAGCAATTCGCATTCAAGTCAAAACAAGAGCTCAACAAATCCGCGAAGATGATAGAAGAAGATCGACAAGACAACCACCGGAGACGGAGGAAGCACCTGCGGGATCATCAGCGGAATAAAAATTTTGGAAGGTCCAATTCGGAGGACTTTAAAAGTCCGAATCCTCGCCGGAAGGTAACTCGGTATTTATCCACATTTTAAATTGCATTTCTTATAATTTTCTTAGGCATATTTATTCCTAGCATTACATTATAAAAATTCTCTCGCCCCATATAAATAATTTTATGGTGTGTAACAACCCGTCAAAAATATTCTATCGTGGTGGCACAAAACCTATCATTTCATGCATTTAAATTAGTTTACCTTCATTTAAATTTCTGCATTGTTTATAATTTTTATCATGGCATTTAGTGCATGGTAGGTCCCTTACCATGGGTCCCACATGTCATAGACTACACCTCACATACATCAAATCACATAATTTCATCCACTTTCACTCACCTCCACTATCCTCTCTTTTCCACCGCCAAAACCACTCAACCGACCAAAATTTCTGGATGAAGGAAAGAACACGCAATAGCATGTGAAGTGGCAGCCACATTGGCCAACTGGTGGGTCGGCCGACCCCACCATTGGGTCGGCCGACTCCCCTTCCTCCTCTATAAATAGGCCTCCTCCCATGGCTTCCATACACCACCCACATTCCAGAATTTTAGCCAAACCTTCTGCTCTCGACTTCGTGTTTCCTGGAGAGAGTTAGAGAGAAGAGGAGAAGAGTAGGAAGAGAGAAGAAGTAAGAGAGTGAGCAAGAGTTTAGTAGCAAGTGAAGGGAAGGGATAGTGCTGAGTAGATGATCACAAAATTAGTGGAGATGCTGTCCAAATAGGATAAGGAAATTTAAAATCGGGGAGGTTCTGTCAAAATCAAGACACGAAGTTTAAACTTTTTGTCATGAAGAACGACTAACCCCTGGACCGGCCCGACGGACGGCTAACCACTAACCTTGTGCTAATCCTTCTCTCCACTAGTGTTTGTTTTTGTTTCTTTTGAGCAACTTGCGGGATGAAGAGCGTCTTCAAGGGGATCTCGGGTACCATCCGGAACATCGGGACAAGAAGTGCATCTCGCCAAAGCTCGGTGGCTGGTTCCGACATGAGTGTCGACCCACCACCGAAGCACCGAAGCACTGCAGCGCGCACGCACCACCACCAAGCATCTCGAGAGTCCTAATGAGAACATCCGACCTCGCCCTGAGAACTACCCAGGAGAAGGATGTATACAAGAAGCTCAAGAACAAGCGTTTCATCCACACACCGGTCATCGATCCGACACTTCTGCTAGCGACAGGTATGGCTCAAGAATTCGACACAATTTTTCCACTAGTTGGTTGGACTTCCTTTGCAAACCTCACTGAGAAAGGGATTAGGCTCTTAACCATAGAATTCCTTAGCACCCTTCGATACACGGACAATGGAGTTTATTTTAGAATGTTTGCTCGGAATATTCTGTCTCTTGGAGAAACCTTAGTGACCTCCTAGGTTTCCCTCAAGATGCCCTCATAGATTTAAATGCAAGCACTAGGTGATTTTGATGCACATAGGTTTTGGAGCAAAGCATTTCTAGAGTACCGTACCACTTAGCGCAGCCGCACCGCAGCCATAGAGCATCCTACGCTTAGATTTTTGCACCGTTGGATAGGAGCCACCTTTTTCCCACGATTTGATGAAAGCAAGATCGAGTAGCCGACTTGCGGTTGCTATACGCGGTCGTCAAGAAATAGAAAGTGTCTCCGTCCATCTCCTAGTGAACCATTGGATGAGTGTCCCTGGTTACAAAGTAGGAAGTGTGGCCATTTGCTCGCTTATCACTCGCATTGCCACAAGCTTGAAGTTATTAGAGGGAGCTACTTTTGAGTACATTGAACATCATAGAGAATTTTATGACCTCTATACTTTTGGCCAAGGTCACTTACTGAAAAAAGTGAATGATGTTTATTATGCAAAATATGGTGATCTTTGCGATCCGGTTACCTAACCCGGAACCGGCTTTGTATCATGTGCAAAACTATCATATTGAGTTGCGGGCGAAACCGGTGAATGAAAGAGCACCTCGAAGAGTTCGCTTGGAGAGGGTGACAGGAAATCGTGAACCAGTTTGGCGTGGTGCCGAAACCGCCCGAGAAGAACCAGCACATGCCAGTTTCAATGAGTGGAATGTACCTCAGCACCACTCATTAAACTCATGGGTGTACCCACCACAAAGCCAACCACATCAACCATTCTATGGTCACTACCCACCATACAACACCCCAGGAACATCAGAGCCAGGTCCATCCGAGCCAGGACCCTCACAGCCACCAAGATACTCTTATGACCCCTTTGGTACCACCGATGAAGAAGAAGAACCCCACCATGACTTTGAGTCACGTCGCCACTCCGATGCCACCGGTTTCATTTTCACCCACAAAGCACTATGATGAACAAGTAGCCTTCCAAAGACAACACCTTGCCACTCGAATCGCCATGATCGAGGTGGAATGACCAGTTCCAAGTGGAACCGAGAACACCACCCAAACACCGGGCACCATTCAAGAGAGCCGGGAGGAAGCCGCCTCCATGTTGCATGGCTTGGTGGACTCGCTGCACATCCACTATCCACCACCACCGCCGCAAGGCTAGCTTGGGGGAGGACCCCCATTATCAAGATAAGTATTTCTTTCCTTTTGTTTTCGTCTGTTTGTTTTTCTTTGGTTTGTTTTATGCATTGAAAAAAAAATCAGAAAAACTAGAAAAACCCAATAAAAATTTCTGCTTGTTATTTTAAGAAATAAGTTTGCTTTCTTTAAGTGTGTTTACATTTCCAGTTTACCTTAAAATGAAAAGTTTGTTTTCAATTCAGTTTGCTATAAATAAAAATGTGTAGATTTGAGGATTGCGTGATGGAAATGATGAATAGTTGCTCTGCTCTAATTCTTTGCAAGTACCTAGCTTTAAATTTGAGTTCTCCCAAGATTTGGATACACTTTGTTTGACAACTGGATTTACTCTACACCCGAAACTGTGGGAGTATATGCTTAAACTAAGTCTAGGTAGTTGACGGGCATGATATGATAATAGTCTCGAGCCGCTTGTTCATTGTGTTCCAAAGTGCCACTAAATTCGGAGATTTGTTTGTGAAAATTATAAATGTTTCATGATGAGTTCCTTATATGATGAGAGAGTTAAAATTCCTACCTGACCAAACTTGATCATTAGAATAGGAAGCCTCCTCATTTGTTTAGGGCTCGTCTTTGTCGGCCGTGTTGTATCCTTATGAACTCATCATACGGCTAAATCCGGTTTCACACATTCACATGCACCCCGCTACTTCTACCCGGAAGTACGCACCACAAAAAGCCTATTGTTATCCATTGAAATTGTTCTACTCTTACACGAGAGTGAACACCCAAAAATATTCCCTTTGTTCATTTTTGCTAGCCATTTATCCAAGATCAATGCTCCAAGTATCATTTGTTATCCCCGATGTGAAGTTGTCAAGATTGAGAAGTGTTCCATTCAAGAAGTATTTCATTCCTTTTTGGGCTGCAAGAATTGTAAAAAAAAAAGGAAAAAAAAAAAGAAAGAAAGATTTATGAGCCCGAGTCTTTGTCAAGTTTCCAAATTCAAGATCCAAGAAGATTCAAGTGTTGAAGTAGTTCCAAGTTTCATCCAAATAAAGGAGCATTGATAATTCCTTTGTGCACCCCTTCTCCTCCCACAAATATTTCTCTCTATTTTATATATATCATCCACATATAAAACCACACATGCACACACCGATTGGTTGTATGTTGAGTTCCTTCGGATCCATGGTTCGATCATGCCAATGCATTAGTTCTCCACACCTATGAGCTCCATATAAACCTTTATTAGAGTAGGGTGAGAGAGAGAGAGAGTGAAGGCTCATCTACAAATGCCTTGAACCACAAATACTACATATTCTGAGAATAAGAGAGAAGGCATATCTCCTTTCAATGCCTTAGAGAGGATCCAAAAATACCACATATTGAGAGACTTGAAAGGGTTGTATTAAGGAACTCGAGTTTTATTGAAAATCTTGTAAAAACTCGAACGAGGTGGAACAACGAGAGCATGAGACAACAGTGCTTGACTTAATTGTTACGTCTTTCAACTACTCAAGACCCAAGTGCGGTAAAAGCCCCATGGTTGAAAGAAACATGAGTAAGTTTGGGAGTTATGATAGTTCACTCTAGTCGGGAGAAATTCTTGTTTAGAGCATGTGTGTTTGTTAAGCGTGAAAGCATTGCAAAGCAACTCCCGATCCATCTTCGTAGCTATTTGCTCGGGGACGAGCAAAGGGCAAGCTTGGGGAGTTTGTTGACGGTTGTTAATGATCAATTTTATATGTCAATCGAGAGAGAAAGAGGGGTATAATCTGCTCACCACCATAGACTTAGGGTTTAAACCGACGATTCCACAAGTTTTGGTGAATATGTGTTTTCGCGAGGGGATTATCGGAAAACATCCAAGGAGGCCCACATGTCATGATTACATAGAGAGAAAGACCGAACGGGTAAAATTGTATATTCTAGAAGACTCCGGAAGGCAAACCCGGGAAGCGGGGACCCACAGCGGGGGCGGTGGGTCGGCCGACTCCCTTCTTGGGTCGGCCGACCGCCACCTCCACCAATCGGGTGGAGGCTCGCGGATCCTGCCTCCACCGCCTTTGAGGATGAATAATTATCGTCCGTTTAGGTCGGTTTGATCCAATGGCTGTGGTGAATCCTAGGGGACTATATATTTGAGCCCCGGCCCCCGGCTCGGAAGAAATTCATTCAAGAATTCATTATTCGAGGTAGCCATCAAGCAAAGCTAGGGTTTAGAGAGATATCTCCACCGAGAATTAGAATAGATACTCTAGATCTTCAAGTTCTACATAGGTTTAGACTAGATAGAGGAAGAATCGGGCGCTCGTGCTCGGAATTCCGGATCTTCATCATCGAATTGGTATTATCTTGTATCTATTCTTGTGACTTTATTCTAATATCATTATGTTTCTATTTATTATGTTCCTAGTTTATTCTAGTTCTACATTTGATATGGTTATAATTGGTAATAAGTTTATGTATATGTTTGCAAAGCGCTTAGCTCTCTTCCCGGGGGGTTAGGTGGTAGATTTCATGTAAGCATGGTGCTTAGATGCCGTTTACCCGCAAATGCACCCTATTGGCCGGGTCGTGTGGTAGATCGCGGAAGTGACAGTTCCGTTGAGTCCTCTCGTATTCCATCCCCGTTGGTAGGTCTAGCAGAACCAAAGTTGCGTAGTAAGTCTGCTATGTCTTGGCTTGTTATAGCAATGATCCTTATACATAGATGAAAAGTCTTTTGTCTTGTATATGATAGTGTAGAGTTGGAGTAGATGAATGACTTAGTAGATTAGAACCTACATAGGATTTATATTTCTTGCACTAATCAGATGTCAACCTACCTTTGTGAGTAGTCTATATCTAATCTCGTGTGATTTATACCCGAGCTTATTACTTTATATTCCCTTATTTATCATGGTTTACCCCTCGCCAAAGTATGTGATTTCGTGTAATCAATCACTCATAAGTAGTCGTGTTTAGCAAGTTCATCTCATTGTTTAAGTCCGTAGTTCTTTCCTTTGAGCTAAATATAAATAACGATACCGGAATACTTCCCGGTAAAATGCTACGATGGTGTATTATCGTTCGCTTGCGGATCCCATATTTTTCTTGATTAGAGGAGCAGTTTCTATACCAACACTTCTGGTGCCATGCTAGGGATGACAACTTAGCGTGAGTGGTGTTAGAGGTGTCAACAGTAACCTTTTCCCGCCATGATTGCTAGATGTTCTTGCACTAATCATTGTATGCTTTGACTTTATAGTTAGAATAACATAGGATTATACCCTAGATCGTCCTAGTCCATGCTAGTGTTATAAGCTTAGAGTGCTAAGTTGAGATGGCTTATTACTATTATTTTATGTGGCTAAATGCTCTCATTTATCTTATGTCATTTATCATTCATTCCTATATTTTATGTGACACTTACCCCGTATGAGATGATCGATACGGACAAGGTTAAGCTCTCCATTATAGCATGTGCATTGCTCATCACTCATTATCCAGTGCCTTCCCTTCCCGAGTGGTAAAAATATAAATAACGATACCTGGATTACTCCTGGTTAAAATGCTACATCGGTATTATCCGTGCGCTGCGGATCCCATATTTATTTCTAGTAGCAGTTGCATTATTTAGTACCAGCATTTTTGGCGCCATGTTAGGGATGACAACCTAACACCGAGTGGCGTTAGAAATGTCAACAAGCATTTTGGCGCCGTTGCGGGGAAGGTTGAAAGCCAATGGATAATGAGCAGCATTGCACTACATAATGAGATTGAGCACTGTCACCATTCTCTACTCATACTGACCTTACCCTTGTCTTTCGTCTATTTTATATCTTATGCGGGGTAATGTATGAAAAAGACAATTCTTCCGATAATTATATTGACGATCCGAAGCTTTATTTAGGAAAGCCGAAAGCGGAAGTTGAAGAAGACCAATCAATCATCATCATCATCAACTCAACTTGGAAGTTTGTCGAAGCGAGAAAGTCAACCTTTCGTGCGAGACTTGACACCGGCGTTTGAAGCCATGGCGAACAAGTCACTCCGCGAGTTCTCGGCTCCAACTACGGACAACATTCGTCTTGGACATTTGCGGACATCGAAGGAGCTTTTGAGCTCAAGCCTGCGCTAATCAACATTGTGCAAGCAAGCCGGTTCGTGGGAAGGCCCATGAAGATGCTAGTGCTCATCTCCAACACTTCCGGAGATTTGTAGCACATTCACTATCAAGGACGTCCCCGAGAGATGCTATACTACTTCGCCTCTTCCCATTCTCGCTCTTGGGGAGAGCGAAGCAGTGGTTCTACGCCAATAAGGAAAAGAATACTACGTGGGCACTATGTTCCACCAATTTCTTGGCAAAGTTCTTCCCCATGGGCAAGACGGATGCTCTTCGTGCGAAGATATCAAGCTTTCGGCAACACCATGATGAGGCTGTCCCGAAGCTTGGGAGCGCTTTCAAGATTACATCCTCGAGTGTCCTCATCATGGCATGGAGAATTGGCGCTTATGCGAGACATTCTACCATGGGCTTAGCAACAACACACGTGAGACGATGGATGCCGCTGCCGGAGGTGCATTCTTATCACTCACTATTCCTCAAGCCACGGCTCTTGTGGAGAAGATGGCATCCAACCAAGGTTGGAGTGAAGAAAGAACTCGGACCCGCAAGAGAGGTGGAGGAATGCACCCAGTGAAAGAGGTAGACATCTTTGTCGCCAAAATGGATTTGCTAATGAAGAGGCTCGATGAGAGAGCCCCGGAGAAGAAAGAAGTCATGCATATACATGATGCTCGCATGACATGTGAAGAGTGTGGAGAGACTGGGCACACGGGTGCTAAGCGCCCAGCTGAAGGAGGATGTGAACTACCTCAACAACAACAACAACAATAATAATTACTATCGTCCTCAGCAGAATCAAGGTTGGAATCACCAGCAAAGGCCTAACTACTCAGGCAATTATTCAGGCAATTACCAAGGTAACAACTCCTCCTACAATAATTACAACCGGCCCGCCTTTGAGAGAGTTAGTCTTTGAATCAAGGCAAGATGATGGACAATCTGTCCAAGAAGGCGACATCAAATGACAAGGTCCTAGAGACACTCAGCAACAGGATGGATGGTTTTTCCAATGCCATCAAGAGTCAGCTCAGCTTCAACAAGATACTTGAGTCGCAGGTTGTTGACATTTCTAACGCCACTCGGTGTTAGGTTGTCATCCCCAACATGGCGCCAAAAATGCTTTGGTACTAAATAATGCAACTGCTACTAGAAATAAATATGGGATCCGCAAGCGCACGGATAATACCGATGTAGCATTTTAACCAGGAGTAATCCGGGTATCGTTATTTATATTTTTACCCTTTGGGAAGGGAATGCACTTGGATAATGAGTGATGAGCAATGCACATGCTATAATGGAGAGCTTAACCTTGTATGCGTATCGATCATCTCATACGGGGTAAGTGTCACATAAAATATAGGAATGAATGATAAATGACATAAGATAAATGAGAGTATTTAGCCACATAAAATAATAGTAATAAGCCATCTCAACTTAGCACTCTAAGCTTATAACACTAGCATGGACTAGGACGATCTAGGGTATAATCCTATGTTATTCTAACTACAAAGTCAAAGCATACAATGATTAGTGCAAGAACATCTAGCAATCATGGCGGAAAAGGTTACATCTATGCATAGTGATATTACCAGAGAAGACAAGAGACATAGCAATGACTTCAATGTAATATGTTGTTCTACTAAGACCTACCAACGGGGGATGGAATACAAAGGACTCAACGGAACTGTCACTTCCGCGATCTACCACACGACCGGCCAATAGGGTGCAATCGCGAGATAAATACGGCCTAGGCACCACGCCTACACAATATCTACCACTCACCCATCGATCTAATGAGTAAGCGCTATACGATCCTATGCATAAACATAATTCTAGTCCAACTATGCTAAACATATAATCAAAGTAAACTAAGAACAATATAATTGAGAACATAATCAAATAGAGCAAAGTCAAGTCGATATAATAGAATAGAATAAAGTACTACTCATAGTATCACGAACAATGATGAATATTACAAGAATGTAGAGGGGAATTACCAAGAACTCCGACGAGATCCGGACTCCAAGCTAGGCTTGATTCCCTCTAGATCTATTCCTATGTAGCTATGCTACTAAACTATGGAGCTCTAATTGAGATGGTGGCTCTGGCTTCTACGAATTCGATGAGAGAATGAACTCTTGAATGAATTAGGGTTTCACCCGGGGGCCGGGGGCTCGAATATATAGCCCCCTAGGATTAACCACGGCCCTCGGATCAAACCGACCTAAATGGACGATAATTATTTATCCTCAAAGGCGGTGGAGGCGGGATCCATGAGACTCCACCCGATTGGTGGAGGTGGGGAGTCGGCCGACTCCCGCCTGGGTCGGCCGACCGGCCACCCCCGGGTGGGCCCTGACTTCCGGGGTTTGCCTTACGGAGTCTTCTAGATTATACAATTTTACCCGTTCGGTCTTTATCTCTATGTAATCATGACATGTGGGCCTCCTTTGGTTCTCTTTACGATAACCCCCTCGAGAAATAGACAATCACCAAAACTCGTGGAATTCCATCGTGTAACCCCTATATCTAACGAGGTGAACTCATATTAGTCCTTTCTCTTCTTGCGTTGACGGTATAAAATTGATACTTAACGACCGTCAACAAACTCCCCCAAGCTTACCTTTTGCTCGTCCCCGAGCAAAGATAGACTCGATGATGGATCGGGAGTTGCTACAATACTTTCACTCCTCACAAGTACACATGCGTTCAAACAAGAACTCTCCTCCGGATTAGAGTGAACTATCCCGACTCAAAACTTACTCATATTACCTTTCACCATGGGGCTTGTAACCGTCACTTGGGTCTTGAGTAGTTGAAAGATAGAACGGTCAAGTCAAGCGCCATGTTTCTCGCTCTTTGATCAACTATTATCCCGGAGTTTTTGCAAGGTTTTGAAATAAAACTCGAGTTCCTTGTATGAACCTTTCAAGTCTCTCATTTGTGGTATTTACGGATCCTTTCTAAGGCATGAGTAGTGTATGCCTTCTCTCTTCTCTCAAGAATATGTGGTATTTGTGGAACTAAGGCATAGTGGAAAGTGCCTTCTCTCTCTCACCCTACTTTCTAATAGGCTTATGTGGAGCTCATAGGTGGGGAGACACTCAAACTCACTTGCATATATTGCACGGTTAAGACATGGATCCAATAGGAACTAAAATAATAATAAAGTCATATGTGCATGTGAATGAGGAAATGGAATGGATGAGATGATGATAGGATGATGGTAGTATGATGGTGATAAGAAAATGATTATGAGGGGTACTCAACCGGTGAACATCTACTTCTACACTTGCTCCTTTGGGGATAACATGACTCCCTTTATTCGAAAACCTTGAAACTTCTTGAATGGAAGGACTTGGCCACTCTTTCTTTTTTTTTCTATCTTTCTTTTTTTTTTAGAATAACCAATCCTCCGAAAACGAAACTTTAGCACGGGGAGTGTATAACTTGAAATGATAATGATTTGGAGCTTTTATGTAGGCAATAGAACGGCGATGATTATGTCGGATGTTCACTCCCGGAATAGGAGTAGAACCTTTTACGGATGATGTGAATTGAATGGCGTATGTATATGTGGATGGATGAATGGATGGATGCGTACTCCCAGTGTAGGAGCAGCATAAGTGCGTATCTCTAGGGTAGAGACAGCACAATATGTGGGGAATGCGTACTCCCAGGATAGGAGTAGCATAAGTGCGTATCTCCAGGGTAGAGATAGCACAATATGTGGTGGATATGGATCTATATGTGGGTGGTACTTCTAGGGATAGAAGTAGCACAGAATGAATGTAACATTTATAAAATGGGTGCATGCTTCTGAGGACAGAAGTAGCATAGATCAATGGATGGAGAGCACATAGTATTGACTTTATCTGCATGACTAATTCCTTATGGGTCCAAGCATAACCACACTCAATGCCTATAAAGTCTACACTCAAGCTATAGTGTGATCTATATGAATAGATGGGTTTTCCTAATCTAGTAAGCATGAATATATGGCTGTGGTAGGAATTTGAACTCTCATCATAAAGGAACTCATCATGCAGGAATTTTAATATTTTCACAGATAAATTCTCCAGAACTCTAGTATCTCTAGGAACAACATGGACAGCAGCTCAAAACCTTCCCATATCATACCCGTCAACCACCTAGACTTAGATCAAGTGTTCGCTACCCACAAGTTTTAGGTTCAGAGCAAATCTCAAATCTAAACAGTTGTGTCTAAAACTCGGGAGAGTGCAAGGTTGAAAACTAGGTACTTGAAAGGAATTACGGCAGAGCAACTATTCATCATCTCCATATAGAGTTTATTCTAGGGATCACTTTTAAAGACAGATTGCAAGAGCTCTCCAAAAGTAGAAAAGATAAATAAGGAAATTTTTTTACGGGTTTCTATGGTTATGCATCTTTTTTAGTTGTTTTAACAAAGCATACTTTAATAAAGCATAATTAGATAAGTTGGAGACACTTAGCTTGGTACACGGGGATGCTCTCCCCAAGCTGGATGTTGACATAGTCTGGCGATGTTCGCGAGGCACCGAAGACGTTCTAGTCCTCCGAGTGTTGTAGATAGTTGTTGGAGACGGCATTCAATTGTCGCGGGCGGCACTCCTACGGGGACTGGATGTTCTTCGCTTGTTAGCTCTTCTTGATCCTTGATGTTCTATGAAGCTCAAAATAGACAACAAAGCTTGTGGAACTAATTAAGCGTTAGTGATAAAACCTCTAGGCCTTGGTTGTCTAGAACTTTCTTAACTTAGACTTGTTCTAACGGGATCACAAGAATTATTTTTATCTTTTTATTATTTAAAGAATGCGAGACGGGGAAATAAGTATGCTTTGAGAAATTATTTTTGTGCCACCACGGTGAATGACTATTCACATGGGGCTTGATGATTTTACGGATGCAAATGCAAAACATCTTTATTTTCTTTTTCAAATGCGGAGATAAAAGAGTAAAGATGCAACTAAGATGCAAGTAGGGAAATAAATATACTAAGGTAAAAATATAATGCTAAAAAGTAATGCTGATAAATACCAAGTTACCTCTTGGCGCGGCGTTCGGTGGTTTTAAGTCCTCCGAACAAGACTTGTCATGTTCGCTCATTTTTCAAGGGGCGCATTGGCTGGCGCCTCGGATGATGTCGCCTCGTGTGTAGGAACTGATTCTGATTTTGCTTTTACTTTCCACACCTTCTTTGTTGGAGAGGGTGACCTTGAGGAGAAAGCTTCTTGGATCACTTGTTTCTCTTCTGCTGGTAGCACCTCTTCTTCTACAATGTTCTTCTCTTCTGGGTATCGATCTTCATATCTGAATACTTCTCCCTCATAGTCAGCCCATCCATCTGTAGTGATGTTCTTCTTGTTCTGGCGATGGGTACGCTGCCTTCTCCTTGCTCTGTTCTTCTTGGGCTCTTCAGTGATTATATAATTATTGTTGAAGTAGCGGCGTACCTTCTAAGTGGGAAAGTGGAAGTGAATCTCTCCTGTCCCAATATAGATGATAGCTCTGGTGGTGTTCAGGAATGGTCTTCCTAGGATGATTGGAGGATCGTAGTCATCTCCCATATCGATGACTAGAAAGTCTATGGGGACATAATGGTCATCTATGCGGATGAGGACATCCTTCACTTCTCCTTCGACGAAGCGGAATGTCCGGGTCCGCCATCCGCAGTTGTGCATAGGTAGGCTCCAAAGGCATAGTGCCATATAGATACTCATAGGTTACCTTGGCCATGATGTTGACGCCGATCCGGTGTCACGACATGCCTTTATTGAAAGAGCTTCGTTGATGGAGCATTGAATGGTTGGGACACACGGGTCATCCTTCTTGATCGACGTGGGGACCGAGTAAGTGGTCATGCTCCTTATGGACCTGCGGTGACCATCCTCACCGTCTCCGTCTTCTTGGTCTTCTTATTCTTGTTCTTGCTCTTCTTAGCCGGATTCTTCTTCTTCTCACCATTCGCGATGAGGGTGTCTTGGGAGCTGACAGACTGTTCTTGAAGAAGAAGGTTTCTCTCTTGCCCTTGATGTTGAAGATGATCTTGGCGGTGTTGGCGTACATGATGGCTCCAGCGGTGTTCAAGAATGGTCGTCCCAGAATGATAGGGGACCTTTCATCATCACCGCCGTATCCACTACCACGAAGTCCGCCTGGAACATACGAGTTGCCTACTCGTACACAAATGTCTTCTAGTACTCCCAAAGGAACACGGAGTGATCGATCCGCAAGCCGTAAGCACATGGTTGTGTATGCTAAGGGGCATCGAATAGCTTCTCATATATCACTCTTGGCATGATGTTGATGCTTGCACCGAAGTCACAGATCGCCTCATTAAAGTTAGTACTTCCAATGGAGATCGGAATGCTTGGTCTCCCGGATCGCCCTTCTTGATTGGCGAGTTGAGTCAATCCATGACCCCTTCGATGGATCACTCCGGCTATCTTCTACATTGAATATATCAACAAGATTTGCGATCGAGCTCTTCGGGTTGTCCCGCGGTTTACCTTGACCAGTGGAGGGAGCAAGGTTAACAAGCCGTTGTACTGCGACTCAAGTATCTTGTTGAAACCGAGCCGACTCTTGATGGCATTGGAAAAGCCATCCATTCTGTTGCCGAGTGTCTCTAGGACCTTGTCATTTGATGTCGGCTTCTTGGGCCATTGTCCATCATCTTGCCTTGGTTCAGCACTAACTCTCTCAAAGGCGGTTTGGTTGTAATTATTGTAGGAGGAGTTGTTACCTTGATAGTTGCCTCGAATAATTGCACGAGTAGTTAGGCCTCTGCTGTTGATTCCAACCTTGATTCCGCGAGGACGATAGTAATTGTTGTTGTTATTGTTGTTGAGGTAGTTCACGTCCTCCTTGCTCGGGCGGTTAGCACTTTGTGTGCCCGGTTTCTCCACACTCTTCACATGTCATGCGAGCATCATGTATATGCATGACTTCTTTCTTCTGCGGGACTCTCTCATCGAGCCTCTTCATTAGCAAATCCATTTTGGCAGAGCATGTCTACCTCTTTCACTGGTGCATTCCTCCACCTCTCTTGCGGGTCTGCGTTCTTTCTTCACTCCAACCTTGGTTGGATGCCATCTTCTCCACAAGAGCCGTGGCTTGAGGAATAGTGAGTGATAAGAATGCACCTCCGGCGGCATCCATCGTCTCACGTGTGTCTTTGTTGCTAAGCCCATGGTAGAATGTCCGCATAAGCAGCCAATTCTCCATGCCATGATGAGGACACTCGAGGATGTAATCTTGAAAGCGCTCCCAAGCTTTCGGGGACAGTCTCATCATGGTGTTCCGAAAGCTTGATATCTTCCCACGAAGAGCATTTGTCTTGCCCATGGGGAAGAACTTTGCCAAGAAATTGGTGGAACATAGTGCCCACGTAGTATTCTTTTCCTTATTGGCATAGAACCACTTTGCTTCGCTCTCCCCAAGAGTGAGAATGGGAAGAGGCGAAGTAGTATAGCATCTCTCGGGGACATCCTTGATAGTGAATGTGCTACAAATCTCCGTAAAGTGTTGGAGATGAGCACTAGCATCTTCATGGGCCTTCCCACGAACCGGCTTGCTTGCACCATGTTGATTAGCACAGCTTGAGCTCAAAAGCTCCTTCGATGTCCGCACCTGGTCCAAAGGCGAATGTTATCCGTGGTGGAGCCGAGAACTCGCGGAGTGACTTGTTCGCCATGGCTTCAAACGCGGTGTCAAGTCTCGAACGAAAGGTCCACTTTCTCGCTTCGACAAACTTCCAAGTTGAGTTGATGATGATGATTGAGTGGTCTTCTTCAACTTACTTCCGGCTTTCCCGAATAAAGCTTCGGATCGTCAATATAATTATCGGGAAGAATTGTCTTTTTCATACATTACCCCGCATAAGATATAAAAATAGACGAAAGACAAGGGTAAGGTTTGTATGAGTAGAGAATGGTGACGAGTGCTCAATCTCATTATGTAGTGCAATGCTGCTCATTATCCATTGGCTTTCAACCTTCCCCGCAACGGCGCCAAAAATGCTTGTTGACATTTCTAACGCCACTCGTGTTAGGTTGTCATCCCCAACATGGCGCCAAAAATGCGGTACTAAATAATGCAACTGCTACTAGAAATAAATATGGGATCCGCAAGTTTACGTATAATACCGATGTAGCATTTTAACCAGGAGTAATCCAGGTATCGTTATTTATATTTTTACCCTTTGGGAAGGGAATGCACTGGATAATGAGTGATGAGCAATGCACATGCTATAATGGAGAGCTTAACCTTGTACGTATCGATCATCTCATACGGGGTAAGTGTCACATAAAATATAGGAATGAATGATAAATGACATAAGATAAATGAGAGTATTTAGCCACATAAAATAATAGTAATAAGCCATCTCAACTTAGCACTCTAAGCTTATAACACTAGCATGGACTAGGACGATCTAGGGTATAATCCTATGTTATTCTAACTACAAAGTCAAAGCATACAATGATTAGTGCAAGAACATCTAGCAATCATGGCGGGAAAAGGTTACATCTATGCATAGTGATATTACCGAGAAGACAAGAGACATAGCAATGACTTCAATGTAATATGTTGTTCTACTAAGACCTACCAACGGGGATGGAATACAAAGGACTCAACGGAACTGTCACTTCCGCGATCTACCACACGACCGGCCAATAGGGTGCAATCGAGATAAATACGGCCTAGGCACCACGCCTACACAATATCTACCACTCACCCATCGATCTAATGAGCAAGCGCTATATGATCCTATGCATAAACATAATTCTAGTCCAACTATGCTAAACATATAATCAAAGTAAACTAAGAACAATATAATTGAGAACATAATCAAATAGAGCAAAGTCAAGTCGATATAATAGAATAGAATAAAGTACTACTCATAGTATCACGAACAATGATGAATATTACAAGAATGTAGAGGGGAATTACCAAGAACTCCGACAGATCCGGACTCCAAGCTAGGCTTGATTCCCTCTAGATCTATTCCTATGTAGCTATGCTACTAAACTATGGAGCTCTAATTGAGATGGTGGCTCTGGCTTCTCCGAATTCGATGAGAGAATGAACTCTTGAATGAATTAGGGTTTCACCCCGGGGCCGGGGCTCGAATATATAGCCCCCTAGGATTAACCACGGCCCTCGGATCAAACCGACCTAAATGGACGATAATTATTTATCCTCAAAGGCGGTGGAGGCGGGATCCACGAGACTCCACCGATTGGTGGAGGTGGGGAGTCGGCCGACTCCCCCAGGTCGGCCGACCGGCCACCCCGCAGTGGGCCCGGCTTCCGGGGGTTTGCCTTCCGGAGTCTTCTAGATTATACAATTTTACCCGTTCGGTCTTTATCTCTATGTAATCATGACATGTGGGCCTCCTTTGGTTCTCTTTCGATAACCCCCGCGAGAAATAGACAATCACCAAAACTCGTGGAATTCTGTCGTGTAACCCCTATATCTAACGGTGAACTCATATTAGTCCTTTCTCTTGCTGCGTTGACGGTATAAAATTGATACTTAACGACCGTCAACACGGGTACAACAGCTTGTTAACCTTGCTCCCTCCACCGGCCAAGGTAACCGGCGGGACAACCCGAAGAGCTCGAGGCGCAAATCTTGTTGATATATTCAATGTAGAAGATAGCCGGAGTGATCCATCGAAGGGGTCATGGATTGACTCAACTCGCCAATCAAGAAGGGCGATCCAGGGAGACCAGTCATTCCGATCTCCATTGGAAGTACTAACTTTAATGAGGCAATCTGTGACTTCGGTGCAAGCATCAACATTATGCCGAGAGTGATATATGAGAAGCTATTCAGATGCCCCTTAGCATACACAACTATGTGCTTACAGCTTGCAGATCAATCACTCCGTGTCCCTTTGGGAGTACTTGAAGACATATGTGTACGAGTAGGCAACTCGTATGTTCCAGCAGACTTCGTGGTAGTGGATACAGGCAGTGATGAAAGGTCCCTGTCATTTTGGGATGACCATTCTTGAACACCGCTGGAGCTATCATGTATGCCAACACTTTGCCAAGATCATCTTCAACATCAAGGGCAAGAGAGAAACCTTCTTCTTCAAGAACGAGTCTTTGCGCAGTTCCCAAAGACACCCTCATCTTGAACGGTGAGAAGAAGAAGAATCCAGCTAAGAAGAGCAAGAACAAGAATAAGAAGACCAAGAAGACGGAGACGGTGAGGATGGTCACTTTGCGGTCCATAAAGAGCATGACCACTTACTCGGGTCCCCACGTCGATCAAGAAGGATGACCCAGGTGTCCCAACCATTCAATGCTCCATCAACGAAGCTCTTTCAATAAAACATGTCTGTGACACCGGATCGGGCGTCAACATTATGGCCAAGGTAACTTATGAGTATCTATATGGCACTATGCCTTTGGAGCCCACCTATGCACGGTTGCGAGATGGCGGATCGGACATTCGCCGTCGAAGGAGAAGTGAAGGATGTCCTCATCCGGATAGATGACCATTATGTCCCTACGGACTTCCTAGTCGTTGACATGGGAGATGACTACGATCCTCCAATCATCCTAGGAAGACCATTCCGAACACCACCGAGCTATCATTTATATTGGGACGGGAGAGATTCACTTCCACTTTCCCACCGAGAAGGTACGCCGCTACTTCAATAATAATTATATAATCACCGAAGAGCCCAAGAAGAACAGAGAACAAGGAGAAGGCAGCGTACACGTCGCGAACAAGAAGAACATCACTACGAGATGGATGGGCCGACTATGAGGGAGAAGTGTCTAGATATGAAGATCGATACCCGAAGAAAAGAATCTTTGTAAAAAAGAAGAGGTGCTATCATCGAAGAGAAACAAGTGATCCAAGAAGCTTCCTCCTCAAGGTCATCCTCTCCAACAAAGAAGGTGTGGAAGGTAAAAGCAAAATCGAATCAATTCCTACACAAGAGGCGACATCATCGAGGCGCCGGCCAATGCGCCCCTTGAAAAATGAGTAAACATGACAAGTCCTGTTCGGAGGACTTAAAACCACCGAACGCCGCGCCAAGAGGTAACTTGGTATTTATCATCATTACTTTTCCGCATTATATTTTTACCTTAGCATATTTATTTTTCTACCTGCATCTTAGTTGCATCTTTACTCTTTTATCTCTGCATTTGAAAAGAAAATAAAAATGTTTTGCATTTGCATCCAGAAAATCATTAAGCCCCATGTGGATAATCATTCACTGTGGTGGCACAAAAATAATTTCTCAGCATATTTATCTTTCCCTGTCTGCATTCCTTAAATAATAAAAAGATAAAAATATTTCTTGTGATCCTGTTAGAATGAGTTTTAAGTTAGGGAAGTTCTAGACAACCAAGGTCTAAAGGTTTTATCACTAACGCTTAATCGGTTCCACAAGCTTTGTTGTCTATTTGAGCTTCGCGAGGGTAACATCAAGGATCATGAAGAGCTAATGCGAAGGACATCCGGTCCCCGTCGAGTCCGCACGCGACAATTGAATCTTTGTCTCCAACGGCAACTATCTACAACACTCTGGAGGACTAGAACGTCTTCATTGCCTGTCGGCAACATCGCGAGACTATGTCAACATCCGGCTTGGGGAGAGCATCCCCGTGTACCAAGCTAAGTGTCTCCAACTTATCTATTTATGTTTTATTAAAGTATGCTTTGTTAAAATGAACTAAAAAAAAAGGGGGGGGATGCATAACCATAGAAACCCTTAAAGATTTCCTTATTTATCTTTTCTACTTTTGGAGAGCTCTTGCAATCTGTCTTTAAAAGTGATCCCTAGATTAAACTCTATATGGAGATGATGAATAGTTGCTCTGCTGTAATTCTTTCCAAGTACCTAGTTTTCAACCTTGCACTCTCCCGAGTTTTGGACACAACTGTTTAGATTTGAGATTTGCTCTGAACCTGAAACTTGTGGGTAGCAAACACTTGATCTAAGTCTAGGTGGTTGACGGGTATGATATGGGAAGGTTTTGAGCTACTGTCCATCTTGTTCCTAGAGATACTAGAGTTCTGGAGAATTTATCTGTGAAAATATTAAATTCCTGCATGATGAGTTCCTTTATGATGAGAGTTCAAATTCCTACCACAGCCATATATTCATGCTTACTAGATTAGGAAAGACCCATCTGTTTATATAGATCATATTGTAGGTTTGAGTGTAGACTTTATAGGCATTGAGTGTGGTTATGCTGTGGACCCATAAGGAATTAGTCATGCAGTTAAAGTCAATACTATGTGCTCTCCATCCATTGATCTATGCTACTTCTGTCCTCAGAAGCATGCACCCATTTTATAAATGTTATATTCATTACGTGCTATGTTCCTCGAAGTACCACCCACATATAGATCTACATTCACCACATATTGTGCTATCTCTACCCTGGAGACACGCACTTATCTTTGCTCCTACACCGGGAGTACGCATCCATCCATTCATCCATCCACATATACATACGCCATTCATTTCACATCATCCAGAAAAGGTTCTACTCCTATTCGGGAGTGAACATCTAGAAATAATCATTGCCGTTTCATTGCCTACATAAAAAGCTCAGTCATTATCATTTCAAGTTATACACTCCCTGTGCTAAAGTTTCATTTTCAGAGGATTGGTTGCTTTAAAAAAAAAGAAAAAAAAAAGAGAAAGAAAAAGAAAGAGTAGCCAAGTCCTTCCATTCAAGAAGTTTCAAGGTTTCCGAATAAAGGGAGTCATGTTATCCCCAAAGGAGCGAGTGTAGAAGTAGATGTTCACCATTTGAGTACCCCTCATAATCATTTCCTTATCACCATCATACTACCATCATCCTATCATCATCTCATCCATTCCATTTCCTCATTCACATGCACATATGACTTTATTATTATTTTAGTTCCTATTGGATCCATGTCTTAACTGTGCAATATATGCAAGTGAGTTTGAGTGTCTCCCCACCTATGAGCTCCACATAAGCCTATTAGAAAGTAGGGTGAGAGAGAGAAGGCACTTTCCACTATGCCTTAGTTCCACAAATACCACATATTCTTGAGAGAAGAGAGAAGGCATACACTACTCATGCCTTAGAAAGGATCCAAAAATACCACAAATGAGAGACTTGAAAGGTTCATACAAGGAACTCTGAGTTTTATTTCAAACCTTGCAAAAACTCCGGGATAATAGTTGATCAAAGAGCGAGAAACATGGCGCTTGACTTGACTGTTCTATCTTTCAACCACTCAAGACCCAAGTGACGGTTACAAGCCCCATGGTGAAAGGTAATATGAGTGAGTTTTGAGTCAGAATAGTTCACTCTAATCCGGAGGAGAGTTCTTGTTTGAACGCATGTGTACTTGTGAGGAGTGAAAGCATTGTAGCAACTCCCGATCCATCGAGTCTATCTTTGCTCGGGGACGAGCAAAAGGTAAGCTTGGGGGAGTTTGTTGACGGTCGTTAAGTATCAATTTTATATCATCAACGCAAAGCAAGAGAAAGGACTAATTTGAGTTCACCTGTTAGATATATGGGTTACACGACGATGTAATTCCACGAGTTTTGGTGATTGTCTATTGCGCAGGAGGTTATCGAAAAGAGAACCAAAGGAGGCCCACATGTCATGATTACATAGAGATAAAGACCGAACGGGTAAAATTGTATAATCTAGAAGACTCCGGAAGGCAAACCCGGAAGCCGGGACCCACGGCGGGTTGGCCGGTCGGCCGACTCCCCACCTCCACCAATCGGGTGGAGTCTCGTGATCCTGCCTCCACCGCCTTTGAGGATGAATAATTATCATCCATTTAGGTCGGTTTGATCCGAGGGTCATGTGGTTCATCCTAGGGGGCTATATATTCGAGCCCCGGCCCCCGGGTGAAACCCTAATTCATTCAAGAGTTCATTCTCTCATCGAATTCGAGAAGCGAGCCACCATCTCAATTAGAGCTCCATAGTTTAGTAGCATAGCTACATAGGAATAGATCTAGAGGGAATCAAGCCTAGCTTGGAGTCCGGATCTGTCGAGTTCTTGGTAATTCCCTCTACATTCTTGTAATATTCATCATTGTTCGTGATACTATGAGTAGTACTTTATTCTATTCTATTATATCGGACTTGACTTTGCTCTATTTGATTATGTTCTCAATTATATCGTTCTTAGTTTACTTTGATTATATGTTTAGCATAGTTGGACTAGAATTATGTTTATGCATAGGATCGTATAGCGCTTGCTCATTAGGCCAATGGGTGAGTGGTAGATATTGTGTAGGCATGGTGCCTATACCGTATTATCTGCGATTGCACCCTATATTCCGGATCGTGAGGTAGATCGCGGGAGTGATGATCTGTTGAGTCCTTTGTAGCCCTTCTCCCGAGTATAGGTCTAGCGAACAAACCTATTACATTGAAGTCATTGCTATGTCTCTTGTCTTCTCGGTAATATCACTATGCATAGATGTAACCTTTTCCCGCCATGATTGCTAGATGTTCTTGCACTAATCATTGTATGCTTTGACTTTATAGTTAGAATAACATAGGATTATACCCTAGATCGTCCTAGTCCATGCTAGTGTTATAAGCTTAGAGTGCTAAGTTGAGATGGCTTATTACTATTATTTTATGTGGCTAAATGCTCTCATTTATCTTATGTCATTTATCATTCATTCCTATATTTTATGTGACACTTACCTGTATGAGATGATCGATACGAGACAAGGTTAAGCTCTCCATTATAGCATGAGCATTGCTCATCACTCATTATCCAAAGTGCCTTCCCTTCCAGTGGTAAAAATATAAATAACGATACCTGGATTACTCCTGGTTAAAATGTTACATCGGTATTATCGTGCGCTATGCGGATCCCATATTTATTTCTAGTAGCGGTTGCATTATTTAGTACCAGCATTTTTGGCGCCATGTTAGGGATGACAACCTAACACTGAGTGGCGTTAGAAATGTCAACAGTCGGCCCAATCGTAGATCTGTTTGGGGGGAAGCTCCTCGAGCCACCGTCGAGCGGTGTCAGAGAGAAACAGAGGGAGCTGGCGTATGATCGCCTTATCCTCTCGAGCCCCTCCCAGCTGGCAGGCCAGCCGGAAGTCGGCCAGCCAGAGCTCCGGCTTGGTCTCCCCGTTGTACTTGACCACGCTCGTGGGAGGTCGAAACGGGTTTGGCAACGGCGTGTTGCGTATGGCTCGACTGAAGACGCGAGGGCCCGGCGGCTCGGGAGCCTGCCGGTCCTCGTCGCTGTCGTAGCGCCCCCCTCGATGGGCCTTGTAACCACGGTCCTCGGCACCCGCGGCCTTGCGTCGTCGGTTGTCGTTGATGTCATGACGCGCATCTTGAGGCGCGCGGTTGTCGAGGATGCGTTCTCGAGCAGGGGCTCTACCATCTCGAGGGGGTGCCTCCTGGTGGACGGAACCCTCCCGCTCGTGCCGTGGTTGTTCTGGGGCTGCCTCGCGCTGTCTCGAGGCCGAGCTTTCGGCCTGCTGGACGGCCGCGACTTGGAGGAGCCCTTGGACCTCATCTCGTATCCGCAATGCATGCGGATTCGAGGGCGCGGCATGTCCGCAGCGGCATAGCCGCCGCAAGTACATTCTGGCTTGCTCGAGGGAAGTGGGCTGGCTCGGGTGGCGCTTCTGGCCGCCCGTCGTTGACGATGCGGTTGAAGACATCTCGTGCCTTTCCCCGAGCGCCAAGAACTCGAGGAGGGCGGATGGTTCTGCTCAAGCGCGCGCTTGAGCAGCTCCAGATTTGCGCGTTCCTCATTCATCTTGGCCTCGATTTCCCTGAGCTGGGCCCATTGAGCTGCTAGAGCGTCGTCTTCGGGCCGTCGATTATCTTGGGCTTGCGGTGGCGGCCCACGCGGCTCGATCACTGCGAGCTCCGCCGACGTCCCAACCGCGGGCGTTACGTCCGCTCGGTTGGCGTGGGGACGGCCACGGCGGCGGCATCTGGGTCTCCTCATCCGACGGGACGTCGTCGTTAAGATGAAAACACTCGCGAGCCGGGTCATAGCATCCCGAGTCCGAGTCATCGGAGTCGGGGCTAGCGGCGGACGGCGCCGGGGCCCTCCCGTGCTCTCCTCCTCGATCCGGCGGCGCATATTCCCGGCCGTGTCGCGCGTTGTGAGCCCGGTGCTGTCAAATCCGCGGTCCACCGGCGTCGGCCACACGATCTCCAAGTTCATAGTGGCACGCAGGAGGTGGCCGGGGCTCTCCTCCCGCGGTCCCATGACTGACCGGATCTCATTGGCATACGTGGTGGCGGCGTTGGTGAGCCCAAACGAGAGCCTGTGCCGAGCTCGGTATAGCCCGTGTGGCAACAGGTTGGGCGACGTCGGCCGTGCGCGCGCTCAAGGCACCACGCCGGGCTCTCTCGGCGAGCGCATGGCGAACGTGAAGCCAGGGTCCACGTCAAGGACTCCCTGTCCATGTGCCACCTCCTGCCGCACACTTGGCACCCCGGCTGGGTGCATCGTGGCGTCTGGCCGGGAGGGCACACGAGCAGGGTGCTCAAGGCCCTGTGCCTACTGGTGGTGATGCCGATGCTGGTGGCGTCGGCGACGTGGTGGCGAGCCGTGGTGGCGCGGTCGGCGCGCGGCCCCACCAGCGCGTGGGGGTGACGAGCGTCCAACTCCTGGTTCACCGATCGAGAGTAGAGCCATGTCGTGGCCTGGGCCGAGCGACACGAACTCTAGACTCCCAAACCAGATCACCGTGGCGAACGGAAACGAGGAAGCGGGTGATGCCATCCGGAAAATGGCGGGAATCGAGCGAAAAACACGCAGCACCCCTACCTGGCGCGCCAACTGTCGGTGTTTCGTACCCCGGGGGGTATAACACCAACGAGTAAATTTCTATGCGTGCTCCCTAATCCGGATGGTGATGCAAGATGGACACAAGCGTTTATCATGGTTCAGGCAAATAATGCCCTACGTCCAGCAGTGGGGAGAGATTTGTATTATCTTGCACCGGGGTGCTTGTACAGGGGTGAGTACAAGGTAGTCCTGAGACTTAATGAGTGAGTGTGAGTGAAGGCGTAAAAAACGTGCCCTAGGCTAAGCCCTGGCATCCCCTTTTATACGCCAAGGGGAGGCTCAGGGGTACAAAGTAGATAGGGCTGTCGTGGGTGTGACGTCGAGGTGCATGCGCCATGTCGTGTCGTCGAGACTGTAGACGTTCCCTCTGGTCTGGTTTGAGCCTGTAGCGGTATGGTCATTGATGGCCTGCTCGTCCTTCTCGGTCGTGGGCTGACGTAGTCGAGGTGCGGTGCCGGCGTAGCCGTGCACGTGCGCCCGGGAACCCCGCCGTATGGCCGTCGAGGTGGGAAAGACAGGGCACTGCGCACCCCATGCTCAGGTTGCGTCCGTCATCGTCCCTCGAGCGGCTGATGACCGCTTCGAGAGGGAGATGACCCGAGCGACGGGACTGAGCAGCGGGTTTAGATGGTACGGAGAGTTGACAATTGCGTTCCGAGAGGGTGCCGCACATGGCATAGTGCCAGGTATGGTGCAATAGTGGCGCCTGCCATCCTCGAATCCAGGGGATGGGCAGCGTGATGGTGGAAGTGACCGGCGTACGATCTACTATTGCGGGCCCTGTAGCCATGGAGTTAGGCGGGGCAGGCGTACTACGACGCTGTTTGAGCCCTGTAGCCATGTGCGTACCATGGTTGGCAATTATTGCAGGCATACTCGAGCGGTCGCTCGCTCGAGCGCTTTCCGCCACCGTCTCGAGCGGTCGCTCGCTCGAGCGGTTTCCGTACTTCTTCCTTGAGCGGGCAGGTGGCTGCTGCTCGAGCAAGTGGGCTTTGTGGCCTTGTGGGCCTAATTCGTACGCTGGCCCAACAGGAGTAGGATTGGGATTTCCTCGGTTAATTCTTGGGAGAGTTAGAGGTGAAATGGGCTGGATTATTTTCCTCTAATCTACCTGATTTAGGACCCCCTAATCTAGGTACCCGACAGCCGCACCCATGGCCAAGTCCCTGCGCGAGTTCTTTGTCCCCAATGTTGCCAACGTGCCCACTGGGCCCGCTGTCAACTTGGGAGACAAGAACTTCGAGCTCAGGACTGGGCTCATTACCATGGTGCAGGCAAGTTCATTCTGTGGACTACCTAGTGAGGACGCCAACGCCCATCTTCAGCATTTCTTGGAGATATGCGACACCATCGTCATCAAAGATGTCGCACCTGATGCGATCAGGCTCAGGCTCTTCCCTTTCTCCCTAGTGGGAAAGGCGAAGACCTGGTTCTACAAGGACAAGGCCGCTGTTGACACATGGAGCAAGTGCTCCACCGCGTTTCTCGCTAAGTTCTTCCCCATGGGCAAAACCAATGCCCTGCGGGGAAGAATCGCCAACTTTCAGCAGAATTCGCTGGAACCCATCCCTGAGGCATGGGAGAGGCTCCGAGGAGTACATCCGGGAATGCCCTCACCATGGGATGGAAAGTTGGCTGGTGCTCAGAACTTCTACAATGGGTTAACACCCATGTCGAAGGGGCACTGGACGCCGCAGGTGGCGGCGCCTTCCTATCATTGGGCATTGACGGTGCTACGGCGATCAACAAAATGGTAGAAAACCAAGCTTGGGGGGAGGACCGCGCTCCCACCAAGGGACAAAAAGGCATGCATACCGTGAAGGAGGCGGATATGCTTGCCGCAAAAATAGACCTACTCCTGAAGAAGATTGACGGTGGTGCCATCAATGATGCATCCGGCTCAATAGAGACCCAGCTCGCCCAGATTGCCGCAGCGATCCCGACAAACGCAGACACGAGCAGGATCCCGGGGCAACCCGAGGTCCCGCCCGAGTCAGTAAATATGATCACGACAGGGTTTGGTCACCCCTGTTAAGCCAAGCAAGCTTGGGGGGGAAGAAATAAGAGCACCGACAAAAAGCAGGTCGGTAAGTACTTTCTTGCTACTCGAAAAAAAACAGAGAGAAGAGAGAAAAGAGAGAGAGTAGAAGAAAAAAATAAATAAATATATAGAATAAAACTTCTTCTCCGAAAAAAAAAAGAGAAGATTTATTTTAGAAAAAATATATTTTTCAAACGGCCGGGCGAGAATCACCAACGGCTAGCGCCAAGGGCGCGCCAAGGGCTAGCCGTTGGCGCCCAACGGCCAAAGCAGGGCGACAGCAGGGCCCGCCTGGGCACGCGCGCGCCCGAGGCGCGGCCGCGCCGGTCTCGCCGAGGTGGGGGGCGGCGGCCAACGGCTCTTAGCCGTTGCCCCTCCCCTTGCCGCTGGTTATCCGGCTATAAAAGGAGGGGTGGCCGGGGTGAGCAACCACCTCCCATTCCTCACACTCTCACTCTCTTTCACCCCCACTTCCCACACAACAAGCTTCCACAAGCAATCTTTGAGCAAGAGAGCAAGAGTTAGAGCTATTCTCGGGTGTGGAAAATCAACTTCCACTAGTTCTTTCGCACCCGAGAGCTAGCCACCGGCGTAGTCCACCATGAGCGACTACAGTTCGTGGGGGTACGGTGAGGCCTCGAGCTCTTACCAAGGTGCCCCTTACGAGCCAGAAGCGGCCGAGGAGGCAGCGCTCGCAACCCCCGAGCCCGAGGGGATCTACGCGGTCGACGCCCCGTACCTCGACATAGAGGGAGAGCAGGAGCTGCAGAGGTACCATCGCCTCAAGGATCGGCTCTTCAACCACACGATGATCTACGACGCCAACCTCATCGAGAAAATAGGTATGGACACCGACTTCAAAACCATTTGGAAGGCGGTTGGTTAGGAAAACTTCGAGCCCATCGATGAGCAAGGTTCGCGTCTCTTGACCATCCAGTTTCTTTGCACACTTGATTATGATGATGAGCGTATTTACTTCCGTTTGTTTGGCACGGAATATTCTCTTACTTGGGGGAACTCGCTCATCATCTAGACTTTCACTATAAGTGTGCACTTAAACTAGATGCATCTATCCCTGGTTTTGATCGCAATTCTTTTTGGGAGAAGATTTCGGGTTGGGTAGAAGTTGGACCTTTCAAACCCCTGAACACGCAGATCCAACACCCTACCCTTAGACTCATGCATCGCTGGATTTCCATGACTTTGTTTCCTGCTGGCAGGACTAGATGGGTGCATTCTGTAGAACTTAAGCTTATCTATGCCATAGTTCACAAGTTCAAGGTCGCTCCTGTACGGGAGATGTGCCTCCACTGGCTAGATATGGTTAAGAAGTCTTATGCTATCGATTGCACCTCTCTGGTTACTCGCATTGCCAATGCCGTAGGAGCACTAGATGGTAACGATGTTGAGTACATTCCCCTTGATCGGCCGATTTGTGATTTGCGTGCCCTAACCCAAGGGCACACTTTGAAGGCCGATGGGAAAGATCATATCCGCTTCTTCTTTGCCGGTTATGTAAATAAGATCCGGTTACCTAACCCGGATCACTATTTATATAACTGTGACGTGCTAACCTTTGATTTAAAGACTATAGAAGAAGCACGCAGGGAAGAACAGACTCCGAGAGCCACTAGAGGAGGGGCTGAGGCTTATGCACAGCCTGACTCCCCTGCTCAGCCAGATGCTCCTGTGTAGCCTCCCCAGCAGTATGGTTATGGTGGATGGGAGGCCTACCAGGGCTACGCAGGCTACTCGGGGTGGGAGCAGTACCCCCAGCCGGCACAGACCGCTGAGGGGGCATGGTCCGATGCAGGGACCGACGAGTGGGAGCGACGAGAGGCATGTACACGTCGACTCACCACCACCGAGCGAGCAGAGAGCGACATTGGCCTCGGTCAACGCCCGCATTGGACAGCTGCGAGATCCAGACGAACGACATCGGGAACACCCGGGCGGCTTCATGCGTCGACGACCCGGTGGCGGCGGCGGCATGGGCAGCGGTTCGATGCTCTTGCAGAGAGCCTCCGCATTCAGCAAGAGGAGCAGAGGGCCTACTGGAGGTCCCAGGGATACAACCCTGGGCCATGAGCTTCAGGATAAGCTTGGGGGAGGACCCCATTGAGGTACCTGCATTGCATATTTACTTTCTTGTAATTTTATTTTTATTTTTAGCATGTTTAAATTCAAGTTTCTTGCATGGAAAAATTCAAAAAAAATATTTATTTATATAATTCCATTCCATATATGTGCTATAAAATGTTTAGTTCCACCCATGTTGAAATGATTGATTGCTCTGTTTTATGTCTCATTTGTACTTGTCTAGAATAGAGTTTTCTCTAATATTTGGGTTTATCGGCTTTACATTATCATGCTCTAGAAACTTGATTTAGTGGGTTGCATACAATTACTCTCATCTAGGTTATTGCGTGATATGATATAGTGACTTAGACCACATCAATGAAACTTCCCTTTGAGAAAACCTGATGTCCGGAGACTTTGTTTCAAAAATTTTCAAAAAAATAGTTCCTCAATGATCGCGGAATACCCACCAGAGCCATATGATTTATCTGTAGAATAAGAACCTTCATACGCTGCTTGTTCATACATTGAGTTCGGTCGGATTGTTACCGACGTGAGATTATGACTCTACACCCATGATTGAGATTCACTTGCACCCACCAAAAAGCCAACTCTTACACTGAGAGTTGCGCACAAACATGCACCTTTCACCATCCGCCGACTCTTACACTGAGAGTTGCGCACCATTTTTTATCCACCAGATAAAAATGCCGACCCTTACCCTGAGGATCGCGCACCCCTCTCATGTAGTTTGCAAGATTCTCCATGCATTGTTCATCATGACATCTCTCTCCACCTCATCCTTTCCATCAATAAAGTTTTGGGCTAGGTTCTTAGTCGAAAAAAAAAGGTGAGAGAAAAGAAAGAGAGGAAAAGAAGAAAAAAAGAGAGAGATTGTTATAGTTAGAAGATTTATCACTCTTTTAGGCAAACGGGAAAAGTCTTAGATCCCCGTTCAAAAAAAAATATATGAGAGAATAGTTTTAGTTGTTCTTCGATAGCCCATCATTTCTTCATCTCATTCATCAATAAAAGAGAGCATGTCATGATGCATGGAGACCCAAAAATACCACAAAAATTAGGAATCATCTTTCATTCCATCCACACACTTGCACATCTCAATCAAGATGTATAGCTTAATCTCCGTAAGGTTCAGTCCTTGACCTTACAACATATGTGATACAAGTATGCCCACTTACATACCTACCCAAAACACCACTCTCAGCTTTAGTGGTAGGAAAAAGGCAATCTAAAAATGCCTTTGGTGAGGTTACTATACACTTTTGAGCGATCGAGTGGGTCATTTGAGGAGCTTGGTTTATTTATAAAAACTTACAAAACCTCCGGACTGAAAGTTGATTTTGGGACGAATGAAAAGCACCGGTCTTTGAAACTGTTCTATTTTGCAATCACCCAAGACTTGAGAAAAATTAGAAGCCCCACTCCATCAGGAATCATAGAGTAGATACAATCGCCGATTTATCCAAATAGCAGTAGAACGCTCTCTTTTAGCTTGTACACTTGAGATATAATCAGCATCGTAGCAACCCCTGATCAATAACCCAAAGCAAAGACTTGCTCGGGACGAGCAAGGGTAAGCTTGGGGGATCTTGTTGGCGGTCCTTAACTCAGATTTCTACCCGCCAACTATAGGTCATTATGGGGGAAATAAATATTTTATTTCACATATATCTTTACTATTGACCTAGTTCCACATGTGCTTGGAGAAAATATTGTTTTGCGAATATACACCAAGTGCGGGAATTTTCGAGAATAAAAAGGCGCTTTCCGGAAGGCATAAAATGGCAAGGGAAACAAGATAGCCCACCTCAGGGTCGAAGTGGGCCAAATCACCAGCAAAAGCGCAGCCCAGAGGACAGCCCGGGCCCACACGCCAAAGGCGGTTTGCCTCCTTCCATCTGGGGCATGACGGTTCCGCTGGTTATTTTACCTCCATGCCCCTGAACCGCCTCCAGCGCCCTATAAATGAAGAGGAGAGGCCCCCCACCTTCACACACACCATTTGGAGCCATCTCACTTCCTCATACTTGTTCTTTAGTCTTAGCATTAGTCCATTGGAGCTAGGCAAAGCTACTTGGAGAGCTTGTCTCCAGGAAGAAAAGCTACACTCTTGGTATAAATCTATGGAGCGTTCTTCCCTAGTCAAGTTCTCATTATATTTATATGGTCTTGCATATGAACTAGAGTATAGTCTAGTGCACTATATATTCGATGATCAAGAACTAGGCCATAGTTCTTGTGAGAGTTGTTCATCGTGCTCTACACAGTTTTTCATCGTTCATAGGTTTTACTTGTTTAGATTAGATTGTAGGAGAGGAATAGCGGTTCGATGTGCCTTCGGGCTTGCCTATGTTCTAGCTCGTCCATCCGTAGGGTGGGAGTCCTGGGGGGATGTAGGTAGCTCCTTAGTATGCGGACGTGGTGTCCGGGTGCGAGGGAACCTTCGGATATGTCGGCATGCCACGGTTGAGGTGGTAGGCGGCGGTGGTGACGGCCACTGTCCGTCCTTTGTAATCCCCCACGTTCGCATGTTGAGTAGGAGTTCGTAAATGCCGCCATCGGCGCGAGACCGGTTGCCGCGGTCTCCCCATATTCCTAGTCTATAGTCGAGTCTTGACTTGTATAACATGTGGAATTATTTGTTCTAGCATTGACTATATAGGATTTGCTTTTTGCTCGCGTAGATTATTCTTTATTCTTTATTTTACCTTTATTCCTTTGAGGTTGCTCTAAGTGTGTGTCCACTATCGAAACTACCGTATGCTTACCCCTGTATAGCACATTGGTCGGTTTCTCCTCATGCTAGATATTGTATTCATACCCATGCTAGATTACTTAACTACCCCATACCTTCCTTTGGGAAAATATAAATAACGATACCCTGAATACTTCCGGGTGAAATGCTGCGACGATAAATCCGTGCGCTTGCGGATATTTATTCTAATAGGATGTGATCTATCTCTTGGCAACACTCGCGTAGTTGTTAGAACCAGTTTCTAGTAAATATGCCGAGCAAAGCCATTTAGCGTTTCTGGCGCTATTATCGGAATTAGGCTCTAAGTCTATTTTGGTAATCGCGCTAAGAAATGCCAACAGCGTATATGAAGCAACGAGGCTCTGATACCACTTGTAGGATCTCTGGAAGATTAATACGGCCTAGAGGGGGTGAATAGGCCTGCAACAAAATTCTTCGAACAGCAATCAATTCACAGGGCGCGGCACCTTTGCCCGTAGCTTATACCAGCGGCTGCTTTGCCCGCGCCATACGAATAGGAAAGAATAAGAACTGAAAACTGGGCACAACCAAGTTTACCCAGTGACCTCCAGAGCTTCCTTCACCTGCTGACAGATCGAGAGCCAAAACAAGCTCAAGAGGCAGAGTGAAGTAGATCGACCTCAAACCCTAGAAACTTCTCAACAACAAGTAAGAGAACGAAATCTGAACAGCACAAGGTGACACAAGTGTTTATCCCGTGGTTCAGCTCGCCACTAAGGCTGGCCTAAGTCCACGTTGTTGAGGGAGTCCACAGACTCGAGCTCACCACTAAGGCTAGCTTACTCCTCGGTCTCAAGTCAAGAGAGTGAACTCTTGAGATGAGGGGTGATTTCTTAGTATTGGGTGAGGTTACAAACCTCCCTAGGCAGCCACACAAGTTGGCAGCTCTAGGGCGACGCCTAGCCGGCTAGGAGCAAAGCTCCAAGAGTAACAAACCCTAGGGCGCCGGCCAAACGTGCACCAAATGCTCTTTTGACAGTGGGAATCGGTAGATCCACTCTCCAATCGAAGTTTGCTGCCCTTTTTCTCAAGAATCCGTGGTGGATTTGATGGGAGTGAGTTGGGAGCTTGAGGGGAGCAATGGAGTAAGAGAAGAGAGCTTGGTGTGTGTCTAACGGATATGTCGTGAGGTAGACGAAGAGATAAGTGATGTGGGCCGCGGATGGGTATAAATACCCCGGGTCCCAACGGTCACTTGTAGGCGCGGCTTTGCCGCGCCCCAAAACAGACAAAGTGAATCGAGAAGTTGGGCATGGCTGTTTTGGTGTTTGGATGAGGTTGGTGTTGAAGGATTGAGCATTTGGTAACACTTTTGACTAACAACCTTAGGATCCTCTTGATAGTATGGCTTTTCCTAAACTCAAATTCAAACCGAAAATGAATTTAAACCTTCTTTGAGTTTGGCAAAGCCTTCTTTAGGAAACGGGGACCCCTCCAACCTGTACATCATTCTTCTGTAACTCATTACCTGCTTGTCATCTCAATAAGTCTCATTAGTTCCCTAATTTGGTGGTCATCAACGCCAAAACCCACAATAGGGCTTGATTGCACTTACAATTGGCGGTGGTTCTTCTCTGCGCAGCGGCTACCTGGTCGTTGGCGCTCCATCTCGCAGCGGCTTCCTGGCCGTTGGCGGACGTGGTCGTTTAGCCCCGCACCGGCTACCTGGTCGCTGGGGAAGATCTACACCAACTTGACGACCTCTGCGTGAATGTTCCTTTTTTGCATGCATTAGTTTAGTTGGTGTGTTGTAACGGGGTTGTCCTCGCCGCTCGTGCATTCGTGCTGCTTGTTTCTGTGTTTGTGTTCTTGTTGTTGGGGTTTTGCCGGTAATCTTTCAATTACTTACGAGTCCTTTGTATCCGTGCTTTGGCCTCTCTTTTGGCCCTTCCTCTTAATGAAAAACGGGCAAAGACCCGATCGCAAAAAAAACAATAGTAGTGTAGCTCATGATTGTAAGATTGTTTAACAAATTGTACAAGTAGCAACATCCAAACCTATTTAACTAACACGTTGAAGTTCTGCCACAACATGCCAATACCTTCCTTTCCAAAACAAAAAAACCTCCCATGATGTTGTGAATACGATTGAACCTAATTAGGGTTTGAGATATTAGTGTTCACAGTTCAGAAAGAGACGCCATGATGTCATGAAGAAGATTAAAACTAATTAGGGATCAACATGTTGGTGTTCACTATATTCATCGTGGTAAGGGTCCGCCACAAAAAAACAATAACATGCCATGACATTGTGAAGATGATTAGGGATCTACATGTTAGGGTTCATTGTTCATTGTGGAAAGGGATCACCGCGACGGGGCAACTGAAGGAGGGCTGGAGATAGAGGACAAATAAGCTATGACATGGATGGCTCGAGAAGAATATGATTGCTCAACCTAGAAGTACCAAGGATGATTGTGCATGATGTGTTGGGACCCTAGTAACCCACTAGTCCCTGCTAGCCCTGCTTCGTCTCATGGCCCATGAGACATGCACATGGGTAGTATCCTCTGCCTTATACAAGTACAGCTGCTATGTCCCCACACAAATGTCATATATGGAAGACGGCGTGGTGCTCACCCTGGACGACATCCGACAAGATTAAGGGTCAAAGCTCAAGAGCTATATAGCTACAGTACTACGGGTTGGCCCTACTGTCTATGTGCACTCATGGAGCGGTTTTGTGTTGCCATGGGTGAAGGATCTTTGCCTCGAGGAGCCCTCGACATCTCGACACTATGGCATCCCAAAACGATTTTGTCCTGGAGATGTTCATAATGGCCCTCAGGCGGGCGATAGCTAGTTGAAGCACTTCGACGGACTTAGGGGTACATTGATTGGGTTGAAGACCTTCATTGTAAGTTGATTATGTTCTCTCTTCTAAAGTGGAATGTGTGCGCGTCCCTTCTCCCTTGTGTATCGTATTGAGGATGGTGGATGTTAATTCGATGCAAATAATAATCAACTTAAACCCTAAAGTTGTTTGAGAAACACGAATAAGTTACTTGACTATTTAAATAAAAAACATTTAGAAAATAAGAATAAATGTCTTCAACAAAGACCTAAAGAAATTTACCACATTGCAAAACTCGAAACAACAATGATCTAGGAACTAAGCCACGTGTCTTTGGGGGGGGGGAGGGGAGGGGCCTTGTTGACATGACGACAAGGCTTTTCAAGCATGGCAGCAGTAGGGGTGCATCAACGGCATGACACGCCCGTCCTCTAGTCTCTAGATCGGCAACCGGGTGGCGTGTCGGCACATCGAGCCGAGCCTCAATCTTCGGGGACGACTACGATGATGTCACTGATGCTGGAGGACGCAGGCACATCCGGTCTTAAGATTCGGTGTCAACTAGGCGATGATGCTTTGCATGACGAGTGAGGGAACATCAGCAACGGCAGCAAGCACACGTTCGGTGTAGCAGAAAAACAAACACTGAATTGGTTCGTTTTTCGTTCTGTCAAAAACCAAACGACTGGTAACAAGTGCACAAAAGAAAAAGTCGAATTGGTGTAACCGATTACCCAAAAGTCCAAACGGGCGCTTGCGTCCCGTCACTGCGCAAGGAGCATCGACTAGAGTTCAGATCGAAGTGACGCACTCGGAACTTGGCTTGGCTTGGCACGTTTCAAAAGTCAGAGCTCGTATACCCTGCTCGCATGGCATGGTGGAGACGGGAAAGCAGCTGCAGCTTGACGAGCACGAAATCGTCGCTGGACGTCTTGCTCTTGCACTCGTCCTCCATCGTGCGTTCTGGAGTTTTCTGCCCCCCATATATATCCGCTGCATTTGTGTTTTTTATGCCTCCGATTGAATTGATTTGATGCAAGCTTAAGACGACTGTTTTACAATTGCAGTGAGTTAAAATAAAATAAATCAAGGGAAGTGGCAATTTCTACCTCCGTGTCAATTTTGCCATACCATGGAAATTGGCAAGTATCGTTTCAGGGAAGACACAACGCAACCCCAAAAAAAAAAAAAAAGAAATGCTATATGATAGCCGGCTGTTTCGTTGGATGAAAATAGCCGGATTTTGGGCCGTCCGATGTGGCTACGTAGTCCGTTTTTGTGCGTTGGATCTGTCATTGGCTTGGTGGAGCGCGGCTTGTGTCTCCGCTAGGCGGTTTGTATGGGTTTTTAGTCATTGACATGTGGGGTCCACATGTCGGCGCCACCGTTCAATTTGGCGGTTTGCCGTTTCGTCATTTCGCATCTCCATCTCCATTTCGGCTCCTCTTCTTCTCGGGACGCACCTCGCCGCGGCGGTGCTGCTCCTCCGTCCCGGCAGCGTGGTCGCTAGGGTTTCGAGGTTTGTCTACTTCATTCGCGGTGGATTGTTGCATCTCTCCGTCTGTTCCCCTTTCTCTCGTTTATTTGTTGTTGTAGATTTTGTATGGTGATATTTGCGGCGATATCGGGTCTTGTGGGTTCCGGTGGGTGACTAGATGCGGCGATTGATATGGTGATGGTGCGGATCGTGTGGCGGCTCCGATGATGGTTGATTTTGTTGCGGCCCCTTGGTTTTCCTAGGGTTTGGGGAGGTATGTATATTAGTTTCGATTTAGTTGCCCCAGTTGCATGTCTCTCTAGTTGCTCTTGTTGATGCGGCGATTTATACACGTTGCTTGGCTTAGATTAGTGGATCTGGTTCTCTATCTCGGATTGCATGCGTGATTTGTCTAATTTTGGGGTTCATCGGAATTGCTATATTGTGTGTGCGGCATTCATCTTAATATCTTAGATTAGTGAGTGGATGTATGATTTTCCTTGTATTGTTTGGGATTCTCCGGAATGGCTATATTGTGAGTGGTGTTGTCTATTTTTGAATTTTGCATGTGAGAATAGTGATATAGTGAGTGGGGGGATTTTATGGACTGCCTATATTTAGTTGCTTTTATATTGAATTGTTATTGACATGTTTCTCGAGGATGCATCATTTCGGGCTATTTTGTTTTCCTACTTTTGAACTTGCTTAGCTATTTGTGGATTGTAGCTACTCTAATTCATTTAGATTATAGTTTCATTTTTCTAGAGATGTGATATGTTTCCAAGAGTTGGGTGGTGATATAATTAGTTCGGTTTTTGTTATTTCAATTTAAATGTCGGTAATCAAGTGTTGGTTTTCATTTCAGTTTTGTGTCCTTTTGTTAGTGAACTCGATCCTGTATGTAGGGAACTTGATTCTTTTTGTAATTGAATTTTTATCCTATTTGTCCAGGTAATGGTATTGAGTCGTGCTTTCTTAATGGTATATGTCGAGATAATGCCGCTCGTATGATCTTCGAAGGGGAGCTACTTGCTTTCTTAATGTGCTAAATTTTCTGAAATATGAATAGAGTCTGTGTAGTGCTATTTTCTGAATGTGCATGTGCTATTTTATTTTATTTCTTGTCCGCCCTTCCTCTAGTGTCGGTTTCCATGAATGTGGAGTCGATTATTTGAAAGGTTTTAAAAAACATATGTTGTAGTTTTTATCTTAGTTGTAATGGGCTTGATGTAGTAATGGTTTATCTTAGTTTTTATCTTAGTTGTTAACGCATCCTATAATTATGTCATCATTGCACATTGGTGATGTTTGGTTTGTCAAAATCTTGTGTTTGAGTCTAGTTTAGAGCTAGTAAATTGATGTTAAGTGCCTGAATTTATTGTCTTTTTTTGCTAGATGGTTCGGAAAAGGGCTGCTAGTGGTGTCATTGAGCTATCTAGTTCTAGTGAGTCGACAATGATGATTTTGAAGATATTCAGTTTTCTCGGCTACCTTTATTGTATTAAATGCGAGACATCACGTGGGAGCAGAGGCTTGTTCTGTTGCACCCATGGAGCAGCTTTTACATTCCCAGGTTGATTGTTTGTTCTAACATCTAACTTAGTTCATTGAATTGAATTATTCTAATTATATTTGTGAATTCTATCGATAATCTTGGGTGAATACTTCTTTTCTTGTTTCTTTCCTCCTTCTTTAGGTTGTTTGAGCATTGGATAGTTTTGGTTGTTGTCGATTCTTTGCTTTGAAGGTTCGGTGACTCCTTAATTCACGTGAGTTTTCTCGAGCTTGTTTTTGTTTTGTGCTTACTACTAGAACTCTTTGCAATGGTTCTCTTGTAGTGTTCATCCAACCAACCAACCCAACAATCTTTGCCTACTGTGCTTGATTTACACTTTGTGGTAGTATATTATTTACACCCATTGGGTGATTATAAGTTTAGTGCTAGGGTTATGTAAATTTAGGATTTGAGTACTATAAATTTGATTTTACTATTTAGCATTTCAAGGTGTTTTTTGAATCTAGAATTTTTGGACCATGCGAAATATTTATCTATGTTATCTGTCCTATATAGAAAACTTTTGGGATATTTGTTCATATGTTAGTATTTCTTACTATTATATTTCAAATATTTTTGTATTTGTTATCTCTGCTATCTCCCTTACATACAAAGCATTTGGATTTTTTTTCAGGATTTGAAAGATTGCACTAATAATTTTAGCTCTTATTTATGTAGCTCAGAGGCCGGTCAGAGAGGCGTGTTCTGTTTCACCCATGTAGCCCGTTTGCTTTCCTAGGTTCCTTTCTTATTATGACCTGAATCATGCAATTCATATAGGTTCCTTTTTACCAAATTATTGGTTATTAGCAGGTAGTTCAATGTCTATCTTATAGTGCGATTTTGATAAGCTCAATCTAGTGTCTATCAAACTAACTAATCCAACAATCCTTTCCTTCCTTTTTGATTGATCTACATCATGGTTCTACATTATTTACACCAATTTGGTGTTGTAAGCTTTGTGCAAGGGTGATGTAAATTTAGGTTTTGAGTGGTGTTAATTTGATTTTGAGTTTAGTATGGATTATTTGAGCATTATATTTGTATCTTGACTATTTCAACCATGTGAAATGTTTATCTCCACTATTTGTCCAACACGAGAAAACATTTGGGTTATTTGTTTGTATTAGAGAATATGTCACTATAATATTTGGGTTATGTTGTTATATGAGATACTTTCTTAATAGATTATTATAGGATGATATTTGATTCTTGACTATTTGAACCATGTGTAATATTTTTCCACTTGCTATCTGTCCTGCATAGAAAACATTTGTGATATCTTTATGTTTGAATGAATTTGGTACTAGTACATTTGAAATTGTTCTAAATTTTATATTTTTTTTCGATGTTCATAGAAATCATTTGGTTTTTTTTTTTTTTTTTTTTTTTTTTTTTTGCTTTGGAAGGTTTCACTAATAATTTCTATTCTGTTTGTATTTGGCTTAGAGGCAGGACAAAGATGCGTGTTCTGTTTCACCCATGCAGCACCTTTGTTTTGATAGGTCCCTTGCCTCCCTGTCTGCTTGATTTCACATTCAGGTAGTGTATTATTTTCACCAATTTGGTTATTGTAAATTTAGTGCAAGGGTGATGTAAATTTAGCTTTCCATTTGTGTAAATGTGAGTTTAGTATGGAGCATCGAGGCTGATATTTGTATCTTGATTATTTGAACCATTCCTGTCTGCTTGTATTTAGCTTTCCATTTGTTCATTTGAATTTGCTACTTGAATCTACACTCTTTGTCCCATTTTGCAATTATGTCAACTCTGTCATTTGTCATACATAGAAAAAATCTGTTTTTTTTATCTTGAATATTTGTACCATGTGAAAATTAGTTATGTTATCTACTATCTCTCCTACATAGAAAAAATTTGGCATCTATGGTTAATTTGATTGCATATGTTTCTAATATATCCTTGTGTCTGCTATCTGCCTTTCATTGATATAATCTGGAAGTTTGTTTTCTGCTTTTGATAGATTTTCACTAATACTTTTTGCTTAGGTTCAGATGTTGTGGGGGCGAAAGAGGCGTGTCTCTGTTTCAGCTATGGAGCAACTTCGGTTTTGCAAGTTGGTTTCTTCTTTTTCTACATTTTTCAGTTCATTCATGCTATTCAGATTGCTTGATTTTGCTCAATCTGAAATAAACAAGAGTAAAAGTAAAACTGAAGAAGCTGACTTGAACGTCCCTACACTAAAACAAAGAAGCCATAAAATTGAAATTTTTGATGAGTATACTGCTATATGCTATCTGCCTCACATGATTTGGAAATTTGTTTTATGGCTTTCATTGAGAACACTAACTATTTGTATTTGGATTTATTTGGCTCAGAGGCGGGCACTGAGGTGTGCTCTGTTGCATCCATGCAGGACCTTTGCATTCCAGTTTACTTGCTCTTCTAACTTGATTCGTGCATTTCATAACTTTCAGCACCTTATGTGACTGGTTGTTTTGTGGCTGTCTTGCTTCCCTCTTTAGGTTGTTGTCGAACAATAGCAAATGTAGTGTCCATTCAAACCAAGGAACCAAACTACATTCCATGTTGAACTTTGAATTGATTACTTGATTTTGTTTCACCCAGGCAGCAAAATCCCTAAGAACCTCGGCAACCCCAGTTCTTCAGTAGTATACTCATCAACAGTACCCTAAACCAGCCCAGAAAACAAAAAGTCTGATGGTTTGTTATGCTCTTTTTTATTAGACTTGTATTTAGTTATTGATTTACATTAAGGTAGTAATTTATTTACACCAATTTGATTATTGTAAGTTTAGTATTAGGATAATATAATTGGTGTAAATTTCAGTTTTGTAATTGAGGATCACTGTGTAATTTGTTTTCCCTTTTGAAAATTTTAAAAAAATTTATATATTTCTTTGTTTGTAATCGAGGATGAGTGTTTAAATTTCAGTTTGTAATTGAGGATATGTATAATTTGAAAATTTGGCATATGTTTTTTTTATATATACAATTGTGCCCAACATCACCTTGTTTAATAAATTACACTAAAAAGTCATTGTAAATTTGGTAATAAGGTGGTGTAAATTTAGCTACAAAAGGATGTAAGTCAGTTTTTGATAATGTTATCTGTATGAGGTTATGAATTTGAAATGGTTTATTTGTTTAATTTTGGTTATAATAATGTTTTTTGTATTATATATTTGTCTATTAAATTTGGTCCATTTGATTATGATCTGGTGGATATGAAATCCGGCTATTTCATGGTTGCAAAATAGCCGGATTTGTTTGTTGTTTGGGATCCGGCTATTTTTAGCCCCCAAAATAGCCGGCTATCCATTAGACCAAAAACATCCGTATATTGTATAGACAGATTCAAAAAAAACTGTCAAGAGCCCCGGTTTTGCTGTTGTTGGTGGGTGTTCAAATCAACCAAGAGCCTACACACTTCTAGCTGCTCGTCGTTCTTAGGTGGTCGACGTCGTCATGATTTGAGATTTGAGAGCGAGAGCTTGCGAGGGCGAAAGCAACCGTGATCTTGCGAAACACCACTAGATGGAGTAGTGGGCCTCGAGCCAACTCATAGGTTGTCAAATAAAAGGAAGAACAAGTGTTCGGCTGCTATTATTATTCACAGCCGCTGCTTCAGTTGCTCAGACACAAAGTTCTGTTGGTACAATATTTTTTCGACCAAAGCGCAGCCCATAAATTTTTGGACTTGATCGTAGAAACTTTTCTATATATTTCTCCGGAACAAAGATTGAATCTTACAAAATTCTTTTTGAAAAGGATATTAAGTTGGACTTTTGCCAAGCTCTTCTCGGTCCTTGCCCCCTTTATCTCCTCCATCCTAAAATACAAGTTATTCAAGGTTCAAAATCTGTAACAAAATATAAGGTTTTTCTTGGGTCCTCACTGCTCAACCGTTCGTCTCATTTTAAACTTGATGTCAACTATACAAAGTCAGCTTGAAAGGAAAGTGACAACTTAACTATTTTCTCAATCCTAATTAGAGAGGGGAAATGTGTGTTTCATCAAGCTTTTCATTTTGTGCGAAAGCCGCTTCGATGTCATATATTTTAGGATCGACACTTTAATTTTAAATAAAACCGTATATGAAAGTTAGCACAAAGTTGAATCACCTTAAAACTTTGGAATGGGAAGCTTTCTATATTATTATTTTAAATTCTTATAGGATGATCTAACTCTCTCCGTCATTTCCAGCGTTTGTACCACAAATTATCTGATTTGATTGGTAGAAAATCCATGCAGCACTAATATATCCAAATTATTTTACTTTAAAACTAGATCCAAGAATCTTTGTAATAATATCAATTATGTACTACAAATGTTAATATTTATTTAATTAATATATATTTTTTTGTGACGGACGCAAGAAGTATATACTATGTGATAAGAGCTTTATGCCCTGTTCGTTTGAACTTATGAGCGCTTTCAGCCAGCGATTCAATAGTGTTTTTCTCTCATAATAAATCAGCAGCAGCGAGAATCAGCCAGTCAAAAACGATAAAACGAACAGGGTCTTAAATGCTGTGTTGTGAGACTGACGATGACAAAACCCACACCAAAACACATACTCCGCAACAGTGGACGTGTCACCGTCCGGCACCGCGTAGCGAGCCGGCCCGTGCCCGACCCGACCGCGAACGCGGAGCACCAGAAACACACGATTCGGTATCGTGTCGCTTCTTCAGATACAGAAAAGGCCGCTGGCTTAACGGCAGCCACAACAAAAGCGAGCCGAGCCAAACCTGCCCGCGCCCGGTCCCAAACCAACAACAAGGCACGAGCCACCATCGCCGCGGTCGCTACTCGCTGCTCGCCAAACCCGAGTTCGTGGCGCCCGCCTCGGTCACTCGTCCCGCCGTCCCGGACTCGCCGCCGCCTCAGCCTACAGCCACCGCCACCGTCACAGCCGCCGCCGCGGCGCACGCCCGGCCGCCCACGCCGCATAAAACCTCCCTCGCCTCGCCGCCGGTGCCGCAGCCCCCCTCGCGTCGCGTTCACGCGCGCGGGCACCGGATTTTTTCTTATTTTTAATCCTTTTTAATGAAATAATAAAAAAATCCCGGAAAAGTATTTTTGCAAAAATAACCTCCGTCGCGCCACCGACTTAGGCGCGACGTAACACGGATGTCGCGCCACATGCAACGCGGCCCGGCGCCCTGCGTGGCAAACCGCGTTGACCGTGGGCCCGCCGTCGCGCCACACGCCTTTGGCGCGCGGGGGCTGCTGCCGAGCTGATGGGCCGGCCCATGTCTGTTTGGTGGCGGGCCCCACCGGCTCGTCGCGCCAACATCAATGGCGCGGCCCGGTCGATATAAATCTCACACCAACTCCTCTCTCTCTCTCTCTTCACCACCACACGCCACTTCTTTCTTTACGAACGAACCGGGCGACCGCGAGTCCGCTCTGTCTCTCTGTTTTCTCCATTCCAATGGTTAATTTCATATTGGTTTTGTGTGGGATTTGGGGCTAATCTTCAAGTGCTTGAGGTATGGTTACCCGTCTACATTTTTTTGGTTTGCAAGATTTGTGGTGATTATGTGTACATTGCTTAGTTGGTGATTTGAGCTTGATTAGTTGGATTTAGTGATTGAAGCAAAGTGGTAGTTAAGCAATGCTTTCTAATGATTTTGGATACATTTTGTCATCATGTAGTGGTTGCATTTGTTTTGGATGGAAGTGTTTTAGGGTTTCATGTAAAGGTATATGAAATGCTAGTGTTGTAGTGTTCTAGAGTTTGAGATGGATGAGTGAAAAATGATTTGTAGTGTTCTTGTGGTTGTAATCTTTGCGGGTGCTTGGTGATAATGGATAGTGAAAAGGGATATCAATTGTTTGGTGAAAAGGGATGGAGAATGTTGGCGTTCATGTGTTCTATGGTTATGTCATTATAATTCAATTTTCTTATAGGTTTGTGATTTAGGGTATAATGTTAGAATTAGGGGTAATTTGTTTTGAACACTAGTTATAATAATTGACTATAATTTTGTCATTTGGATTGAGGCCGTATCTATTTCACTCTATTTTAGATTTCATGGAGGATCCTTATGTGCACCATCCCCCGATCACGGTGATCACGATTTGCACCCTCCGGATGAACCGCCACCAAAATGTTATTGCGGTGTGCCGGCATGGGTGAAGCGAGTCAAGACACCCTCATTCCTCCGGTCGTGCCTTTTCCGCTGTTTATATCGGCGTGGCCCTGGCACCGGATGCGACTTCTACCGTTGGATCGATGGTTCTGACAAGTGGGATCGTCGTATCATGTTCTTTCCATACGACCCATGGAAGAGTGTTCCCCCATCCGATTATGTTCCATGGGTTGCTCACGCAAGTTTCATGAGATGAACAACGTTGAGAAGATGTTGGCTGCATCGGAGCGGGTAAAAAATCCTCCTAGATGCTGCGTGGCGAGGTTGCGCGACTCCAAGAACCTAGCGAACCGAATCGGTTTGTTCCTTTCTTCCGTTGTGATCAAATTGGTCGTGTAAGTATTCGTTTGAGTTATATATTGCGATATCATGTACGTTGATTACATTTTTGCAATTTCATTTGAACATGGTCTTTTGTAGGGTGGGTTTCCCCGTTGTGAATTTGATGAGTTCATCTATGGACCAAAAGACACGTGGCCATCCGGAGAAGAGATTAAAAAGTTCGCTTAGGCGACCTTCCATATCCATGCTTGTCGAAGCCGCCCCAAAAGTGCAAGTGTGGCATCGTTGCTAATGAAGGAGTGGTTCCTTGAGCTAGGTTTTGGCTTATATTGTGGCAATGCTTATGGAGGGCCCAATGAGTTCCATGTTAGTGGACAAGCATTAGTTTTGATGATGTCACCAACTTGTTTTGTTTGCTCTTTGTCTTGTATGTTTTCGGGCGGGGAAGACATGCGGTTGGGAGTCTTTCAAAGATTGTCAAGAGATAAAGAGGTTCCTAAAGGTAGATAAATCCATTAAACGGACACCGGAGGAGATGCGGCGAGTTCAAGGAGAAGCTTGCATGCCTTTAAGACGAGAACCGAGCGGTTACCGTGTTCGCCTCCTAGGTCCCGATACATGGAACCATGTTCTAGGTGACTATGAGCGGATTTTGAAGGAGGAGATGGGCGAGTTGGAGTTCAAGAGGGCACGCTATTCTCTTGTGACGGAAGAGAACATCATCCGTTTTGGCGCCAAAACAAGGAACGCTACGATCATTGGGACGAGGTTAGCGCGAGCCCGGCAAAGGCATGCCGCAAGCGCGAAGGCAAAGCGAGACATTAAGAAGATAGAGGGCGAGAATAAATGGCGTGAGAAGAATGGGAAGGCCATAAAGGAGATCCGGATTACTTATATCGCATGGCTGTAAGTACTTGCATTGTCAAAACTTCTATTTGTAGTTGTTTGTTCGTCTTGCGGTGATTTGAATTAACGGTTGCTATATTTTTGTAGTACCTCCTTCACCACCAAACGACGGTCATCTCCCGGCTCCTATGGAGGAGGAGGAGGAGGAGGAGGAGGAAGGCGAGTACGAGTGCAACTCCGACCACGACAAACCTCAAGATCCCGACTTTGATGGGCCTTACGACGATTGGACGGAGCGTGGCCCGCCGAGCCCGCTTTTGTGTGGGAGAGGTTGCCCTCTTGGCCCCGGATGGCCGGGCGGGGACGGTAAAGCGTGGTGGTATGATTTGTTGTGGTGTTGGTTGTCCGCTTTTGCAAGTAATCTCGATGGCGATGACTTCTATGTTGTTTTAGGAATGGAGCTTTCGAACCCTTACTTGTTTGTGCTTGTAAGACTAAATTCATGATCGATGTTGTTTGTTGCAAGACTAATGCGAGAACGGTTGTTTGTTGTAAGATGTAATGGGGAAGAAGACCTTAGAGATGCTCAATTTTATGTTTGCATGTAATCGAGAACAGTTGTTTTATGATTTGTTGTGGTGTTTGTTGCAAGACTAATCCATGTTTATAAAATATACCTACAAGTCTAGTGGTTTCCCAATTCATTTTTCCGGCCATTTTTAGGCAAAGACATTTCCCCTTGACTTCCCGGTCGCCAATTAGGTTGTCATTGTAGACAAATATGGAAATTGGCTTACATTTTTTGTCGAGTCGCGCCAACAACGATGGCGCGGCCGCGCTATAATTCATTTTCCCGGCCATTTTTGGTGAAGGCTTGGCCTCGACTTCCCCGTCGCGCCATATGCCTTGGCGCGACGCATGCGTAGCGTGTACAGTACATCCAGCACTGCGTGGAAGGAAAACTTGGCGCGACAAGTCGCGCCAGAGCCGTTGGCGCGACGACGTCGCGCCAGTTGAGTTGGCGCGACTAGGTCGCGCCAAGTTTTCATTTTACGCTGATCTTTGGAAGAGCTGTACATCTTTGCGTTCCCGTCGCGCCAAGGCCTATGGCGCGCGGGGAAGTCGAGGCAAAAAATGGCTGGGAAAATGAATTATAGTGCGTGCGCCATTGTTGTTGCGCGCGCGGCGATGAAAAAATGTAAGCCTATTTCCATCTTTGTCTACAATGACAGCTTGGCCACAATTTATAACACTCAAATGGACAAACCATAAGCATAACAAACCATAAGCATACCACAGTTAGATGAGCCATGACAGTACAAAACATCGAATTGACACATTTATATAGTGACATACATGACTCAAATCCATGGTTTCTACACAAACCATGGTGATAGTAGTCCATAATAGTCCACATAATTCATACATAACATAGGAGTCCATGACGAGATAGTTCATACATAACATTGTAGTCTCCCACATAGGTTACATCAAACACACCACATGAGGCCTTCACTTAGTTGGGTGAGAAGGGTTGACGAGGATGCCCGACGGCTGGATTTGTGTCCATGACGTTTGGAGTGTAGCCGACGTCGGTACGGTCACGTTGGTTCCTTCGGCGTCGTCTAGTTGGTCCTTGTGTTGGAGAATCCTACACAACACATGTATGTACACAAGTCCAATGAGGCTATAATTTATCTACGAACTTATGCCGAGTCATGTCATGTTGAACTTGTATTTTTTGTTACATGGAGAGACTCTTTGAGTGGGAGTTGGAGCATCATGAAGGCTGTGAAGCACCAAGCTCGAACGGAGGATCGTTAGGGTCTTCCTCACTTGGGGGCTTTCTCCGTCGCCTTGGCCACCTCCCGTCTTCCACGAGAGGCTGCTTGGTCCACGGCCTTGCCCCCTAGTAGGTCTCGACGGGAGGAGCTACCTCCGGCCTCAAACACCGGGGCCTCGGTCGAAGTAGGAGGCCTAGCACTTGACCCCTCGCACATGAAGGTGCGCGCTGCACGTCATCCGCTCTCATGCGGCTCGCCTTCCGTGCTATGCGTCGCTGTATTTCATCACTTTACGCAAACATTTGAAGGCACAAGGCAAGCAAGGTAAGTCGATATTACAATTGAAGTTGTGTAAAAAACAAGGGCTCAGCATGCTTGTACCTGTGCAAATTCAGCTAGGAGTGATCCTTCACGAGCATTTCCAAGATAATATCCAGCCTCATTGGATAGGAGAGCTAGCTGAGTGGCCTATATATGGGGAGATATCATTCCAATGTTGTAACTTGTATTATGGTGAAAGGGTACACAACGGGGCTAAGGATTGCTTACCACGTAGTTCTCGACTGGAGCTCTTTCCGGCTGGACGCCCCTCCTCGTGATGATATCATAGGGGTCTTCTTCATCGTCGTCGGTGTCTTCACGATCGGTGGTATGATAGACAACGGGGTCGACATGGACTCTTGTCGCTCTGTGAAGGTAGATGAGGTACTCCTTGTACTCCTCTCCGTACATCTTGCCCCGTCATCTGGATCCACCGTCTCTTTGTGCATCCATTCATTGACATAGCTTGCGTGTATCACGAGCGGTCTCCACTCCCACCAAACGTTTTCTTCTGGAGGTCTTTGCAACGAGGTAGAAAGCAAGTATGAAGAGGTTTGCTTCAAACAAAAATCAGCTACGAGATCTTGCAATTGATGAAGATCCTTACTTGTGCAATCTTTTTGAGGATGTATGGTCCAAGGGCGGCGGGGGAAAATCTGTTTCCTTCCAAGTTTGCCTACAACATCGACGGGGCTGATGGTGTTCCACCACATAGTACAAGATGAGGGGTGCATTTGCTCTCCAAATAAGCCGTCTGCTTGAACTATTTACGGAAGGCCCAAGTCTTCAACTTACGCCCTTTCATATGGTAGCCATTCAACCTGGAATAATAGAGTAGTTATTAAATGCATAGTAATGAGGCGAAAAACAAGCAATTTGGAGATATTTACCGCCCTAGGACGAAGCACATCCAAATCATTGGAGTACACCTTGTAGCGGCGTTCAAGCTCACCCTTCACCAACTTTGTCTTGCTCCAAAGATAGCACACGGGAGGACGAGAATCTCCCATTCCATACGCACATCAACCAAGCAAGAGAAACAATGGAGTTAAAGACGCAAATAAGACATAGAGAAATAGAGCATCAATGAAGCAAAGAAACAAATAAGAGGAAATCACTTACTTGGACAGATTTTCTAAGTGGTTTCCCAATTGGAATGCGCTCCCAAATCCATATACGAAGCAAATAGTTTGCAACCACCTAGGTTTGATGATTTTTCGACCTCTGCAAGCCTCACACATACGGCGATACAACCGGGCAAGTGTAGCAGATCCCCGGCTATAGTTGCCGATCTGTTCCCAACTCGACTCGGGGTGGGAGTGTCATCCGAGGAGAGTGTATTTCCACTTGAGTACGGCATCGGGGAAGGAACCAACCAAGTGCCACGTGACCACACCTTAGCGTACCTTTCGATGACTTCGGATAAGCATTTTCGGGGCATTCTTTGAAGTTGTTTCTCACCCAAGATAATGGAACACCGGAGGTCATCCTGTCCTTTACGCCACGGTGGTGGGGGTGGTGGCGGTACGCCACAAAACTCGGCCACTAAATCCCTCCGGCCTTCGGTGTTGATGGTGCCGACACGGGTACACCGCTCACACGAAGTGCTAATATGTAGCTCACATCTTGCGGCAATGGTGCCATCTCCCCCACAAGTCGGGTGGAAGGTGTGGGTCTCGGCCGCGGTGGTCCACTAAGGCCGTGAGAGAAACGCCGTCCATCTCCGGCGGCCGGCATTAATTGCCCTTGCCGGATGCGAAAGCCCGCCCTTTGAAGAAAGGTTTCATAGCGAGGATCCCATGGGAGGGGTTTGTGAGTGCGGATACGCAAAGGTTTCAAGTCTGCAACCACGGTGATAAAAGAACAATGTTAGATGTAAACAAATATAAAAAACAAGTAATAAGAAACCTTAGTGTCCCTCACTTACCTTGCCCTCGTCAAACCTCAAGTGCGCGCGGTGTTCTTTATCCACCGCGGGGTCAAGTAGCTCCCGGCACGGGGCCGCCATCACGAAAATAAGGATCATGTCAACATTGTTAGATATACATTTAAAAAGAAGCACATGTAAAGTAAACAACTACGTAGATATAAGTTGAACAACAAGAAAGACATGTAAAGTAAACAGCAACATAACCAGAACAATAAGTACCTTTCTACATTTCGAACCACTAGGACCCGCGCTTTCTCTAGCTACTTTGCTTGCTTTCATGGCTCTATCATGAGTGGTCACGGTATGACCGGTTTTGTGGCATTTGGAGCAACGGACCTGTCCAGGAGCCTCATTGAAGTCTCCATAGCCATACTTATCGCGACCATAGCCATTTGATTCGTCCATGTCTCCTCGGAGTCGCTTTTTCTTCCTCTGCCCTTCTTTGTCCTTACAAGTTCGGGTCGGGAATATAATCAAGCCCTAGATACGGTGGCCGGTGTGACGGATCTAGGTAAGGCTCAGCTAGGCGCCACACTTTGAGAGTGTTCGACATGAGATAAAGTGGAGACATGTACTTCTCGGCTTCATGATCTAGTCCCCTATATGTGCAAGCCGTGATGACATGAGAGCGGGGGCATGATACGGTGAGAATATTCTGTTGCATTCAACTTTCTCAAGGTCCACCTTGTAATTCCTGCCCCGTCTTGCTCGCCACCGGAGTAGTGCCTCAGTGAGTATATGTTGTATACCATTCTTGATGGCCCATATGTATCACCCGCTTGGTTGTTAGATATCATCTACGCAATCGCCAAGTGCTTCCTACCCGCTTTGCCCCATGTTTCTTTGGATCGATTGGCTCTGTTCCATCGATTCACAAAGTACTCGTTGCACTTCTGAAAGAGTACTCCACAATGCGGACACGGGGACTTTGCACGGATGCCTTTAAACACTTTGTTGAAGGATTCCGAAGAGTTCGTGGTCATGATGCCGTACCTAAGGCCACCTACGTCGAATGCTAGCGCCCCTTCTTCTCTGCGACATATGATTCTTCATCCACTCATGGGCATCTCTATTGAGGACCTTATCCAACTCGCCAAGTTTCTTGTCAAACTTCTCCTTTGTTCGACAACAACATAGGGACTTCAACACGCACGATTTCCTTTTTCTTCTGCCGCTTCCATATGTTGGAAGCAAAGTGCCTCATGCACCAACGATGCTCAAGTGGAGGCCGTCCATCTACCTCTCTTCGGCGGCTTTAAGCAATCCGTGGTGTCGGTCGGGAGATCATGCAAATCCGGCGAGAGGTCCGAATGACATTCCGCCGCACATGCTTCAAAAACCAAGACCGGCTATCATCATTCTCACCCTCTGCCAAACCAAACGCTAATGGGACAATCGATTCTCGGGTCCACTCCGCAATCATCAACACACCACGGTATTTGCACTGTAAGAAATGTGCCATCTACCATGAGTACGGGACGACAATGCTTGAACGCCTCAATTGGTGAGGAAAACACCAAAACACCCTGCGAATAGGCAGGAATCTCGTTGTCATCATCCACTATGCGCCCTTGATGAACATGCCATCTAAGTCCGGGATTAAAGTGTTTCATGGCACTTAGAATCCTAGGCACTTGGTTGTAAGCCTCCTTCCAGTCACCCCACAACAACTCTATAGCATGTTGCTTTGCACGCCATGCCTTTGAGTAACTTACTCTATAGGTTGGTGAAGCCACGTATGGTCTCCACGAGCGGCTGAGCGATGCGTCGTTGTCGGCCCTAACAACTTGGCAACAACACGACGTCCGAGGTAACGTGCGTGTTACGTCCATGCACACTTTGTACCTTCAAAGACCGACATCTATGAGGTTGCTTAACATTCGAATCACCCATTTGTCGTTGCTCATCTTTCGAACCCAAACTCCCCAACCACAACTAGACTTACACGGGACCGTGTACCGCTTCGCCTTGTCGGAGTGGGACACACGGTAGGCCTATGCACCCTCACGGCGTAGTCTGCGAGAAAATACTTGACATGCTCCAGGCGTGTCAAAGCCGTCTCCCTTTGGATCTCCATATCCTCATTCTACGGCACCTCATCTTCCAACATCGACAACCCATGGTCGCACCGCCTCGTCCACCATACTAAGGTCCATGTAGTTTGGAACCAAAGGTACCTCAACATGGGACGGCCCTCGGCATCCTTCGTTCGGCGTCATTCAACTCATCCTCAATGACCCGTCGCGGGGCTCGTAAGGACTCTGAAACCACGCGCGGCATTCGGTTTCATCCTCACTAGTATGGTCCGACCCATTGTCGGCACCCATCAACAAATCATCGGACAAATCATCCGACAAATCATCGTATGAAGTGCCATCACCTTCCAACTCCGCAGACGACCAAACCTTCATCCTCCGATCCTTCCGATATCGTGTCATACATATCATCCTCATCATAGTACCCTACTTCATCGAAGTCATCAGCGATGGCACCTTCACTCACAGCATCAACTTCTCTATCTGGACTTGGTTCCAAACCTTCCACTTGGGTAAGGTTGTCAACAACCTCCACATCAACACAATCCTCATCCTCGGCCGCCACCGCAACCCTACTTCCCTTCTCCCACCACAACTTCCAGGCATCTAACGTTGCTACTCTTCACAACGTCTACGTAGTCCTTCCATTCTTTCTCACAAGAGAGGGCATCATGAAATAATGTGAACGCTCCTTTGCCACAATCAAACCTCCTCTAAAACTTAGTGGCCAACCAAATTTCTCACGACACTTGCTAACCAATGCAACAAACGTTGGAGGTCCACTAAAGAACTCCACTTCTTTTCTCATGCATTCAAACTCCCCGTCTTCTTTCACTATGCCACCATAGTACAAACACACTAACGATCCATCTACAAAATACAAAGCAATCCAAATCTATTATTATTAATATACAACGAACTATCATACCCTAAAATTAGACCAAATTCATATGCAACACATACATAATATCAATAAAAAATATCAACCTATCTAAAACCTCCATGCATCAACTACCTAGGCACATTTTGCACATAGTTTCGGGCAAATCCACAACCACACCACATCCTCTACCGACTACACGAATCAAATCAAATCAATAAACGAGCCAATCGTCCGGCATTGTCCCAATTTCATCCCTAACCCTAAAAGGCAAAGAAAATGCAAAAAAAAAATAAGCGCAAGGGGAGGAGGAAGACTACCTTCCGAGTTGGTTGTAGTCGTGGAAGAAGAGGAGGCCCGACGAGCGCGCGCCGCGGGCCACAGCCGGCGAGCGCCGCCCGGCGTCCCGCGCGCGGATTCGGCCAGGCTCGCCAGAAAATGGCGCCCAAACTCGGGAGGAGAGGAGGAGGGTGGGGCGGGCGGCGCGCGCGAGGCCCAGCCGCGCGCCGCGGGCCCCAGCGCGGCGCGCCGCCCGGCGTCCCGCGCGGCGGATTCGGCCGGGTTCGCCAAGAAATGGGCGCCGTAACTCGGGAGGAGAGGAGGAGGGTGGGGGCGGGCGGCGGCGGCGCGGCCCGAGGCCGGCCAACCCCTAAAGCGGCGGCGGGGAAGCGTCGGCGGCGCGGTGCACGCGCGCCGGGTCGGGTGCGGAACAGCGGCTATTTGGAGGAAGAGAAGGAAAGGAGAGAGAGAAAGGAAAGAAATGGGCGGGCGGTTACATCGACTCGTCGCGCCAAGGGCAGGCGCGACTAAGCGGGCCCGCGGCCCGTCAACCCTAGATCTGTCGCGCCAAGTCCATAGGCGCGACGAGGCAATACTGTAAGCGACCAAACGGTACATGGGCGGCCCGTCACGCTGTCTGCACGCCTCGTCGCGCCAACTCCTCGGCGCGCGCGCGGGCCCGGGGTCAACGGCCTCCGCCACGGCGGCAAGCTGTCGCGCCTTTGCATGTGGCGCGACGCCTTGTTATGTCGCGCCTACGGGGTTGGCGCGGCCCGGGAGGGTTATTTCGCTGCCCAATCTTTTCGCAGGGGGATATTTTTGATTATTTGATTAAATAAGGATTAAAAATAAAAAAAAATCCGCGGGCACATCCCCGCCTCGATCCCATCGGAGCCAGACACGCCCGGCTGCGAGCCGCGCCCCGATGGACTCGGCGTCGGCGGCGCTGAAGCCCTCGGCGCTGGACCTGCTGGCGGCGCTGCTGACGGGGCGGGTGGACCCCGAGGGCGGCGCGGCGCACTGGGCCGAGAACCGCCACCTGCTGCTGCTGCTCACCACCTCGCTCGCCGTGCTCGTCGGCTGCGGCGTCGCCCTGCTCGTCCGCCGCTCCTCCGCGCCCCGCGCGTCCGCGGCACAGGCGCCGCAGCCGCGCCCGCTGGCCGCGAAGCCCAGGGACGAGCCGGACCCCGACGACGGCAGGCCCAGGGTCACCGTCTTCTTCGGCACGCAGACCGGCACCGCCGAGGGCTTCGCCAAGGTGAATCTTACTCAAACTCCTGCTGCTTGACTGCTTGCTGCGTTTATGGTTCCTTGTACATCCAGAGCTCGGGGCTCTGCTTTTACTTGGACCGCTTGATGAGATTGGATTTGACGGCGCTTTGGGCGTGGGTATGTAGGCACTCGCCGAAGAGGCCAAGGCGAGGTACGACAAGGCTGTCTTCAAGGTGGTCGATCTGGTATGCTGCGGAGGCTTCATCCTTATTATGCTGCTCAAAATTTCTTAGCTCAGCTGTTATGATTTATACATGTGCTCCCTTTCTCTTGGGGTTCAGGAAGATTACGCCGCCGAGGATGAGGAATACGAGGAGAAGCTTAAGAAGGAGAGCATCGCATTGTTCTTCCTGGCAACGTAAGAATTGGGGCTGTACATGATTATTAAGTTATTCATTCAAGCCTGGGAAAGTATGGATTTCGTTTTCGGTGAATTGCCAACGTGTGTCCTGTTGTTGTCGTTGCAGGTATGGTGATGGAGAGCCAACTGACAATGCGGCGAGGTTTTATAAATGGTTCTCAGAGGTTGGGATACAAATGTACTTTTTCTGATGCACTTGTGCATGAGTCTTGGGTAAGCCGTATTGATTGCCTCTTTTTTGGTTTGGCTGCAGGGGAATGAGAGAGGCGAGTGGTTGAATAATCTTCGGTTTGGGGTGTTTGGGCTTGGAAACAGACAGTACGAGCACTTTAACAAGGTTTGTTGGCGTGTCTACATTGATTTGATGCATGCATGTACTTTGATTTGTACTTATGCTATTCTTGTTGCCAATTCATTATCAACTGAAGGTTGGAAAGGTGGTTGATCAACTCCTCGCGGAACAAGGTAACAAAAATCTCTGGCCACCTTAATGATTCATGCGTAGTATGTATGCTTCTATGTCGGTGCTCCCTGAAAAGTTCTGCACATCAATCTAGTCATAGGTAGAATTTCTTTTACGATGCATATCAAGCGTAAATGATATCTTGGGGTGACCATGTGCAGTGTAAACACATTGCATTTTTTTTGTATTGTTTTTTAATACTGCTTAATGAATGCTTAAAGAGTTGAATATCTGTTTTTTATGGCTGCTTGAGTGGAACTTTTACCCTTTGTGTAAATATAAGTCAAATCAACCCTTATTTTTCCAAAATGACTTACCAGCTGTTTCACAATGTAAATAATATTCTTCAGTGAGATACATTGGATCTTTTGCATTATGTATTGTGGATTACATGCCTTTTCCAGTTAACTTGTGCTCCTGAACTTTCGAGGGTAATTAATTCCTGTCCATCTAAATCTCATCTAGGTGGCAAACGTATCGTTCCTGTTGGTCTGGGAGATGATGATCAATGCATTGAGGATGACTTTAACGCATGGTACGAATCCCAATGAACTTAATTTTGGTCTCAATTTTTGAAGTGAGGCATGTATTTCATTTCTTTGTTTCCTTATTATTCACCTGGTTTATCTTGCGTGTAGTGTTTCTATTTGCAGACATATCCCAACTTTTATCTCAATATATAGTAGAATATGGTCTGTTTGGTTTGACCCTTGTACACTGAAGCTAACACCTCCTGTTGGTTCCTCTGATTAAAGGAAGGAACTTCTATGGCCAGAATTGGATAAATTACTCCGCCAGGAAGATGATTCTTCAACTGCACCAACTTCGTACACAGCTGCTATTCCAGAATATAGAGTTGTGTTTGTCAAACCAGAGGATGCCATACACATTAACAAGTCTTTTACTCTCACTAATGGCCATGCTGTCTATGACATTCAACATCCTTGCGGGTATGCATTTTCCTCCTACTTTCATATACCTAGAAATTTTCTGTGCCTATCGTATGAGCTGATGCAGACCATGCTTTTCTTGCAGAGCAAATGTGGCTGTGCGGCGAGAGCTTCATACACCAGCTTCTGACCGATCCTGCATTCATTTAGAGTTTGATATTACTGGAACTGGCCTAAAGTAAGTATATTCGATTAATTTGACCCGGTAATTCTGAAAATAGTACTAGACAATAGACATGCACTATTGTTAAATTGGACTTCAGATTGCTGATGAGTCCTCTTTACCTATCTAGATATGAGACAGGAGATCATGTTGGTGTCTATGCTGAAAACTGCATTGAAACTGTTGAAGAGGCAGAAAAGCTGCTAGGTTATTCACCAGATACTTTATTTTCTATTTATGCTGACCAAGAGGATGGTACCCCGCTTTGTGGGGGTTCTTTGCCACCTCCTTTCCCATCCCCTTGCACAGTGAGGACTGCGCTTACCAGATATGCAGATCTGTTGAATTCGCCTAAGAAGGTGAATTTATGTCTATTTCTTTCCACCCATTTGTTAATGACATTTTCATTCACATTAATGTCATTTCTGCAATGGCTGTTTCAGAGTGCTTTACTGGCACTGGCAGCTCATGCATCTGATTCCAAAGAGGCTGAGCGGCTTAGACATCTTGCGTCTCCTGCTGGAAAGGTTTGTTGGTAAAATAGATCAAAATACTTTCTGATGTTGGTGTTATATTTCACAGTCTGACAGTCTCACATTCCCTTACTTTATTGGCAGAAGGAGTATTCACAATGGATAGTCACAAGCCAAAGAAGTCTCTTGGAAGTTATGTCAGAGTTCCCATCAGCAAAGCCCCCACTCAGTGTTTTCTTTGCAGCTATTTGTCCTCGCCTGCAGCCGAGATACTACTCAATATCTTCCTCACCGAGGTACCCATGACTCTAAACAATACCTCATTTAAAATTTCAAATTGCTTGGTCAGTTGGGACTGAAATTATATTGCTACAGAATAGCACCAACAAGGATTCATGTGACATGTGCACTAGTATATGGTCCAACCCCTACTGGAAGAATTCACAAAGGAGTTTGTTCTACTTGGATGAAGGTACAATGCTGCCTGCTGTTTCGTATTTAGAAGCCATTTTGTTGTTCTCTTTTTTTCTGAGATGAATCTTGAAACGGAGATGTATTAATTCTATAACAAATATAATTATGTAAATATATTTAGTTATAGAAAACAATGCTTTCAAGTTACTTGTATAACTCATCATGTCATCCAGTAAACATTTTAGTATGTTATCCTACTTACAGAATTCCACTCCCTTGGAAGAGAGCCAAGAATGTAGCTGGGCTCCAATTTTTGTTAGGCAATCAAATTTCAAACTGCCTGCTGATCCTACTGTGCCCATTATAATGATTGGTCCTGGGACTGGTCTGGCGCCTTTCAGGGGCTTCTTACAGGTTTGGTTTTTTTAGTCTTAAGCTGAAATTGTTCATTGTTCTTCCGACTTTGCCCCCTTTATGATTTTTTGTGTGCATGGCTGCTGTATTTTGCACTGGCAGGAACGACTAGCTTTAAAAGAGGCAGGGATGGAACTAGGCCAGGCGATCCTCTTCTTTGGGTGCAGAAATCGGAAGATGGTATGGCTTATGTTTCAACATTTTCCATCTTCATCTACAGTTAGCAAACTTAGCAAGTCCATTACTGCTGAAATGTTTCAGCTTTTCACTTATGCTTCTTACATAGAAAATACTTATCTGCTATGTGATTATTTCTCTTTCAAAGCTCACTATGTATCAAGAAATGCATTAAATAAACGATCTTACGTGTTGGATGTACTTCCTAGCTCCTTTCAAATTTTAGTATTTTACTAATTGTTAGTGTTTTGTTTTGTTCAGGACTTCATATATGAGGATGAGCTTAATAATTTTGTTGATAGCGGTGTCCTTTCTGAGTTGATTGTAGCCTTTTCTCGTGAGGGTCCTACAAAAGAGTATGTTCAGCACAAAATGGCACAGAAGGTAAACTGGTTATCATTGCTCAATCATGTTTTGTTGATAAAACATATATTTCCCTTTTTTGACCATTCTTATGTGATCTTCCCAGGCTGCCGAACTTTGGAGCATCATTTCTCAGGGAGGTTATATTTATGTTTGTGGTGATGCAAAAGGCATGGCCAGAGATGTCCATCGCACACTACATACCATCGTCCAGGAGCAGGTACAACTAGTTTCCCTAAGTTTGCCATTGTGTCACTGTTCCTTGTTGCTTTCTAGACTTAGTTAATTGTGTTACCAAGGGCCTAAGAAGTAGATGGCTAGACTGCTCTACCTGTTACCCAAGCTTTGAATCCACAACCAATCATCGATCTTGCAAAGCTTGGCTGACTACTGTCAGCAACATCAGAGGCTTGCTGCTTTAGGTCTACCATGTAACTTTTCTTGCCTTTTCCGAGTAACTAAACTCCCTACAATCTTTGTGCGTCCATTGAATACATTTTTTATTGTATTCCGTATTCCACTTGTTCACTTGTCTTTCTTGAATGTAACCTCATAACAAGGGTAGTCAAATCATGTTGTTGAAAACTGTAGTTTCACACCCTTTGGCTAGTGCTGGCCCAGTTGCCGACTAAAGATCATTCAGTTTAGTGTTCCTAACCTCTTTCAGTTTAGGGTAACTGCTGGTGTTGTTGACTAATATATGGCTAGCTTACTGGGCTTGACATGTGCTTGCTTGACTTTTGTCACATGACGCCTTGATCAATCTTTGCTAGTGTTTACAAGCATGTACAGAGCATTATCGCGATTCACTGAATGGGTGTACCCTGAATGTGTTTTGCAGGGGTCTATGGACAACTCGAAGACAGAAAGCTACGTGAAGAACCTGCAGATGGAAGGGAGATACTTGAGAGATGTTTGGTGACCTATTATCAACAAATTGTGAACCGCATCCGTAGCTGCGAGTTTCCCCGCAAATACAAAAAGTGGGCTCAGCAACAAGTTAGCGAAGCAACTAAATCAACATCAGGTAAAAAAAAGATCAGAGGCACCGGCTGGGAACTGATTAGTAGGAAATTTACATGATCTGTTCGATGGAAAATGTATACTAGCGATATGATGTTTTTTTTTTTAATTAAGAAACAGAGGTTTCCCCGCTTTATTTCAAGGTGAGACATATATAGCCAGTCACTTAGTGGTAGAATTATTATCACAGATTAATATATATGAAGCGCCAGCAAAGATGCTTATGTATAGGACTCTGGATCGATGTTATGGAAATCATTCCTGTGATTTCTGGCGCTAAATCCTGTTATAAATAAAACAGTCATTGGCCTATCACCACCTGTTGCCTTGAACGTTGCAGTTAACCTGTGGATCTGGACACTTTTGCTTCAAGTTCCCTCCTGCCGTCCTGCCTCAATGAAGAGGAGAGAAACTTGGATGTACCGTGGTTAATTTCATGGAACGAGTTCGGGTGGATACGAGAAATTGCGCGGTTGTGTTATGCAAGTCTGTGATTCATGTAACGGATGACGAAACATTGACCCGGAGCAAACTTGATGTGTTGAGCTAATAGCTTGTTTGGGTGCACATCAATCTCTCCCAATCTAAATATGGTTTGGGAGCTTCCAATTTATGCAGTGCATTAATTCATATCCAAGTCAACGAATCCATGTGTATTAGGGTGAAAAATTAGCTAACTTTCATCTTAACCTACTCTAAATAAGTTAGGATGGATGCGCCCTCGGCCAAAAGCACAGGATCCATGACCCTATCTCTTGTAGCAGCGCCTATGCCAAATTCCGAACGAGTGAACATGCCTTAGTACTAGTAGTTACTATCATGTGCCCTTGTACGGGTAGGCAGCCAGACAGATACTGTACGCGGCGTACGGGTAGGCAGCCAGACAGATACTGTACGCGGCGGATAGGGAGCGCACGTTTTTACCCTGGGCCTTGTTCAGTTCAGAATTTTCTGCAAATTCACTATCGAGTCTAATTAAAATGGCGTTAAAATGTTGGCTTTGTCGTGAAATCTTAAATGTAGATGAAATCAGCAATTATTGCAGTTTTATTGTCTTTTGCGAGACGACGTTTTTGATTTTAATTAGTGAAAATTTGGATAATTTTCTGTAAAAAGCAAAGCTAGCTTTCTGAGTTGATGGGACTTGCTACCGTCCCGAATCCGGCCACCGGATTCTGGAACTGAACAAGGCCCTGCACGATCCGGTGTTTCGCCGACGTGCCGACGTAAAGCCAGGGGGGACAAGGGGAAAGGGCAGTGCTACACTGCTACTGCTCACTGTTCCAGCTCAGTTCGTCAGACACGCCAACACAGCAGTGCTGCAGTGGTATTGCTGCCCCATGCATACTGTAGCATGCAGCCGGCCGGGAAAGAATCGCACCAGCGAGTGGGGACACGGCTTGTCGCGTTCCGCTCTTTCAACTGAAGCAGACAGGGACAGCAGCCGTATCTTCGGTCCGCTGCAGTGCGTCGTGCTCCTGCAGGGGGTTCAGCAGGATCTGCAGGATCACTGACCACTGCTGCTCCTGTGCGTGGCGTGGCGTGTGTGGGCCTTGTTGACCAATTTTGTTTTTTAGTGGTAAAAATTGATAGTCACTGCCGTGTCTTGGCATTTTGATGTGATGGGACCAGCGGAACTAAACAAGGCCCAACTGATAGTCACTGCCGGGACCAGCCGCTGAGGCGGGCATGGCCTGGGCAGTGGGCACTCTTCGTTTCTTTCTGCTCGCGGAAGGCACAGGTGAGACCCCCACACCTTCAGATCCAGCTGGCGCTCGACACAGCAGCATCGACGTTGTCGCATCGTGTTACTGTAGGAGTATTCGCGCACATGCGCATGTTGCACTGTTCACCGGCTTGTTCAGTGTTCACTCTGAATCTCCTGTCGATCTCTACTACGACTTGACTGCTTGGGCCTCCCCGTCGTCGTCGTCTTCTCCGCCCACGGTGGATGGGATGCGCTTCAGTTTCAAGCACATTTTTGACTGTGTGCACTGCGTCTATATATGTGGAAGAGGACAACACGTGAACGGACACACGAGTGTACTATACGTATAACCAGAATTTCCACACGCCACACTTAACTTGGGAGGCATCACTTATTCACTTGGGAGTTGCATATTCTCCTCCATTTTTCTAGTCTACTAGAAGAAATTAGTCACGGAAGACGTGCGTCATCCGGCTTGCGTAGGGTACAGCCCATCCAGTTCCGGCACCTAGCTCTCTTTATATACCCCGTTCAAGCCACTACAACCTCGCCCTCTTGTGGCTTCTAACCCTGCAAACACGCGCTCTCTCGGTCTCTCCCTCATCACTGCTTCTCGCACTTGTGACACACAAAAAAGCTCCATTTCTTTTTCTTCGATCGATGGAGAACGCGCCAACGTCGCAGTCGTCGCACGCTCATGGCGTCAGCCTCGACCTGAGCCTGGACCCTTCTCCGCTCCATCACCACGCCGCCGCGGCGGCCGTGCCTGGGGCCGTCGCCGGCGACCACCGCCCGATGGGGGAGGCGTTCGCGTGCAACTACTGCCACCGCAAGTTCCACAGCTCGCAGGCGCTGGGCGGCCACCAGAACGCGCACAAGCTCGAGCGCACCCTCGCCAAGCGCAGCCGGGACATCGTCCTCGCCGCGCCGCCGCCACCGTCGTCCCCGCCCCCGGCCGTCGTCTTCCACCATGCCATGGCGCCGGAAAGCAGCAACAGGATGGGCGACTTCGTGCCGACGACCACGTACTACTACGACGCCACCACGCGGCCCGCGGGGGAGAACGAAGCCATGGCGCCACCGGGCGTCACGATGGGCTGGGGCGCTGGCACGACAGCCGCCGCTGATGGCGGCTGCGGACGCCTCGGCCACGCCAATGGCGGCCGGAACGGGGAGGAGATCGACTTGTCGCTCAGGCTCTGATCAGATGATTTGCATTCATGCTTCTTGTTGAACGTGCAGCATCTGGCGTACGTCCAGTTCATCTCTTCGTCAGGCCGATCCGGCGCAAGTCGTATTAGCTAATTAATTTACTCTAGCTAGCCTTCTCTTGGATCATCAGGTGGTGCTTTAAGCAAAAGCTCTGACTAGTACGTATGTATAGCTGGTCTTCTACATATAATTCATGAAATAACTAATTTTAGATCTATATATAGCTAGACCATGCCATATATATGGTCTCATTTATCTGCCTCTACATCTCTATGCTGCATATGGTTCTCCCTTCTCCACAGAGAATATTACTGAAAAAAGTATATTATGGAGTTAAATTATTGAACTTGGAACTATAAAATGTACCGTACGTATCTCTCTATGTGTCCATCCTATCCAGTGCAATGTACTCTATTTGTATTTTCACTTTACTTTTTGGGGACTTGTGACGAAAAAAAGGGTTAAATATCAGCTAAATTTGTACTCTGTATCTGAATATATATAGGACAAAGACCCACCAAGCAACTGAGTCTCACCAGCTGTGCCTGTTTATAGGTGCTGTTGTTCTTGCCTTTTGCTTGGGTCTTTGCCAAAGTTATGGCTAGTTAGTTAGCTTTCCTCTTGGAAGAACTTGCTTTGCCTGACTGCAAGGGTCTTTGCTACCTCTCCAACTCGGCAACTCCGAATGGAAAACGCACTGACCAGGGGGCTTGCTTCCTGCCGATCCATCCTACTAGAAGCCATCGATCACTTGCTCTGAAATGCTGCTGCAGGTACACCTTACCATGCATGCGTCGACACGTTGATCCATCGATGACGACGAGATGTTTACTAGCTGAACACACAACAACAACATGGGAGCAGCACACACTAAAAACCTACACGACTGTGTTCAGTGTTCACACGCGCAAAGCGCTTGCATGCTGTTTCTGAACAAGTTCTCGTCCAGCACGCATCCAGGATGGATGATGTGCCATATTGGAGCACCTGCCAACGCAATGCAATTCGATCGTGGGGACATGATAAACAGTGGAAACTTGACGTTTACAGATAGACAGGGTTAACATGCATGTGCAGGCCTGTCGCAGAGAGCAATGAAGGTAGCTAGAAGACTTTTTATCTATCTTCCTTTCTGAAAAAGGTGATTTGCCAGTGATGGTAAGTACAGACTATGGCGATCCATCTATCATCATCAGCAAGAAAATAAAGCAGTAAACGATAGACTGATCGAGAGCTGATCGAGCTGGGAGTCTATGTCTATCTATCTTCTATTGAATCTTCAGTGGTTAGCGAGAAAGTAGTCTCATATGAAAGCCCATGTAGTTCCTAGTTAGGGAACTAGATGTTAGCACCGCACCAATGCACGCTACCAATTTCTTTAATCTGGGCAGCAGATCAATAAGCAACATTTAGTGGCTCCCATTCAGAGATCAATCCCAGTGTATACAGTATATATAGCGTTCATGTAGAGGCTGATATATTTTATTTTTAAATATTTGTTAACATTCAGGATAAAGACAAGTACTGTATAATTTGCAACGAAAGCAGCAATAATATACTCATAATAGGATAGGATAGGTCGAAGCAGAAGATAGTAGCCATTCATAGCTTCACCTCACTCTGTGTGATTCTTTGAGAGCATGTTTTAAATAAATCGTCTAAATGTAGAGATGTTTTGCCAAATGATTCACTAGCTAAAGCAGTTTTATTACCTCTACCATTAAAGTTGCCTGGAGAGCTGAAAAAAAAACTAATTCACTTGTGAAATTGAGTTGTGTGAGCCTCTATATACACATGCATGTAAGCTGCTGATAACTGCCCCAAATGACTAGCACTGAAAAAAAGCAAAGCTAGCTTAATCAATGCACTTTGGAGTACATGCATGTATATAGCTAATAAGCTTGGTAGCTATATAGGAGCTTAGACTATATATGCATGAGGATGGCGACAACGGCGTGTGTTAGTTCCCAGCTGGAGTGGACAATCACAATCCTAGCTTAATCCTAATGCATGTGACAGGCACAAACACAAGAAAATCTCAGAGTCCTGGCCTGGCATGCCAAAGTCATCTCTCATCGGTCCAGAGCTAGCACAAGAGTCCAAAATCGCAGCCGCTGATTGGTCGTCTACAGACTTGTTTGGCAGCAGGTCCGGCGGCCCTGCTGGTGTTTATTGAGCTGCTTTGCTTGTTGTCATGGTCATCTAGCTAGCTGAGATCACGTCTACAGTCCTAGTATCAATAAGCGTAGAAAGCTACTTGAGCTGATGACACTGCAGGCAAAGTCAGAGTCAACTAAAGGTGGCGCTTCGCCTTCATTCATGCATCAGATCGCTATGCTAGCTGTTTCTCTTTGCAGGCAGTTTTTTCCAGGCACGGCACGGTACCGGCAGCCGTGTGGTGGCACTGTATCACAGGCTCAGGGAAACATCTTGTCATGCACTGCCAAGTGCACCGCCGGCCGCCAAGCGCCAAGCCTCACCACCGGCCTTGGTGGTGGCTCAGGAGAGATCTCAGGGAGCACATCGTGTTGGAGCCGGATGAGGCAATCGGACAGCAAGCGCGTGGGCACGCACTGATGAAGTGAAGTGATAGATGAGCTTGCCGTGCCTCTCCTCTGCTTGCCTGGGCTCTCCTCTGCTAACTTCAGCTACTAGCTTGCATCACGGTGTCTAGCTATGTACATCCATGTATAGGGCATACCCCCCGTCCTTTTTTAATTATCGCTTGCGCTTCCCAAGAAACAGCTAGCAAGTATTTTAGTTTTTAAAAAAAAAAATTAGTTTTTTAACAAATTTATTTGGAGATACAAATTTTGCACGTATTTTCTACAAATCAAGTTAAACTTATGGCACAGACACCAACGACAACAATTGAAAAGGGACAGAGGGAGTAGTGTGGAGGTGTGTCACTCCCTTCCTTTGTCGTAGTGTACTATATATCTAAGCCTATCGTTCGGTCAAAAATATATCTAAGCCTATCTACCCTACATCCAAGAGATCAGTTGGACTTGATTAAAAGGCGGATTCGACAGGATCTACCAAATTAAAGGCTACACATTTCTAACTTTTAAAAGAAATTGTCTTTAGCACGTCACATTATAGGTTAACATGGAGACCCTATTAGACCTCTTTAAGATTAAGATATTCTTCTTCTAGCAGGTTGGTATTATAACACTATATGTTTAAAGAACTAACACAAATATCCTAGTTTTGCCCCCTGCCTCGGGCATTAGGAGATGCTCCCTCAATTCCAAATTATATTATAAGACGTTTTGGCCTTTTTTGTGTCTTTTACTATGTTCATTTAGACATAGTGTATATCTAACAAAAATTATATAAGACCTGTCATAATTTGAAATAGAGGGAGTACTCTCAACTGGCTCCATTGTATCCTTGCCAACAAGCGTCTTGACACGTCACAACCAAATGATCGTCACGAGTTGTTACAGCTAATTAAGTTGTCACTGTTTCTTTGTACATAAGTTGTCATTTTGCAGTTGCATGGTAAGCCGGGTTGTTTGGTTCCACACTGGTTGGTGTAGTGTTTGGTTTGTTGCGTTTAATTCTTGTCATGTTTTTGGCGCCTATTTTCTTCGTCTTGCCTCAGCGACACGCCACGACTGGCGTGGGAGGCTTTAGCCAGGAACCAAACAGCTCATAATATGTTACCGATGGCCGCTTGTCAAACCATCTAGTATACATATAGAGACTCCGAGACTATGACATGGAAGTGAATGGAATTCATTGTGATCACGACAATAAACGAGCAAACGATTCACCATCTCTTGACACTTGAAACAGTGACAATGTATGTCTAGAAAAGGCAAAGATACATAGATAGCTTAGCTATATTGATCTATCAGTGCACATACGACGCATGGAGACAATTAATAGTAGCGTGTGTGAGCGGGCCACGCGTAAAGCTGCCTGCCTGCCTGCCTGCTCTAATCTTGCTCTGCTGCTGATGTTGTTGAACAATCACTATCGCAGCTAATCCTAGCTCCCCATGCATGTGACTAACGCAAACTAAACACAAAGAGAATTTCAACAAGACTTGTATTACAGAGCCGCGAAGAGTACGTCCAAATCGATCAACCAAGCCGCTTGGTGGTGATCGTCGTCGGCTAGTTAGCGCTGATAGCCCTCATAATCAATTGCTTGCATGTTATTCTACGTTTTTATTATATCGCTTTTTAAAGAGTCAAAAATTAAAAATAATAAAATATGAGCAAAATGTTATGATATTTATGATGCGAACAAGTATTAATTTGATTTAATAGTAAGATACATTTCCAATAAACATACTAGGAGAGATATAGCCCTTTTTAGGGTAATGTTTTCTACGAATCTAATTAAACTTAGGACGTGTTTGTGGCCGCTTATAATCTAATTTCAGGTGAAAATAATCAAGAATCGCACCTGAACGCCCTTTGTTTTTAGATCGTCTAGGAATCAAGGGAAGAATAGAATCAAACTTCCACTGCCCCCTCAGTGTTTCTCTATACCACAACCTTCCCCGTGTCTCTAGTATCGCAAGGGGTTTTCCTCCTTGGTGGCACAAGCATCTTGATCTTCACTTCCAAACTGAGCCATTTCATCTCTCTCCTCTCGGCATATGAGGGGCGGTAATGGAGCAAGGCCAATTTCCCTTTCAAAACCAATTGGCCTTAGATAGTCAACCAAGTCTTTTTTTTTTTAACCTCCAAGTCTTCTTCTCTTGTATATATGGGAAAAGGAAACACGAAGCTATCAAGGCTTGCTGTGGAGGGATAATAAAATTTCAAAACACAGGGGTCAGGACACAAAAGGGACACACGGGCACTGAGGATGTTTCTCCTCCCTAGTCCCTGCGCTGCGTCCGTTTCAGCTGATGGGCTTGACGGTCCATTTCTTCGGGTTCTCTCCGTCTTTCCTTCACTCGGTCACTGGAAGAGGCTCCCATCGCACGTTGCGTGGGCTGGGTGACTTCTAGGTATTCTAGCCCGGCCTTGCAGGCCTCCAGTTACGGTCACGACCGACGGCCCATGCCCACTTCAGTCTTCAGCGGAGTTCAGACGCTGTCACCGTATCGCCCCGTTGTTCACTGTCATCGCCGCCGGCAGGGTACGGACGTGACGTGTCGTCCACGATGCGAGTTGTGCAGTGCTGATTAGCTCTGCCTCTTCTTATCACACTGATTGACGGAAGCAAGAGCTAAGATTCAGGCCCGTTTGATTATAGCGGATTTTAACACACACACACACACGAAATCCAATAAAACACATTAGGTTTTTCTTAACCAAATTCTCAAAATCATAGTGGAACTCTTAATGAGGCACGTGCAGCGCACGTTTTCGAAAAAAAAATCATAGTGGAACTAAATGAGACCTCAAATGACGAATTTCAAACCTGACATGTAAATCTTTGAAAATATAGTTCATGATTTACCTATGTTAATTAGTTAAAATGTCCATTTAAGCTATTTTTAGCTAAAATATTCATGTCTAGCTAACATTTAGCTGAAAAAGAAACAAATATATTGTTGTTTGATGTAGGTTTGTACTATCTCTGTCCAAGAAAGAATAGAATTCTAGATGCATTCTTGTTTAACGTGTCTAAAATTTGACCAAATATATATTTATGACATTGGATTAATATAGTATGAAAATATATATCTTATGATAAATCTATCGACACTTATTTGATATTATAAAATTAAAATTTTCCTATTTAGTTAGTTATAAACTCAAGATATGTGCTATTTTTTTTTTTTTATGGATAGAGGCTCTAGACTAAACAAAATTAGAAGGCAATTTTCTACCGATATGATGCTCTTTTATATCTCACTAATAAGATGAGTGAATTTCGTTAAAACTTGGTTATTTTGGACCGAATGGTATAACCTTGCAAAAGTCAAGAGTTTTGTTGAGCTAAAGGCCGCTTTCGTAAACGCTTTCCTTTCTTTTTTTTTCTCGGGGCAGCAAAAATCCTAAAACAACGCAAAAGAAAATAATCACGCCCAGTGGGACTCGAACCCACAATCGCCTGATTAGAAGTCAGACGCCTTATCCATTAGGCCATGGGCGCCGTTGGTGATGAATAGGATATTTCATGGTTACTGACTGTTAAAGCAGTCTTCTTGAACCATATTCAGTAGTTTCCCTGTTATAAAAACTCTGCTTCCAGCGTGGGCAACGACTCATAACCCTCGCGAACAAAGGACACACATATGCATGCCAACTGCTCATGGCTAACATTCGGTAAGTAAACGGATCACACCATTACAAACTTACTTTCCATACGCAAGAAATTATACCCTATTGACCACAAACTGTTACATTGCCCATGAAAAGACGCTGGGTAATCTACTAATCCGGCTGCCCTCTTACCTCCCCTGTTTCCGCCACTTGATATTATCAGGATTCATGTCTTGAATCATGGATATGGATATTGGCAAGAACCCTTTTCAGCACTGCCCATGCAGCTCTGCCTCCAGCATTTTTTCTGGTAATTAAAGTACCAAAACTTCCCCAGCAAAAAGCATTCAAACTTGTTCAATTCAGGTATGTCTGGTCTGCTTTGGTCACTTGTCTAATGCAGAGCACACATAGCTCATGACTAGTATATGTCGATCAGGACGTTATGTTGGCTACTTTATATCTGTATGCTGTTCTGCACTCACATCTGCTATGCTCTATATAAAGACCCCTAGCAAAATTTAACAAACAAAAATCTGATCGGTGGAGTTGGAACCAAAATGATGGAACTCCATGATGACTGTTCTCACCGAAAAGCAGGCATTCGATCCTTATCTTTCCCCAAGTCAAAGAGTCCAATGTCCACCCAAACTCCAACCTTACCGGCTTACCCTGTTGCTCATCATGGCAGGAAGACAAACGAAAGGCACATGTTCCCAGACTCTGAGTGCTTGAACTTAGTCAGGAATCAAGATACCTGGCCAATGTCGCTCAAGAAAGAGAGCCTTCTTTTAGCAACCTTTGATCTATAACACCAAGCTTCAAATGCCTCTGTCAAGTCAGGATATCTAACATGTTTTGACTGAAGCCACTCTGATAAAATCTCAGCTTGACTATTTGACGGCAGTGTCAGCAAAATCGAAACAATTGCAGACTCCAGGCCCTGCCAGACCTCATTGTCCAGGTTTTCCTTTGGTGTCTCAGCTTCGCCATCATCATCATCATCATCCGGATAGGCCTGATCAACAAAAGATTTTGTTGCCCTTGCAAATCGAATCCATAAATTCACCATATGACGCCGCCTCTCAGTTGGAAGGACCACATTGCCAAACGCAACAGCCTCCAAGACTTTGGCAGACACCTCTACCACCTTCAGCCTGGTCTTCAGACAGTCATACCCAGTGCATACTACGCCAACAATTTCGATCACATCTGAGGACACTCCAACCCAGTAGACAACAATGCATTTCATCATCTCGAGCTTGCTCAAGACCTGACAGACCCAAGAGATATCACAAACAAACGATTGTAACTCCTCCTGAATCTCCCGGTCATCGCCATCAAGAGGCGCCTCCTTTTGTTTCGTCAGGACAGAACTCAAGAAATCACTGAACTGAGTTAGTAAACCTGTGGCACAATCCTTCACTTGAGACTTGACATTGTCGTTGTCAAGAGCTACCAATGGGGCGTCGTCATCTTCGGTGAGCATGTACTCCAGCTGCTCCTGAGCTGCAGACTTGAGCTCCCGCGCAGGCCCAGCCGCCGGCGAAGCCGTGGCGTGCCGGAACGCCGAAAGGAATATGCTCGTCACCGGAGCCGGATCGATTGGCCGGAGACGCGCGAGGATGCACTGGTACTGCGGGCCGAGGCCGGGGACGGTCCGCAGGATCTCCTCCTCGTCGGCCTCGTCCCAGGGGGCGGACTCGACGTAGCCGGCGCAGGCGGCGGCGATCTGCGCGCACCCGAGGTGCACGGCGGCCTGGAGCACGCCCAGCGCGCCGCGGACGCCGAAATGGGAGCAGGGCTCGGCGGCGTACAGGAGCCGGAGCGCGGTGACATGGGCGCTCAGGTCCAGCTCCTGGCAGTAGACCTCGACGCAGTAGCGCGAGCCGAGGATCTGGCACGTCGGCCAGGCGTCGGAGAGGCGGTCGGCGAAGTAGGTGCTGCCGGCTGCGAGCACCGCGGAGTGGCAGTAGAGCCACTCGTCGCGGCCCTCCGGCGTCCGTAGCCGCACCACCACGTCGCTGGTCGCTTGGTCGCCGATCTTGGGCCGCCGCCCCGCCCTCATGCCACCGCTAGTGCTTGATTGGGGAGTGAAACGATGATCAGGCCATCAGCAACAGCTAGCTCATCAATCGGATGGAACTAGAAAGACGCAAGATAATTCCGAATCAAGGAAGACGAGAAGGAATTCGTAGCGGATTCTAAGCTTATTCCCAATCTCACTTACCGCTGCAAAGGCAAAGCTAGGAACACGCCGGCGAAGGAGAGGCGGCTCGCGGGGGATAGGGGAGGCCGGGACCCGAGAGGCGAGCAGGATGGAGGCCAAAGACCAGAGAAGCGAAGGCAAATAGCACACTGGTTTTAGGATCACCAATCTCGATGCACATTGGACGGTGCCTGAGCTAAACCTATTGCGACTCATCTATAGTGCTGTCACTGCTGTACTCTACTTACTGGTGTTTAACAAGTCACAATGGCATCTCTGAAACAACATATGATGACGCTTCAAAATACTCAAGTTTATGCACTGACAAAGGTTAAGCCTATACAAGGTAGATTCTGGATCCAGGATCATATGATACATCTTTTTTCTATCACAATTCACAAAACCTAAAATTTGCTGTGCAGTAAAATTACAGTAGTATGCTACGATTGTAGGTGTACAACAACATGCGTTTCCAGCTGCAAAGCATAAGGTTCAATCAAAATGGTCCGCGGTGAAATCTGGCTCATCAGGCTTCTGCAACCTGCGAATAGCGATGTCCTCGTTGCGGAACCTTCTGGAAGCAGAGGCAAGCTTATGCATATGGGCAATGGCACCTTCAGCAATCTTACTTGTGCCACCGCTTGAGGTGCCCTCCTGCCTGGGTTTTTCACCACCAGTTGGTTGATCCTCTGACCACCATGAGTATGACTCCCATCGGCTGAGGCTCTCAGCCAGCTTCCTTCTCTGGTGCTGCCGCCATGCAGCTTGGATGAAGCAGGCAGCCCAGGTCCTCCAGTGATGGGAGTAGAACCGGAATGTGTGCTGGAGCTTCTTGCTGTGAAGTCTTCGGAACTGGTTTGCGACGAACTTCAGGTCTTCAGCTCGCAGAGCAAAGGCTTCCACCTCTGTGAGGCTCCGTACGGTCCTTGTTGAATGTGGGAAGTGGACATTGGTCTTTGGAAGTAGGGCCCAAGTGAGCAGCTCTTCACCTGCGAAATCACCAGGGCGCAGGATGATGGAGTTGAAGAAGTTGCTACGGCCACCATTTGTTGTTGAGCTCTCTAGTTTCCCGCGTATGATAAAAAGCATCTCATTCACAGGATCACCCTCGCGGGAGATGTATGTATTCTCAGGACACAAGAAAGACACCAGTCGCTCACAGATGGCATCAAGAAGTTGGTCATCCATCTCAGAGAAAAAGGGTACCTGCATTGCAGAATGGAATGAAAAGCTGCAATGGAACGTGTATGAAGTTTCAACTAGCATTGTCACAAAAAAAAAGGTTTCAATTAGTAGTAGAAGCAATGGTAAAAAGCAACAGAGCGTCAACTTGTGAATGGGAGTATAACCACAACTTACACGTCTAACAAGGTCCAAACAAAGATGACGCTGCACATCCCGACGTATGTCAGCAGGCAAAGCTTGCAAGATGGACTCTTCTTCTACTCCTCTTGTAGCAAGCCATTTAACTTGAACAAACCGCCGGACACGTTCTTGAAGATGAGATGGGAGTTGGTGGTGTCTCATCCACTCATCCATGTCCCTTTGCCTCAGCCTCCACTCTTCAAGCCTTTTACTGATAGACTGTAGGTATGTCTAAAAGAAGAAGAATGGGAAGTGATCTCTGAATCAGACTTCAAGTGGGTTACCAGTGCAGAAAATGGCTTACTATACACAGAAATAGTAATATCCTTTTTTATCAGAAATGTCAAACCATGAAACGGAAGTTCATACTTTATATGCTTGATGCATCAGTTACGCAAAAAAGACAGAAAATTACAATAGCCTAACACATAATGCACAATAGAACTGATAACAACATAATTTTGCCAAACCAGATCAGCTTTAAATTGTTTCCAAATTATCACATAATGCAATTATTACTAATGCTGTGTTAATCCTAGGATAAACTTGGTAATATGAGCATAAACAGTATGAACTATCAACCCCAAAACTTCCTATTGTAGTTCAGAAGTGAGAATTTATGACACTACCTGCATCTTGCCAATCAACTGAGCAAAGAGTATTAGACTGATAGCGCCAATTGCTATAGCAAATAAGTTCTCTGTGATAAATGCACTTGTCTGGAGAGGATTTCCGCTTGAACTAACAGACACAGAACAACATTAACATCAGTAATTGTATTAGATTAGACATACAAAAGAACCCAAAGTAACAGAGTATAGCGGTGGATCACTACCTAAGCTGCAGCAAGCCCCACCATAGACAATAGAAGTACTTCTCAAGGAAAGGAGATGAGACAGCACGTTTACTCAGTGCACTAAGAAACATCCCGTAGTTAAATGATATACTATCATTAGTGGCATCACAGCTGTTAAATATCTGTGTGTTCTTTACCCACTCAGAATAACCATTAGAACCATTATTCTTACAACTTATAAATCTAAGGTTGCAATTCTGCTCAGCAGCGCATTGCTGATCCCAACATGTAATCTGCCGTTCAATGGAGAGAAGATAATATATTGCACCAGTAATCTGCAGCAATGCACATAGGTCATAAGTAACATAATTTTAGTATCGCACATACAAAAGTTTAACCACAAGATCCAAGATGAAAGTGGTAGCACTGTTTCTCACAATTGAGCTCACATGCATGCCTACTTGAAACAGTTTTCTCAACTATTCTAATGCATTCCAGGATAATTGATATATTTGTCGCATCAAGAAAATACGAGGACCAGAAAACAAGTATTAGGTTTCATATGAAGAGAAGACAAGACTCCATTTTCAATAGCAAATAAAATAATGTGTGTCCCTTATGATAAACATAAGCTGAAATAAATCTTAATTCAAATTAACATCCCAAGGAATTTCATAAATGAAACTGAAAGTGGATAACCATACATGGCTTGCAAGCATGTAGAGTAGAAGATTGTATGCTGCTCCCCCCCAAGCTGACTTTGCAACTACTCCAACAGCTTTGATAATCTGATTGCTTAGAGGGACAATGAGATACATTCTTATGACATACTGAATCACAATTACAAGAGCAAATGTAGTGTTCTGGATGTTATAATCTGATCTTTTTATCGCAGGCATAATCAACCACACAGTAACCTGCAAAAAGTCACCCCAGAAAGATTGGGGGTTATAACTACAGAAGTTTTGTACTAACAAACCAAACCATCATATTCAGTATGGGCTGCAGCAACTAATCTTCGTGAATCTTTACCTGTGGAAGTGGCACAGCTGCAAGTATGTCTACAAAGAAATCAGTTCTTATATATCTTTGTTGAATCTTCTTAATATCCACAACAAGCTCTCCCTTTCCGAGGACTCTGGACTTTGGATCCACATATGCAGTATGAAACTTGACTGCTATGTTCAACATGTAAAATAAGTCAGCAAGTGATCGTAGGACAGTGATTCTTATGCTCAGTCCCTGGTCCTTGGCAACACATGAAGATCCATCGCTATTTTGTTGAATCAATGGAAGGTAATAGAAAAAAGGATCTATGAAAAGAGCAAACAAACATGCCACAAGGTACACCCTGTTCCATCTCAGTACAGTATTACTTCCAGGGTCTAGAATACGCTGGTGCCACGGTTTGTTGCCTTCATTTAACACCTTATTAAGCTTCTCAGGATTCTTCATATCTATTCTATTTGCACCAAATCTGTCACCCCGTCCAGTTTGATATAATAGCTTGGATTGATTTTGTCTCTCATCAGGAAAGATCCTACAGATAGAACAGAAACTTAGAAGAATTAGTTAAAACTATGAACACATCAACACAGGTGAAGATAGTGTGATTTCTAGTGAAAGTAACAACATAAGAAGCATACATATGGTTCCACAAACCATCTTCACCCGCGTAGATAATAACCACTAGTTCATGATGCTACATCTATATATACATAGATATGCTACCTTCCCTTTAAGGGCTAGAAATTACCACAATCCTTACAAATTAAAAAGTCTAGAAGCTGTCCTTCACAATCACTAATACAGAGAAAAGGAGGACCTAGGCCACTTAGTCTTGCAGCCAGATTATAACAGAGATTCCAAAAGAAGTCTCTGGTTCTTAATTCTAATATAAGACAGAGATATATAGTAGTGAATTTTTCAAAGCACGCAAGTTACAACTGTTTAGCAAATAGAACTGTATTATTCAATTTGCCCACCCAATTGCATCGGAATCAGGCCAGTGGAAAGGGGGACAAAATGAAGGTTGCCCATGAAGCTGAATATAAATGAGGGATACTATTAAGCTTGAACAAATGAAATGTAGTAAATGCTCTCAATTCTAGTGTCATTTTCACAAACTATCATAAGACTGCCATGCACACCAAAAACCAGCTAATCTGATTAGAACTAACACGTTCTTCTGAAATTGACGAGTTAATCTCGACCGAAGCTCTCTCAGTCTTAATACAAGAGTCAACCTCCCCTCTCTTCAGCAAAAGGAACTTGAACCAGGCTTGAACAGGACCAAAGCTTCGAATTGATCCTCTCCAATTCCCCGAGGCAGCGAAGAACCTACCGCTGCAAGCTACACCACCACGTTTTATGCCCTCTCATCCAGAATCGATCCCGAATCCCCCTCCATCCTCGCTCCCCAAATACAGCAAACCCAAAGTCAATCACAGTCCAACAAAATTCCAACAGCTACTCGTGACTCTCAGCAGGCAATCCAAAAGGCCAGAACTCAAAATAGATCGCAGCGGAAAAGGAAGCCGTGTGGAATCAAGACGCGTACCTGTTGTTCGGCCTCCTCTGCATCTCCACCTCATCCTGGACCCTGGACCCGAACATGCCGGCCGCCACGGCTCTCGCAACCTCCGCCCGCCCGTCCCGTCCAAATCCCGCGCCGGGCCCAATCAGGGGATCAGACAGGGGGAGCGCACCGCTTCCGGTTCCAGATCACCACCACCATGGATGACTCGAGTTGCTCCGACCGACGATTCCCAAGAACTGAAGAACTCGAGTAGAAGAACCGAAGAAGGCAGGCAGAAAAAAAATGCGGTTCTTTTTAGCCAGAGGGGACAGGGAAAGACCAAGTGGTGACTGCCTGTTCTCGTACATAGGCACTGACATGTGGGTGCAGATGCTCAGTGGCTGGCATTTTTGAAACGGGAAAAAAAATGCGTGCGCTCCGGGAAAAAAACAGGAAAAATGTTATGTTTCTATTTTTTTAAAAAAATGAACCAGTAGTTTTGCTTAAGCTACTTTTGGTTTACCTTCTGAAAAAACATTTATGCTGTCAAAAACCAGAATGCCAACTAATAAACAAATAGAAATAGAAATTATTCTTTCAGAAACATATTTTTTTCATGTAGTATAATTTTTGCAATGCTTTGGATGCTGCTTTTAGCTTTCAGGTTTCCACTTTTTTCAAATGGATGTAAATATAGAGATGTTTTATAGTTGCTTTAAGAGATATGAAAAGAAAAATGTAAGTTCCGTAGTTATTTTAACCAAATAACGTAGAGCATCTCTAATAGGCACTAAAACCTAGGAGCATTTAAAATCCCTCCCCTAAAATATAAGATGCATCATTCCACCTCTTAATTGGTCAATGGAGATGCGCGCGTTATTTGCGTGCAATTGGATTAGGTTTCCCAAGTGCGGATAGATTGAGAGTTGTTGGAGAGTTTTTTTTTTCAATCTTGCCAAAAATCAGGATTAGAATTGGGTTTTGGAAACTAGCTCACAACTAAACTAAACAACCCCTTAATACGAAATTGGGTTTTGGAAACTATCTCACAGCTAAACTAAATAACCCTTCCAAAGAGTCAAAGAACCACGACGTCCTCATTGTTATGAACGACCGGAGCGAGTACATTTCTTGTCAATTTAGCCGACCTTTGAATGGGATCCGCTTAGTCAAACTATGCAGAAACTAGTTACAATACCAAATCATCGAGACCTCGTCAAGGGGAGTACATTTTACCACAGCGTGAGCATGGGCTTATACACAAATTATGGTTGTCACTTGTCAGTAAAGTACTACAAGAACAGAGGGCTGAAACTTTCAGACTAGGAAGCCACTGATTCAAAAATCGCTTCTATAATAATCCCGCAATGGGCGAAACACTCAAATCATCGCTCCCATTATTGCATCTGCAAGTTTACAGCTAACCATTTCTCCCCTCACGAAGTTGCATCAATCAGACTCAGTACACTTGCTGCACAGGGAAAGTGAGATGCCATGTACGCCGAGGATAGAATCAACTGCTGGGCATGCCACATCACCCGGAACCTGAAATTCACAAGGCTAATGGTGAGAAGAGAATTGGACACAGCAAAACAGCATAAGGTGAACAATGCAGCTACACAATTTGGCATATTGCTTTTTGTACAGACAAAATTTGTTCTATATAACTAAACAAGCACACCTGTAATTTGAATTCGTTTTGAAACTCCAAACTGAAATTGGAATGCATATGCAACAGTAAAGGAGTTATGCACATAGGAATGCAGATTCCATGTACAATACAATAACACCACTCAGTGATTGCAAATCCTTCAAGAGCTTAGTACTATTGTCTTTTTTATCAGAACACAGTAAATACTATAGCTCTATCTCAATATGATCAACAGGACATCTGTGGGTAACTCTGCATATAGGTTGGCAGGTAGACAGATTCATGATAAAAAAGAAGTATGCCTCCAACTTTCATGCCAATCTTGGTCACATAGAAATGAAGGGTTCTTCTCAGCAAATTAGAAAGTGCACTTGAATAAAGAAGACACAAGAAGTAATCCTACGATTCAACATGTTCATCCTGTTTTTACACATCAATGCTTTCTAGGGTATACGCATGCGATGTCAGTCTATTGATAGCCCGAGCATGTAGTCAGAAACAATCATATCCATAGCATGTGAACGATAGCGATGCCTTTTCAGGTTCTACTTTGGTCTATATTTGAATAATATTCAGGAGCCATTTGTTTGGAACAGAGTACATGATCATTTCATTTAGGCAAAGTATTCCTTTTCATTGTGAAAGACTTACGATATTCCATGCATTACAGCAATATATGCAGTCTGAAACAAATCTTGCACTAGAGCTGAACATAACACTTCCATAGTTCCATTATACTCCTATCACAAGTGCTATAGGCTATGATGAATCCCTTCTATGACAAGTAAATAAAGCACGAGCATTATATCCATTTACTATGGAAAAATCTTGACTCACAATAACAATTAAGACTTCATTTCTAAGAATTAGCCGAGAATAATGAAAAGCAGACAAGGGCAGCAAAGTTGGAATGTTGGCCCTACCACACTGCACAAACTCTCTCAAATTGTCACAAACATTACATAATAATCAACTTCTGATAGAGAGAACATAGAACTGCTATAGCTAATTTAGGATGATGCTCCCAATTCTATTCATGTATTCAGGAACAGACACACAGGTACAGACCTAACAAATTGGGGACTCTGACACAGAGAAAGCTACTATGTACTCTTGAGGGAAAATTTTGCTTTACCATGCAGTATCCATATAACAAATTTTAGAAACTTTTTGCAAAAGTATAACCGTTTTATCAGGATGTTGTGTTGACACTAACCATTCTCGCCTTTCTTGGTAAGGGTGTCCACTTCAGCTGTTACTGACGAACTGCCACCGTTCTTTCCACCGCTCGGTTTCAATTTCTTTGCAAAGAGCCTGGCGATCTGCAGGTGCGTTTTGGCCATGATCTCAGTTCTCTTGAGCTCCATCTCCCCCTTCTTAATCTCAGCTTCAACCCTCATCCTCTCTGTCTCCCTGTACATGTCCAGCCTGGCCTGCTCAATCTTCAAGAACGAGCTCGCCAGCAGCTCGATGCTCTTGGCGATGTCAAACTCCGTGCTCTTTCTCTTCTTGGTCCGGTCCCAGGCATTGTTCACCTCCTCCACGTCCTCGTTGGCCACCTTACTCCTCGGAGAGCTCACGTTGGCATCGCTCTCAGCGGGCCTGCTCTCCTTCTGCAAGCTGTTGTCAACCTTCTCCGCTCTATCCGGGACAGTGCCGTTCGCGTCGATGTTCATGAGATCAGAGAATGCACCTGGAACCGCATCCCGCAGCTGCGTGGCGAAATCAGCCTCGACCTCGGCCGCCTCTGCTTTCGCCGGAGCACGCAAGTCTATGCTGTTCGTCATCAGCTCCGGCTGCGGCTGCAGCTGCACCTGGGCAGCAGAGCACACGGGCGGCCCCTTGAGCAGGCCGTCCATGCGGGAGAAGAACCGCCACGACGGGCCGGCGGCGGCGGGGCCCGCGCGCGCCACGGCGGCGGACTCGGCCCGGTACCGCTTCTTCATGGACTCGATCTTGTTCTTGCACTGGTTGGGGGTCTTGGCGCTGTTGCCTCCGCCGCCGCCGCCGCCGCCGCCGGGGGGAGGCTTATTTCCCGCGGCCGCGGCGTCGTCGGCGCAATGCACGGACACCTCGCGGGCGATGTCGACCCAGTCGCTCCACTTGAGCTTGGCGCGGTTCCGCAGCAGCCACTTGGCCTCGTAGGCCTCGAGCAGGCGCACGATGCCGCTCTCGCTCCACTCGTCGCGCTTCTGCGGCGGCGCGGCCGCCAGCGGCGCCGCGTCGCCGGCGTCGGGGAGGCCGCCGCCGTCCATGGGCGCGCGGGGAAGCCGGAGAGGGAGGGACCCCCGAATTCCGTCCGCAGCTTAATTCCGCAGACAGACCACGGCCGGAGCAGCGCACTATAGCAGCAGCTTCGCCATGGCCGACGGTCCTGGAGGAGTCTGTGGCATGGGGAGACGGAGATCTTAGCTGAAGCTACCGGTGGTGTGGTGGTGCACGAGCCGCTCGCTCGCTCACTCAACAGCTTTATCAGAGACTGAATTTTCTTCCCGAAAAGGAGCTGAAAATCAAATTGCAGTGATCGGACAGAAAGATCGCGGTAAAAGGGGCCGGCCTGGTGATGCTGAGACCTGAAAGGAAGCCCAGAAAAGATTGGCCAAAAGCAGCAAACTTGGGGAGTTGAAATGAAACTTGCTTCCACGGTTACACCAGAAAAGGCCAGGTATTTCCCGGTGTTTACGCGGCAGCAGCGGATGGAGCGTGGACCGGACGGAGTTTACGCGGCGAGGAAGAGGAGACTAAGCTGGTGATTAGGGGAGTCGAGAACAGTCAAGGGGCAGAGGCCAGAGCAAGGGAGAACAGAGAAGTGGAGGATGGCTGGACGGGAGCGGCGGGATCTGCGCTGCGAAATGCACAGGAGGACGAGGAGGTGGGCGCGGAATTCCGGGGAGAAAGCGCTTGTCGTCTCTCTCCCCCGCGCGGCCGAGTAGGAATCGAAAGAAAGGGAGAGAGAGAGCACGAGGTGGGGAGGGGAGCCGCGGAAAGTGGGAGACCGGAACCGGGAGAGGCTCTGGCCCGTGCCGTCGTCGTCGTTGTCTTCCCGCTTGCACCGCCCGCGTGCGCCCGGCGCGCCACCTGCCGCGCGCGCCAGCTGGGTCCGCGCGTCAGCCAGGCGGGCCGCGGTGGACCGCGCGCTGCCTGCCTGCCTGCCTGCCCGTTGCGGGCGGGTGTGGACAGTGGAGGCGCGCGTCGGACCGCATTAGGTTAGGCAGGCAGGGCGGGCCGAGTGGGAAGTGACGCCAGCGCTGACCGGATCCGTTCCGTCCCCAGGGCCGACGGCGCCAGCGCGGCGCGGAGACCGCGCACCGTGACGGGAGTTGGGACGGAAACGCGTCCGCGGCGCGGGAGTTCACGGGAGGAATCCGTGTCACGAACGGGCGCGCGGCGCCGCTGGCTGTGAGGGCCGGCAGAGCGGTGGACAGTGCCGCAGGCGCGGCGCGGGGTGGGGAAAGTCAGTGGGCGGGGCGTGGAGCCCAGCGCGTGCGGACGCCGGGCGGCGCGGGGTGCCCTCGTTTTCCACGGCAGCAAGCGGGTGCGGGCCGCGCGCGGCAGGCAAGGCAGGCGCCCGCGGTTCAGCAGCGGTTGGTAGCGACGTCCACCTCCACGATCCCCGTCCGTCCGTCGCTCCGTCCACGCCACGCGCCGCCCCACCACCACCTCGCTTTCGGTTTCCACTTGCCCGCTGCCCGCGGTTGGTGGCACACTGGCTGGGCTGGCCGCTGGCGTGGCAGCGGCGAGGAGGCACGGCATCTTTTCTTTCTTTCTCTTGTTTCTTTCTTCCCCAGGCCGGCCGGCCGCGCCCGCGCCGTTTGACCGCGGCCTGCCCTCGCAACGCCGCGGCTTCCGTTCCATGATTGCTGCGGCGGTTGACTATTTGGCGGGACGGCAACCAGCTGCCTGCTATTGGCTACTAGTGGCTACCGGCTGGACTGGATGCTGCCGCCACCATCTGCGGTGCTCCAACAATCAGCATCGTCGTCGTGGTCTTACAGTGACAGGCAATACAGGCCGCGCGGGGATGCCATGCCGTGCCACCTCTGCTGCCTGCTGCAATTCTGCGCATGCTCAGAGAAGCTTGGTAGGGTCAGAACTGAGAAGGAACGTGATGACGGGGCCGGCAGGGCATCACTGACCCTGTCGACGTACCTACTCATGATAGACGCACAAAACACAGCACAAACGGAGACCTTGGGTACGGAGGCATTTGTTCTACGCGGTGTCTGACCTTTGTTTCACATATGACTTCTGCGATCCGGCAATCTGAGCCGTGCCTAACCGCTGACCTCGTCGAGCTAGAAAAATGCCACGCGTAAATCGTCACCGGTCACCGCCATCCGTAAATCGTTACCGGTCACCGCCATCCCTGTAAATAGACGATCCGATCGTATATTTGTTCTCACAACATAACTATTCTAACACTCTTTATTTGCTACCACCACATGCCTTTTCTAATGTCCTTTGCCGACGAGCCATCATCAGAATCAAGAAGGATCCCGTAGCTTCAGCGCCTTCGTAAATCGTCATGAACGCCGACTGCAAAATCAAATACAATGAGCGGGCATCAGCAAAGCAAACAAAGCTATCCACTATGCACATATGTTGGAGTTGCACATGTATCTGAATCCACGCACGCACCCGGACAGGGCTACTAGTTTTAGAGTCCCAAATGCAATTTTCAAGGTCATCCATCTTGTAATTGAAGTCACGGTGAATGCTTTTCACATCACTGTTGAATGTGTACTCTAATAAGCCTTCTCTTGAGTCAGTGTGGTTAAGAGCTTCGAGAGCGTCATCAAGCAGGATGTGGCTTATAGAACCCAATCCTCTGAGGGCGTTAACAAACCTAATCACAGTGTCCCTATTAAACCTTTTCTTGTAACAGTCTTTTGAGATGCAGAGGAAGACATTCACGTACACTCTAAGTGTCCTTTGCACTGTGTCTGCACAAATCTTAGTAGACAGATCGGTGGCGGTCAGTCTACCACTATCCTGAAAAATCACCATGATAAAAAAATCATCAGCAAGAAAAGGGTAGTGTGAGGTTGGTGTGATGATTTAACCTGTTAATAAACTTACCACGAGATGGGAAGCCATAATGACGGCTTGTGCTGCTAAAGTACAGACACGAGGCAATGCATACAAGACTTCAACATTGTGCTGTCAACCATTCAAGGACGTAAAAGATTGGTTGCTTTCAAAAACCATAATATATCACGAAAAAAGAGACGTACTTGTAGCAACAATATGGTTTTGACAACAAGATTTAATACACTCAGCAAATATAATGACTAGATTTATATTCCAGTTTTGCTATTTATGATAGTTTTCTTGCAAAGAATGTGTCAAAATTTGAGCTATCTGAGCTATGTGATGTGTGTATTTGTAGTTTGATTTTTTTTTCTATTTCTAATATTATTGAAAATACTTTTCCTTTTGCTCATGATTAGTATTAGGTTATATTTATGTTGTAGTTAATTATATCCACCATTTAGTTTCAATCATGCATGTATTATTAGTATTTCTGAGCCTCTAGCATTTACAGTCCTCATATAATAATATCATACATGTCAAATTTTGAGTAACTAAATATGGGTCATCAATCCTATATTAATTACAATGGATAGATTTAATTCATATCAAGGAATCAGTTGATAGACATCTAGAGTGAACCATTTATAAAACCAACATATCTTATATTAATATGCTCTTTCTAAAACATATGTATTATTCAAACAGGGCCGAGAGCTGTAGTTTGAAGTAGCATTAAGAAAGGGTTAATACAAAATTGTTTGTTTGTTAAACTATTAAGTAACTCTCCATATCAAGTTTATATAGAGAAAAATATCCAATTTTTGAGACCAAATAGGTAATACAATAACAAATATAATTAATGATAAATTTAATGAAAGTGTCTATACAACATCTACGTGTTTGAGATCTATGACTCAAATTAGAACTGACTTTGCCTATAAAAAATGAAGTTTATGAAAGGATCTAGCATTCTTTTTTTTACAACATTACTAATCAAGATTTACACATGAAAAGTAACTATACATAAATCATGTGGAAATCAACCATAATTTCAGTATAAACGATTGAGGTGTGAAAAAAAAAATCAGGTGTTATGAAGCTATAAAATGATTGAATTTTCTTCTCTTAGAGTCATGCAGAAACACCAAACATTAGTTATACCACACTTTAAAACGTATTAAAAATCAAGTGTTCGAGCTCTTTAAAACACTGAGGTGCATTTTAGCTTTTCTCATTTCAAACGACAAATATTAGTTTTTGTTATATATAAATTTGATCCAATTTGATAAAAATAACCTCAAAAACTAGAATTACACTATTTCTCGGAACAAAAGGAAGCACTCTAACCGAAGATCTATCATAGATGAGCACGTACCAGCACCCCAAGATCTATCATGAGCACGTACCAGCTGGAAGTCGTCAGGGACGTAGAGTTTCATTTTTCTTGAATTTTGGGCGTTGAGTTTTAAGGAACGCCCCACGATGGTTTCGAACACCTCAACGAAGTGATTAAAATCGACCTCGTAGAAGTTGTTGATCTGCGCCCGGACCACCAGACACCGCGGGCGAAGAGCAACCGTCTCGTCCGGTCGAAGTCGCAGCTTCAGCCGCCCGAAGCTTGGCGCAGGCCGACTCGCCCGCCAGATGGTGGTGGGCAGCTTGCTTGGCGGCCTCAGTGTCGTTGTCGTGGATGCCGAGCAGAGCGCCGGCGATGGTGAGATGAGGCAGCGCATCTCTGACGCAGGAGGACGCTCTCCCCTCGTTTGGGCCAACACGTACGCCGTCGATGTATATATAGAAATCTTGTAAGCTGGAATCAATCACAAATCGAAATACGACCTATCGAAACTATTGAAGTTGATGTCCGGAAGAGAGATTTCTTTCCCGTTTCTACGCAGGTCACATATCCATCCGATGGAGCCCCACACATGCAAATCTGTAGGACCCCGTGTGTTTGGTTGCATTGCACGGACGAAGTGGGGGGATGGGATGGACGGTGTTTGGTTCAGAGGCGGGGGCCGCACCAGGTAGGACGGGCGCGCTCGGCGAGGGAAGGTGAGGAAGCGGGCTCGGCGAGGAAGAAGAGGAGGCGGGCATTTTTGGATAGGGGGATGAAGAAGAGGAGGCATACCGGCGTGGATGAAGAAGAGGAGGCATACCGGCGTGGCAATGCTCCGCCGCCGCCGCACAGGCGAGATGCGCGCCGCCGTCGCGAGGACGAGCTTCGGCCTCTCCGTGGTGAGGGCGAGCTCGGGCCTGGTCGGCGTGCGGGCGAGCTCTGAAGAAGTCGCCGAGCGGACGAGCTGTGTGGACCTCGTCGCCAGCGTCTGGCTGCGCATGCGCTTTCCCCCGGCCGCGGACTGCCGCTCGCCGCTCGCCGGCGCCGCAGCGGTGCCCTGCTTGCTGCTGGCTCGTGCGGTCGCGGCGCCACTGCTCCCCCGGTCGGCCACGCCGAAAAGTAAGAGTCCATGGAGGTAAAACCACATTGGGGCCCGTGGGCGACATGTGTTTCTACAAGGAGCCCACTGGGCTGAATGGCTGTGGCCCGCTTCGTCCACGCCCGTGTAAGTGTACTTGCAGTAGACGGACGGTGCTAGACGCCGGACCGGACGCGCGTTCCTGGCTTCCTGCAGTGAATGTCCATCGAACGCAGGCACGTCATCTTCCTCCGGTCGCTCCAGGTCCTAGCCGCTCGCTGCCGACAGCGTCGGAGCAACACGCGAGGCAGGAACTAGGAAATGCCATGCCTTGCCGTGCGTGACTCTGTCAAACTCGAAAAAACCGTGGCCCCGGGATGCCAACTCACCGCCACCGCGCCACGGATGCGCCTCCTCTACGCCGGCTCGCCGCAGTCGTCCCACGAGGTCACGACGCGTGCGTTCAGCCACAGCGGCACGGCCTGCGCTTGCGTGAACGGAAACTCGTGCCGCGAGCACCACGGTTGGTTGCCCGCAGTACCGAAACACCAAACGAATTGTCCACCGCCGATGAACTTCCGAATTGCACCTTTCAGTCCTCACAGCGAGAGGAGAGGGATGGGCTGATCTGAACACTTTTCAGGAATGGGCCATACTCGGTCGGGCCACGCTGCGACATGCGTTTCTCCAAGGCGCCCACTGGGCTGAATAGCGGTGAGCGTTTCGTCCAGGCCCGTGCAATCCAGACTGCTACTGAGCAACAGCACACGACGGTGCGCCGGTGCAGACGCCGGTGTGATGTCCATCGAACGGACGTCGTCTTCCTCCGCATGGCTCCAGGTCCTAGCTGTCCCGGCTCCCGAACGTATAGCCAGCCAGTCCCATAAAAATTGAAAAAGCATTGGTTTTAACTAAAATTTACGACATGTACAGTTGTACACCATTTCCGACACAAGTCCATGCACGCACGAATCAGCAGCTTCGCCACCGTGTCCCGCCCAACGCCCGCTGCCGACAGCGACAGAGAAACGCCACTCAACGGCTTCTTGCCGGCTGCCCGCCGTTCTGTACGCCTGTACCATGGACCTGGCTCGCTGGCTGATTAGTTTGAAAGATGCCAATACCTAGCTAACGCGATCTGCTGCAAACTTTACGTTAGTGAGTTTGTTGGAATGACAAACAAGGCGGTTTGATCCGTGTTAGCAACGAGGCAGCAGCATATCTCCTCAATGATCTTCCCTCAGCTTGTAGGTCACCGATGACGCCAGTGCAAGTAAACATAGTATACAAAAAAAAAAAAGGTCCGAAGCAGCGGTATTAAGAATGCAAAAGGAGAATCAGATGTGATATTGTTCGGAAATCAGAATACTCTCCTGAATCAACCAGCATATCACTGTACCAGATTATCCGGACAAGCGAGCATGTAGCACGACTGGGCAGGTCAGTCAGGGCCGCACCTCTTCGTCTCTTCCGTACCGTAACGCAGACAGGATCCTTGCAATCCGAAGCGTCATTAAACAAAGCTCTCCGAGCAGATGCACACAATCTACACAGGTGCTCGCGAGCTAGCACAATCGCTGGGCTGCACCTGCACATGGGCACCAATGTATAGCACCGGAAGCGAATCATTTTGATACATATTTTACTAGCTGCACAATGAGCCATCATCGACATGAAGATGTTGTACATAATCCACGTAGCACACACACACCACAGGGCTCAGTCACGTGGTCACTACAGTATCAGCTACCAGATGAGATCTGTCCAGAACCAGAAGGGGCACAAGTTATTTATATCAGTGTTATTGTGTATGTGAAAGAAAGAAGTGGCCCCGACTGCAGAGAAAAACATACACCAAAGTTACTGAACAATACATTTAACAGTATCCCCTTTTTTGTACAGGAGAGATTTCAAAGAACATGCGTTTGTACATATTGCATTTCATAGAATGTGGCTGTTCACCTGTTTGTGAAGCACATCTGTAAATAAACATGAATATGAAGGTAAGTTTGCCCTCTGCCGTCCCAGATGTTTTTCCAGCACATAGTTGCTTACATCGTCTTATAGCCATAGACCACATACAGGCAGAGTAACCTCAAATTTGAATGCTGGCCAAGATTAAATGTTAGATACAGCTGTGGACAAAAACTGTGCAGCACAACACAAAGGGTGGCATTGATACAGATTAGTAGGTTGATAAAGCATGAACAAATGGCTCATGAGGCAGAACAGACATCTCAGCCCAATAAATGGGAAAAATGTACTCTCTTAATTCCAAATTATAAGACGTTTTCAGTTTTCTAATACATAGATTTTGCTTAGCATTTAGTTATACACTATGTATAGTGTCTAGTCTAGATACACCGTTAAAACAATGTATCTAGAAAAGCCAAGATGTCTTATAATTTGGAGCAGAGGATGTACATCAATAGACAAATAGGGAAGATTGCATTATATAAACAAGGTAGCACCAATCATAAATCACAATTGCTCTCAGAAATACAGGTACATCTTATTCTGTTGAAATATCACAATTACAGACTGAATAACTGGACCAAATAAAGATTAAAGAGGTCACAAGTTGGGTAAGAAAAATACTACACTAGACCAGAACACTTGGTTACGCATTGCCGGTTATACCATGTCGGAAAATCCACATGAAAATACAGATCCGACTCTACTGTGCAACATAAAGACTGAGAGCAGACACAACCAGATGCGCTAAGCGAGTGTATAGTATTCCCTTCTCATGCACAACCAGATGCGCTAAGCAAGGTTATAGTATTCCCTCTCCCGGTCAGAGTCGAGAGCAACTAGGACATAAATTGCGTAGATCATTCCAGGGATATAGCCAAGGATTGTGAGCAGCAGGCAGATGCAGAACTCCATCTGTTAAGACACAAGAAAGCTTACCGTCAGTATGTTACAGGGATAGTAAATGTCAATAGAGTTACCAGGATAAAACAGACAATTGTATCACTGCTCCATTCCACTGAGTTTCATGATTCAGATTAGCCAAATTAGTTGTATGATTTACTCAATCTTCCAATCAGGAAACAATGTGGCAGCGACATGAGTTCTGTTGACTTGTCCTAGAACAGAGTAGCATTGTTACATCGATGTAATGGCCTTGTGTGAACTAATGAAATATCAAACATGAATTTATGCTCTAGTCCCCTCGATACAGTCTTTTGCAGGAAACCAAACATGAATTTATGCTCTAGTTCCCTCGATAGTCGATACAGTCTTTTGCAGGAAACCAAACAGAAGCCAACCCAACACAAATGGCCAACACAGGAATGAAGCAAAACAGGTACAGCAGTTTGTGCACGGATCTACGAGGACGCGGCACAATATTCAGAGGCAGTTAATCGTTTGACGCTCCAACACTTTGGAACTCAGATCAAGCACCGCCCGAATATCTTGGAATCGAACAAATCGCCTACCAAAACCTAGCCCGAAGCTAGGCAAACAGGTTATGAAATCAACTAGGGTCTAGGGAGGGGAAGGGGGCTTACCCTGCAGCAGCCGAAGCGGAGGAAGACGCCGAGCGGCGGGAGGAGGATGGCGAGGAGGATCTCCAGGAACGCGCAGCAGCGGCCGTCCGCCATCTCGCGGTCTCAGAGCTGATCGGATCGGGATCGGGATCGGGATCGGGACGAATGGCGGTGGAGATCTCTCCTGTGCTCCTGCCGTGCAGCGGGTGGATGGATTTTCGTCTACTTGGCTGGTCGGTCGCAAAGGGCTCGGGCACGGAGGCGGATCCGGGTGGGAACTGGGAAGTGTCCCGTGCGCCGGCACGGCACGTGTCTGTCGCTGTGCCGTGGTGCGGGGCTGCGGCCATGGGCCACCGCAGGTGGGCTCTGGGCCGTCACGGACCGCGTCGTAGAGTGTGGACACAATCCAACGGTTTTTTCTTTTTTTTCCTCTCAAAAAAATCCAACGGTTTTTTTTCCCCTTCCGTCCGTCCTAATCTACCTCGTTTCTTCGTGGACATTAAAAAAAAAGCAAGCATTTTGATATTATATTTTCTCGCGAATGAATAAAGAGAAGTAGTACTTCCCGTACGACGGGTAAGTATCTTCAGTTCTTGCTAATAGTGTGCTAATCAAGTTTATATAAAAACAATATTTACCCTAAAATAAATGTTATTTGTTTTAACATAAAAAATCATTTCATAGGGCACACATTTGGTGCCATAACTGTTGTAAAATCGATCAAACTTAAATATTTTAGTTTGGCACAAATATTAAGTGACATTTTTTTTGTGATGGGAGGTAATGTAGTTTTCTTATGGAAATGAAGTAGCAATATTGACTTATTTTATTATATAAATTAAAAAAGGAGAGGAAACAGAATCACTAACGTTTGCACAGGGCTAGCGGGAAAGCAATAATCGCTATCTTTAAAAAAGAGGCAGCGCAAGCACGAGCACGAGCACGAGTTGTGCGCCTAGTGTACCGTGTACTTGATCGCGTACGGATACTCCCTCTGTCCTTTTACCCTCCTTGCATTGCATGCACATTAGTATTTTAAACGGCCACTTGTGCACATGAGGCACGCTGGAAAGAAATGTTTACAGCCTCCGCCGGCGTGGCCTTTTTCCCGGACGGAGATCCTGCCGAGACCCTGTCGTACAACACGCCCACATTCGGGGATCATCATCTGGGAGGGACCAGCCTAGCTAATTAAGCTAAGCTAATCCACCACCACCTGCTGTGTCGAGGCCAAGATTAAAGTAATGAGCTTGCCGGTGGCGCGAGTTACCGGAATTGGCAAGGCAAATCCAGCGCAATCTGGAGCGGCGTGGGCTCCCGCTCCGATGACAGGTGGGCATGCACGGCAACGAGTACCCCAGGATCTGATTCTGAGCACAGCGCCGCGTCAAGATTAGATGGACGAAACGGGACGGGACGGAGGTGCTGCCGACGGGTGTTGTCAAGTTGGAGTTAGAGGATACAGTCAGATTAAGATTACTATAATCCGCTGCTCTACCAGCAACATCAGCGAGCAGCCCACCTCAAAGACGTTGGTGGAATCTAGAATCCCAGACTATCCACCCATGGTGCGCCATATGCTGCGGCAGATTTTGATGATAAGAGTTTGATGCGACGAGTACACCAACTTCATTTGTTCGTTCAACACGTATGTATGCATATATAAATACATAGCGTACATACTTTTAGCATACTGTTGGAGATTAGCTGACGTGCCCCCATCCTTAACACCTTTTCAACCCCCGATCGTTAAAGCGAGTTAAGTACACCGGATGTCGGCTTTGTGTTGCCGCTCTGACAGGTGTTGATCGCCTGATCGCGCTGTCTGTCCACCAACTGCGTACTACGCCCAGCCCACTCCGCTCTCCCTCTCCTGCTGTGCTGGCTGCTGCAGATGGAATAATAGACACCTGTCGCCTGTGGCCTCACAAAAAGGCATCGCGATCGAAAGGGACTCGTTCGGTCACTGCCGTTATCTCCCGTCTCGCTGTGCAATGAAGGAGGGAGCTTTCAGTCATCGGCGAGGGAGGCTCTGCCAGATGTCAAATGCCAGTGCCGCCTGGCGGGAAGAAAAATCTCTTTCGGCATGTGGTCGTCGGAGCTCCGGCCACTTGCCATCTGGAGGCGTAAAAGTCTGACGGCGACGGTGTACAGGTCTTCCTCTGCAGTCTGCACTAACCCCCCTGTCCTGTGGGTTTATCTTCAGGCCCAAATTTCCGCGACCTCACGGCGGTCAAGATTTCCAGGATACGCAGCGGTATACACATCACCTGGAGTTCCCCCGATCACGATCACAAAGTACCACCAGTCCACCACGGATCCGAGGGCACGAGATCTTTTTTCCATGTGGTTTCAATGGTTTCCTGATGACAGTCTGACAACCATGATCGATGCAATCGTAACAGTTTGTCCTTCTGACGTGTCGAGTACCCTTTCGCGTTGTTTTTGAAACGAACGGAGTACCGTTTCGCGATGTCAATTGAAACAATGCTTGGAACACACGGATTCGTCGGAAATTTCTTGGCATCCAATCCACGGAGTATAGCGGGAAAGTTCTCACTCTGTTATTTCCTCTTTTCATCTGGGCATTTCATGGGGAAAAAAACCAACACACCTATATGAAGAAAGCCACCTTTTAGGTGTTGCCTTCAGCCGCAAGGGCTCTCAAGTACTCTAAATGATATCGTTTTTTTTTTCCATCTTAGGCGTCTTGTTGTTAGAGGTGTCTTTGTAGTGTCAGCTAATAATTTTTGTCATGTTCTCTTGTTCAAGTCTTAGCTTGTTTGGGCTTATTTTCACTATATTTTTTTTTTCCAGTGGCTTAGCGCACTCGAGTGCTCGGGGATCATTCTAGTTCAGGCGACCACCTACGTTCGAACGCTCGAAGTTCATGGTAAAAATGCTAGTCACACACATTTTGTGTTCTAAGCTCAAACGCTCGAAATTTAAGGTAAAAATGACAGTCACACACACAAAAAAAAAGTTCATGGTAAAATGCTCGGAGTTTGTGGTAGGCGTTACAAATGAGGAGTGTTAAAGTGTACGATGTCTTGTTGTGCAAGAGAGAATCACGTCTCCATGTAGAAGGGAGATTGGGTTAAAAAATGAAAGAGAAGGCTTTAAAAACCGGCAAGTCTTAGTAGGACCTGATTGCCAATGTCGTCATCGGTTACATCCTTGTCGTGTATTATCTTGTCTTGTCTTGTAGTTGGACAGAAAACACACAATGATTGTCTCTACATTCATCAGGGCGTGAGGGAAGTGTCCTCATAGTGGCATGTAAGGTATGCCTATTTCCCTCGCGCAATACATGGGCACAAAAAAAAATCCAGACATGATGCATCTAGCTTGCTCATTATGTGTATGGGCTCCATGTTCGCGTATATGCACGTTGCATGTAGAGGATAGTTTCTTCGATGGTTTTTGACCCTTCTAATCGAAAGAAACTTAGGATATCCTTGTGTAGGCCCAAAGAAGCGACCGAGTGGCGTGAAGCCTTGTCCCCCCTGATTCATGTGTCTCCAACTCAGACCATTGGGGTTCGACACAAGCGGTTCACAATCGAAACAACCAAGTACGCCCTGGTCGCTAGGTGGACCTAATGCCCAAACTCCATTGCTTTGATCTATCAACATCCTCGGGTCCTTAATCATGCTGAGTGATGGATTGAGGAACTTATTCAGACTATGGCCTTGTTTAGTTCCCAAAATTGGGAGGGACAAATTTGGTAAAATGTACTGTAGTGATACTGCGACATTTCGTTTGTATTTGGTAATAATTGTTCAAACATTAATTAATCATGCTCAAAATGTTCGTTTCGCAAAGTATAACAAAACTGTACAATTAGTTTTTGATTTCATCTACATTTAATACTCCATGCATGTGCTGGCATTTTGATGTGATGTGAATCTTCTTTTTGCACAGTGAAATTTGGAGCCAAATTTGGAGAACTAAACCAGGCCTATGGTCATCTTATCGAGGTATGAGGGTATTCGTGGTACATGTAATCACCAATAACACTATCAAATGGTGAAATAAATAGAAAAATACAAGCACCACAAGAATGGATAAAAGTTCCACTTACAAAGCCCAAGTAGTTGAGCAACGACACGTTGCATTACAGTTGAGCGGTGACACCAGGGCTAGAAAACTGAGGCAGTTCCAAGGAGTTGGCAGTGAAATTCGAAACAATGCTAATGAATTGGCTGGCACTAGTCGCTAGCCGAAGGAAACACACGCGTTGCGCGGAGCATAGTCGATGATAGCGAGAGCACTAGGAGAATCACAAAACTGATTGATGAACAATCAAGGGATAATGGGATTGTTTGAAATCGAGTGATATACTCATCATCTGCAAAGAAAAATCATGCATACGACTACGACTAAACGAAAAGGGTACATCATGCAAAAAGCTCTCGTGCTGTCATGCATCTCAAAATCATCGTCTGGATTCTGCAAATATGACCAGGAGATTGAGAGATCATCGGCCCATATGGCCATGGAGGCGGGACGACGGGGAGGAAGGAAGGCGGGAGGGAGCAGGGAGATAAGTTGGGAGCTGGCGGTGAATAGAAAAACCAGATACGCAATCTTCCCCGTATCTCCCACACCCCCCGACCCCGTTCCGTTTCTCTCTCTCCGCGGGCGGCCGCCCCCACCGCATCTCCCCGGCGCCCCCGCACCGCTCTTACAAATACGCGACCCACCCCCACCTCCACCGTCTCTTTCTCGCATCGCCGCGCCGCGCCGCTCCGCTCCGCTCGGTTCCCTCCCGTCCGTTCGTCGTCGCCACCGCCGACGCGCTCCGTCCTCCTCGTCGTCGCCCTCGTAAGTCGCTGCCACCTCCTCCTCCTCCCCCGATCGCGCCCCCCTCCCCTCCCCTCCGAATCGCTCGCTGCCACGCCGCGACGCGTCGGGTGGTCTCCGGTCTCCGCACGCGCGGCGCCAATCCGGGCGGTTCGGAGGGCGTCCGCGGATCAATCTCGCGCGGCGTCGCGGCGGCGGGAATGGGTGCTGGGTTTGGTTTGTGCGCGCGCTGATGACGGGCCCGTGTGATTTTGCTGTGCGGTGCAGGGTTGCTGCTCGAGGAGCAGATGGGGTGTACCTCAGCACGCCCAAGACGGACAAGCTCTCCGCCGATGGAGAGAACGGCCGCGTCCGCTTCGGCCTCTCCTCCATGCAGGGGTGGCGGACCACCATGGAGGACGCGGTGAGTTGCTTCTTCCGCTTCCCTCGCGGCTCCCGATTGGGTTGGGGGTGATTTCGGGTGAGATGCGTCTGTGCCTGTGCGAATTCGCGGCTGCGTAGTGTCCGTGGCGCGATCCTGTAGATTTGCATGACGAACCAAGTGGCCAATTGTTGTTTCCCATGGTCAACCTAGAATAAACCATGTCGTGATTTGATCGACCAATGGCGTCCCTCCCTATTATAAGCAAAAAGCTCGAGCGGTCTGTCGCGTTCGCATTGGGAGCTCACTACTAGTTAGTTCTGATGGATTGATTCTCAGATGATTTATGACGAAAGCTGGGATAGTGTTCCATCGCATTCGTGATGTTGGGAGCTCGCTACTAGTTAGTTCTGATGGATTGATTCTCAGATGATTAATGACGACAGCTGGCGCACGCCAGCTTGTTTTGCGTCACTTTGAATGGATCATTAGCATGTCTACTCTGCTTTACAAGCTGATCTCTTGTGCATTTTGTTGCAGCATGCTGCGTTGCCAGACCTTGATGACTGCACATCCTTTTTTGGTGTTTATGATGGCCATGGTGGTAAGTGGTGACTGTTTCCTATTCAGGTTATGATATCGTGTTCATCTGCACTGACCATTGGGTGATTCTGCACTGTTTTGAGCTTCCCGAGGAGTGTGTTTGTTGGATTCACATCATCTATGTTCTCTCACCTGATCCGATTAATAATTAGATATTGATGCTTAAAATCTATGTATGATTGAAAGTGCTAAATTCAGTATTGCTTCTATTTGTTAGATGCATGGTTGGTAAGATGCCACAGCAACCTTACTGTGGGCCATGAGGTGTGCTGATCTTCTTTTGTGTGTGCTTATGTCAGCAATAGTGCATATGCAACATCAATGCCTGCATGCTTCTTGGAAGCGCTTACTATAAGATATTGTCATTTGGCTTGTTTGAAGTCTCACAAAGGAATGCTCCATTTTGGTTCGTTGAGACATGTAATGAAAATTAACGAGGGGAGGGGACTATTGCACACACGCTGTTTCAGAAATTGCCTGCTTTAGATGCTTCTTAGTTGCTGCCTAGCCTGCCTGATTGGTGATTGCGTGCTAGTGTTTCTGCTCACCTAGCATCTTACCTCTTTGTCAAAGCATTGGACCTTGACAGAAGAAACTTGTATTTTTTGGAATTGTTTTCTAGCTATGCTTCATATGAGTAATTGTTCTTTTCTGGTAGAATGACACACTACCCCATTTTTGCTTCAGGGAAAGGCGTATCAAAATTCTGTGCGAGGCATTTGCATAAACAAGTGCTTATAAATGATGCAAATTCATCCGGTGATTTGCCAGCTTCTGTCCATAAAGCTTTCTTAAGGTATGTTTCTTGCTCCTTGTTGTAGAATGAAGTCAGTTTTGTAAAATCGACACACTTGTTGTTGGATTAGTGAATCTTAATGACATTTGGATCTTTTAGAATGGATGAGATGATGAAAGGGCAGAGGGGTTGGAGAGAACTAACTGAGTTGGGAGATAAGGGAAACAAGCTCTCAGGTATGCTAGAGGGCATAATATGGACTCCCAAGGGTGGTGATTCAGATAAGATTGAGGAAGATTGGGACAATGAGGAGGTAAAACATCTATTCCATTTTCTATCATGAAACATTACTTCTCGGCGTGTGAAAATTCGAGTCATTACATTTTTTGGAGTGGGGCTCTGAAATAATTTTTGTAATATACATTTCATGGGTATAAAGCTTTTCCTACGCTTAGGGCTATCCTTCCAGTTTACTTTCTTCTATTAGATATATTAGATATATTTAAACTGTGAAGGTAAAACGAAAATTGAATCATTACTGAAGGTTCTTGCATCTTAGGTCCAGGTTAGACATCAGTTGATTTGGTTCCCATCTGGCCAGAGTCTATCTATCTATTTTAACGAAATTACTATTTCAGGGTCCAAATTCGAATTTTCCTGGACCAACATCTGGAAGCACAGCTTGTGTGGCTGTCATAAGAAATGATCAGCTAATTGTTGCAAATGCTGGGGATTCACGGTGTGTTATCTCACGGAAGGGTCAGGTACTTCAGATTTTCTAAACGTGGTTTTAGTTCTATTGCCAAACAAAAATTATAATACCAGAATATGCTTTGCTTACTCATCTGCTGTGCAGGCTATTAATTTGTCAACAGATCACAAACCAGATCTTGAGGAAGAGAAAGAGAGGATTTTGGGTGCTGGTGGATTTGTTGTTGCTGGGAGGGTCAATGGAAGTTTGAACTTATCTAGGGCAATAGGTATTTACTCTTCTTCAAGAGGAAATTCTTGTGTTGTTGCATACAGCCTTATTTATTTATTTATTTGCCTCTAGGTGACATGGAACTGAAGCAAAATGAAATTCTGCCGGCCGAGAGGCAGATCGTGACAGCTGAACCCGAATTGAAAACAGTGTGTTTTGATGTCCCCTTTCTATCAGTATTTTTTTCCCTTAAAATCTTGAACAAAACTTACTAAGGGTTGCTTTGGCTTCTGATCAGGTCCAGCTCTCAGAGGATGATGAATTCATTGTTTTAGCTTGTGATGGAATTTGGTATGATTTATATTTCTCTACTGAATTTAAATTTGCTATAACTCAATTGCTTTCTTCTACTCGTATACGTTTGGATTTTTTTTTTTTTTTTTTTTTTGTGTCATACTAGAATAAACAAACTATCTGCTTGAAGGACAGAATCCTTGAAGAGAGGATGCCACTATTGGCTTCCTCAGTTTTCATGTATTATAACTCTGCAGAAAAGATAATGAAATCATTCTTTTGCCATGGCTGTGTATGGAGTGCTACAGGAACAATTCCTAGGACGTTTACCATGCAATAGATCGTAGAAAACCCTGAATACACAATTATTAGCTAGGCTAACAATGTTATTTGGGCAAAAGCATCTTATTGACCATGAACCTATTACCTTGAAAATGTTATTCAGCTCAACCAAACGACGCTGAGTTTTGGAATTTAGACAGAAGCGACGTCTAGTGCATTAGCAGCTGTGAACCTTAAGTAAATAGAACACAGTAATTTGTTATACAGATACTGTTTCAAATTAGTAACAGCATGTGTGTATTTAATCCAGATTATGCCACCCATCTAATTTGGGTTTGAGTAATCTCTTGAAGTACTCCTCTGTCTGAAATATAAGGGCTCTAAGTTTGTCCCGATTCATCTTAAGTTGCGAGAGAAGTGTATACCCCCTCCATTCCAAATTATAAAACGTTTTGGCTTTTTCCAGATGCATTGCTTTTACTATGTATCTAGAAATAGTGTATATCTAAGTGCATAACAAAAGCTACGTATATTAGAAAAGCCAACACGGATTATAATTTGTAATAATGGAGGGAGTACTATATAAACTTGGTCAAATTATGGACAACTCAAATCCCTTATTTCAGGGCGGAGGGAGTAACTCACAAAACAGAGTTTGCAGTTGCTGATATGTATTTAATTGAAATAGAACACTGCAAATTGTCATACAGATACTGTATCAAATAAGTAAACAGCTTGTGTATCTAATCTGTACTTGATGCCACACATTTAATTTGGATGTTTGCTAATCTCTTGGAAATAGCTTGCGCACCAGGGTTTGCAGTTGCTGATATGTAACTGCCAATTTGTAGCATACTTCTGACTGTTGATGGATATATGTATGCTGTATCCATATCATATACAATTAATGAAATTTAATTGGGGAATGCTTATTTGTTTTGCCTACATTTGCTAGATAGTTAGGTTGATATGAAAGGCATGTCAAATAAGCTTCAATCTGCAGTTTTCTTCGAGTGTGAAATATTGTGCATTTAGCATGGTGATATTGGGATCCCCCGAGGGGGAGGGAGGGACGGTGGACGAACGAGCGGACCCTCCCGGCCTCCTCCTCCTCTCTTCCTCTTCAGCCCAACAGCCCACTCTCCTCCTCCTGCGCCCCTCCACCACGCCGCCCTCCCTCCTTCCCTCTTCCCTCTCCTCCTCCTTCTTCCTCCTCCCTTCTCTTCTCCTCCTTCTCCTCCTTCTTTTCTTCCTCCTCCCCTTCTCTTCTCCTCCCCTTCCCTTCCTTCCTCAGCCTCCTTCTTCTTCCCTTCCTGGGGGCAGCCCCGGCCAAAGCGGCAGAGGAGCTTATATGCCAGCCTCTGGCAGAGCGGGAGGTCGAGGAGCTTCTCCTGTCCCTTCCCTTACGCGGGGGCCGCGGGCGAGAGGGACGGGCGGAAGCGAGGGAGCGGGGCCCAGCGGGAAGCGAGAGGACGAGCGGGAAGCGGAACGCGCGCCGCGGAGCCGGGGTGGAGGCGACGCAGCGGTGAGCTGCGGGAGTAAGCGCGGCGCGGCGAGGCAGGCGCGCGGCGGTGCGGGCGCGGGACGGGCGGGGGTCGCAGAGGCAGGGCGGCGGAGATCCGGGTCCGGCCACCCGGCCGACTGCTGCGGAGGAAAAGGGCGCAGCAGCGGCAGCGATAGGCGGCGGCAGCGGACGCGACGCGGTGTGACAGTCGTTAACTCATAAAATTAGTCAACTTATGCAAATGGACCTATTCATAAATACTTGATAGATATAGGGTTACCACGATAGAATTCACGAGTTTTGGTGAATATCTATTTTGCGGGGTGACAGTGAAAATCAACCAAGATGGCCCACATGTCGGGTTTACATAGAGAGAAAGACCCAACGGGTGAAAAAGTATAATCTAGAAGACTCCGAGGAAGGCGTCACACAAAAACACAGGGCCCTTTGTATGACGATCGGCCGTCGAGAAAGGGGAGTCGGCGTGTAACACTCAATTTTTTGTCTTAAAAAATCTTGCATCTTCATGAGCATAATCATCCCATAAGCATCTCATGCTCATAATTACTTTGAATTGCTTGATGCTTGTTTCTTTGTGGTTAAATAGAATTATTCGTTATATTTATGCATTAAGTAGTTTTCAAACTTTTCAAAAAGTCCTGATTTACATTGCTCGGATCAAGTTGGACCCTTAATAGAGTTTATGGAGAAAATTATTTCGAGAAAACTTTGTTTTTACACCAAGTCATGAAAATGGGGCTGAGGCTTTCAAAAAGGACAAAACAGCAGGAAAAATATTGGAAATTAATGTTTTTATAATTATAATTTGACCCTAATCCACATTTTCAAAACTAGGCCGAATTAGCAAAAACTTCCAACATGAAAAGTATTCTACCCATCAAATGGAGAAACTTTCATGTTTTGAGTTTTTCCAAATTCGCAATATTTTGGAATTACAGGAGGTCAAACTTTGCAAGTCGAGACAAAAAAGGTGGGGGCCACCTGTCATCACCCTTCTCCTTCTCCTCGCTGCTTCACGCACAGGAACGCCGCAGCGCCGCTGCGCGCCGCTGTCGGCCTGCCCTGCTGCGCCTGCGGCCTCGTGCGCGTCTTGCCGCCGCTGCGTCCCGCACGCCAAGTCCGGCCCAAGCGCCTCCGCCAAGAGCTTCCGCCGACGGCGGCCCAGGAATTTCGAACGCGCACGCCACTGCCTCATGCTGCCATCGCCGCGTTCACCGTCGTCAAAGCTGCTGCACGTCGCACGCCGAACGCCGCCAAAAAGGAGCAGCCAAGAGCGCCGCGACAACGCATCGAACACTTGCGCACGCAAGCTCAGCCTGCTTTGCCGTCGCCAACCACTTCCCGCTGCTCTTGTTTGCCGCTGAGCAGGCGTCGCGGCCATTGCCGCCGTTCGGTCCTCCGCTCACGTGGCCGCCCGGTTCAAATTGGCCAAGCCAAGTGGCTTTAAAACCGACGCCTCGCTCTCTAATCCACTCGCCTCACTCAATTTCCTCTCTCCTCGCTCTCCTCCCGCCGCGCGAAGCGCCGCGTCGCCGTGCCGTGCGGCCGCCGAGCGCAGCTGTGCCGGGTTGCGTCTCCTCCAGTGCCTTGGCCTACATCCTCCTCCTCTCCACCCTTGAGATACGCCCTCGCACTAGACCGCAGCCACGGACGGGCAAAGATGAGCCCGCGTCAGGCCGGTTTGCCACCGCCCACCATGACGCCGCGCCGCGCCATGGCTCCGGCCCAGCGCCGCGCGCCAACCTCGGCGCTGCGGCACCCTCGTCACCTTGCTGCGCCACGCGGCGCGCTCCCTTGCCCACGTCCCGCTTGCGCCACGCCGCCCCGGCTCACCTCGTAAGCGTGCCGCCGTGGCGCCGTGATCCTCTCAGCCACGGAGCCGCCGGTCGGCGAGCCACGGCTCAGTGACGCCACCACGGGCCGCCTTAAGGCCTGGCCCGAGGCTTTCCTAGGATCTTGTGCGGGGGTCCTCTGGTGCCCCGCCGCCATCTCATCTTCACCGCCGAGCCGCCGGCTGGGGCTGTGAACGGTGTGCTCCCTGCTCCTCCTCGCGAGAGGGCTTGGCCCGAATTAGATGAAGGTGAGGGCTAATCCTGAGACACCAGGCACAGAAAGTACAGATCGGCCCTTACGCGATTTCAGCAAAACCCGGGGCCTTTCCGGAAATGCTCTGTCCTATTCGGATTATGGAAAAAGATTTTCAGATTTAGGTTTAATTCTTGCAAAAATTATATCTTGAGCTAGGAATGTCCAAATCCAGTGATTCGACTTGCGTTATTTTTCTTATGAGGTGTGCTATGCAGTAAAAATATCATATTCCATGTTTGTGATACTTCAATATAGGACTTTAATTAAATGTTGGAAATGCTTGCTATTTCTAGAAATGCATAGTAATTTGTAGAATGCTCATAAAAATGTGTTTTTGATCTTGATGGTCTTGTTTTGAGGTGCTCTGTCTATAAAAAAGATATCACTTGCATGTCTAGTGTAATTTTATATAGTTGTAGTTCAAGTGCTTATTTTTGCCTTGCAGCTTGAATAAATTCATAAATAGGGTCTTTACTTCAAGTTAGGATTTAATTCTTTTTGTGGGCTGTTTATATGTCCTTAGGAAGTCATTGATGTGATTAACACATGAGTTGGCCATACTTCATAATACAAAGTATTTATAGGTCCAATTAATTGTGCTGTCTTGTGATTTATGCCTAGGGCAGTAGGTTTATCCAAATGGGATGAAATTTTGGTTGGGATGCTAGTGTTGCCATCTTTGTGTCTACTGTAATTTTGTAGGATTTTAGGAGTAGCCAATCATGGTGCTCTGTTCAACTCTTGGATGTTCAAATTAGGGGGTTAAGTTCTTTGATGCTAGGCTAATCTAAGTATAAGTAAGGTTTCCGGTTTACTTGTCTAAAGATGATAGTTAGTGTGTTAGCTTGATCATCTACTGGTGAAGTTTCATGGTCATTGGATGAATGGTTTAGGAGTTATGGGTGTGACAAGATGGTCACAGGGCTGTTTAGTGGCTGTTTTTCCGGAAATCAGTCCACGATATTCTGTGTTTAGGGGTAGTTAACCTGGGAATCAGTTTGTGATGTCTTCATATGTTTGATGGAGAATTTCATAAGCTTTCCAGAATGTCTTCATTCATATCCATAGGGTCTATGGTTATTTATTTATGATTTATTTACTGATCTGGTAGTTATATGGTTAGGACTAGTATTGATGCTTGAATAAGTGATGTTGTGCGCTAGGCTTATTGTCAGTGTTCAAGGTGATTAGTGGTATGATGGGTGGCTAAGTAGTATACTAGGATTACATTGTTGTAGTAGAAAAACGTAGTAGATGACATGTACTTATGGTACACGTTCTTGGATGTTGACTACCTTGTAGAAAGAATAAGCAAAGCACGCATTTGCATTATCATACCATGTGTATTCTTAGTATTCATACATGCACCCGCATCATACAGGATCGCTAGGAGGGCAGAACGTGACGTGAAACAAGGATCCAAAAGAGGAGTCACCAAGGAGAACCTCAGCACGTGAAGTGATCGAGAATCAGGAACCAGACGTGGAGTGATCAAGTGCTGGGAGCTTCAACATTGATCGTATTAGGAAGGCAAGCCCCGGAGCATTTCTCCTACGGTTTGCAAATTAATTTACTTGCGTCCTTTATTGTTTATGATGCATTAAGTTTATAGGTGTTACTTGGAACCATTCTTTGCATTATGAGTACCTTGATCCACTTTGAATACTTTACCCTAATTAAGTTCGGGATCTCGCTTATGCTTAGCCTTTGCTTAATTAGATCGGTAGAAGACGGGTGATTGACCCTCATCCCATGGTAGGTGGTTACTACCCTTTGGTTGATACTATGGAGGTTGGTTAGAGAACATAACCATGTGGCCTTGTTAAATCGACTAGTCGGAGTTTGTGGTGTGTTAGACCCACGGAAACTCCCGGCGATGTCACTTAATGGGACTATGGCTTTATGCGTCCTCGGATCATGTTGAACAATGCCTCACAGAGATAGGCTGGAAGGATGCGATCATCGAGCCCGAAGCCTTGAGGATGTTTGGGCGGGAATTTCAACGGAGTTGAGTGTGTTGCCCACGGTAGCGGTATTAAAGCCGGTGGCCGGTCGCGCGGAGTATTTTGGCGGGCATGCCCTGGTGCAACCGTATTCGTTGCAATCCGTGTCTCCACCCGAATAGACCAAGGTGATCTAATCGACTCCGGACGGGAGACGTGTGGTTTGTGTGAGGAATACCCGCCGGTGGTTTGTCGATTATAATCGCCATCGTTCTGGTGACGGTGAACACTTGGCCGGCAGTAACCTTTGTCGCAAATCATTGTGAAAAAATAGGATGGTTATGGTTCTATGTTGTTGATCTTGGTATGCTCAACTTTGAAGGATAGGATAGTTTTTGTTTGCTGTGCAGGTTGGAATAGTACAGTGCTAATCTATTGATGTTAGGATCTAACCTAAAAGATGATAAGCTAGAGAGTCCTTTATCACTAAATGATTATTTAATAAGCTCATCTTTTATCGCAAGTTTAAATGAGTCGGCTACCCCCACTTATAAAGCCTTGCATACTCCTTGGTGTCACTTTATTTTTGGTTTATGACGGGTAAGTCTAGGCGAGTACCTTCTTGTACTCGGGGTTTTATTCCCGCTTGTTGCGAGATCATAAGACCTTTCTTTGTGGCAACAAGATGGACTGTATCCCACTACGGGAGGATTAGACCTTGGGCAAGGTCATCTCTTATATCCCATTCTGTGCTTTTCACAGGTTTGATGATGGACCGGGCCTTTATTTTTAACTAAGTGTGCGTTTGTAAAACAACACTTTATTTTGCTTCCCTTGATTTTGTTTCCAACTTGGTATTGTAATAACTATTTTCGCAACTCAGATGTAATCAACTACTTGTGAACTTATGTATTACTATGGACGGTATTATGTTGAACTTAATTGATGCATTTGTGTGTGGAAAGTTTGAAATCCTTCGTGGTTTCACGAATGCAGGTTGATATAAGCGTCATGTGCTAATTAAGTTGCTTAAGCGACATCATTAGTACATTATGTTTATATTAAAAAGATTGGTTCACATTACGGTGGCATCGGGCTTCGGAGTTCAACGTATTCATCGTTCATAAGTATATTTAAAAACAAAAGATTTTGTTTTATAAACGTATTACGAACTTATAGCCACTTAATCTCATATATAGGCTTTTCAAAAGTGTGTGTGGTTTTTCAAAATTATATATGTGCCTTGGACCAAATATATCCTTTATGCCCCATTAAGGACTTCGTGTGGCTTATATCGTACTAACTTGGGGATTATTGCATCATATTTTTATTTGTCGTGCTCATACACGACGGATATATGAGGGCCATTCACTTGAATGGTTATGTATGGATCATTTTGCCTCTAAGTCAAGGTAAGAATGGTTCAACGCTCGGAGTAAGTGTGAGTTGTGAGAGCATGATCGGATACACCGATCTAGGGGGAGTGCTTATTGGTCTTTGGATTATATACATGTTCACACATGTTTATAAGAAGGTACCCCATGTGAGGGTGTCGTCTTCGATGACTTGTTGGGTAGTATGTACTCAGAGAATGGGTGCAAGTAATCGGAGATTTCACCTTGTTCGGAAAGGTGCGTGAATTTTTACGCGCTTGCATTCATCGGGATATTGGGCTGAAATGAATTTTTCCGGGTACACTAACTACGCAAGATCGTAGCCTCGACTAGATTACGCTATATGAGAGCACGTTGGTATGCCACCGTCCAAAACGCTAGAATTTATGGTTTCGATTTGTGAGGACGTACGGAATGTGCATGCATCATGTCACATAATCATTTTTCATGGCAAGAATGAAGCGCATCAAATCCTAGTCAACCAAGGGAAAAGTTCGCATCGCCAGGTTGCCACACGTGAGCCTCGTGGTGCCAAAAAGGTTTCTAAAGGATATGGAATGCCTTCATTGCTATGGCGAATTCTTTTCAGTGGGTTATCCCACGGGTAAAGAACCTCGCTATCGTTGGGTGGAGTAAAATTTGGAGAGTCGGCCGCATGAGTTTGATTCCGGTTGAAGTGGTAATTCCCGCCAAGAGTGAAGGAGCATCACCTTGGTGTGGACGCGGGATTCATTGCTCGAGGATTGGAATCCTCGGGGAAGGTGCAAATATGGTTGCATACAAGGCACTACCGGATTTGCTCAAAAAATGCCCGAAGAGGTTGCTCGTGCCCCTTTACGGTGTGTTTCCCTAGAGGTGACCCATACCATGTTGTGTGGCGGCTTAGTGGAGAATGCACTTGTCGGTGGTAAAGATGAGGGCCGAGAACAACAATGGTCCGCTAGTAGCGCAGTGTTTGCTATGATGAAGAGTTACTCCTGCCTGGAGAACGCATTGGAATCCCTTAATCGCGAGTTCGTCTAGGTCACCTCATTTAAGCGAGAGATGAAGAAGGAATCTGAAGAGGAAGTTGAAGGGCCGACCACATTGTTCGAGCGAGATGACAATCTCCAAGGATCGGAGTCATCCAAAGAGAAAATGCTGCTGTTCATGAGACCTTTGTGGCACAAAGTCGGCTGGAATTGCTTGCCCTACTTGGTCAAGGGCAACAAGCCTTTGGTATAGTTGAGCAACAACGAAATGAAGCTTGGAATGAGTGAATACCGTGCGGGAGGAGCAAGTGCTTGCGTTAGAGGTCATCGGTGGTGCTTTGCAAGGAGAACCGTACGGGTCTACAACCGCCTTCACCCAATTCTCGTGGGGTGGATGACGAAGGACTTCGCATAGTGCCCAACATTGATAGTGCGACACTGAAATGCAGAAAGTGTTGAGGACATGGACCATGACCATGAGTAGTAAGCTTAATGAGAGGTCTTTAGTAAGAATATTATGTTTTCTTTTGAGCTTGATTTGTTGTAATGAGTCAACGTACCCCTAGCGAGATGCTACAATGGTTTTGAGGATTAGTGATTATGGATCTTAGCGTGTTTGAGTGATGTATTCGTCCTATGCCTCGTAAGAACAAGTTTTATGCGTCATGCATTTTGGATATCAAAATTCAGTTGTTGATCAAATTTGTATTCTATCTTGTCCATGTAAATTCATATATTCTTACGGTCTATAATGACATGTTGACATTGGTTTCTTGTTGTCACATGCCTAGACCAATTGATAAGTGAATATTGTTATTAATCATCACTTGGGAACGACGCGACGATAGTATGTAGCACATGCTATGTCGTTCCAAAATATTCCTTGCTATCCACAAATTTTAAATTCTCGGTAATTCCTTCACCTTGTCTTGTGCACAAAGCTTAGTTGTACAAGATATCATATATAATTCGATTATCTCGCGAATTATTCCTTTGGTCATAGTCATGGCCATATTGTCTCGGTTAATAAGTTCGGTGCCGCGACGGGAACCTAGACCATTTCGGTGGACGCCCCCTAGATGGATTACTAGGGGCGGGTATTGTAATTATTAATCGTAACTATTATTTTGTCTAAGCCAAGACAACATCCTTGTCATAAAACCTCCATTGAATGTTTGTTCCTGCATCCTTGTCAATGCAATCCACCCTCATTCAAATCCCGCCGGGATATTATGACGATAGGTTGCTACAAATTGATGTAGTTGACCTTTTCCTATTACCTTGTGTCCTTGTGACTATCCTTCGTATATCTCATTTTTGCCTTGCACGAATGCTTATTCGTGCAAGAGTACCTTCAATCATGTGAAATTGCATCTCAACGCAGGATTTGTGATGGAGTCCTGATTGGCGATGGTGCCGCGACGTAAACCGAGAGCACCACCGTGGCCGCAGACACATGGATGTGCGCTCGGCACGCGCGAGTATCACGATTGTTGATCTCGACTGTTATAGAGATTGCCTCGAGGTGTTGTTTCACGTGAACCTACCTTGATTTCCTCTCGATACTCATCATCCAATCTCTTATGACCTTTTCTCCCAAAGAGCAAAATGGGGAATATCAAAGAGAATGAGATCACGTACATTAAGACTAATCGGACTACAAGAGGTAGTAGACAAAGGACTATACCAGGTGTTTGTCGATCAATAGAATGGTTTCCTATTCCATGGTACTCCATGGTAGAGGCGAGAATTCCTATACTTCTATTAGGTATTCTAAGGCCTTGTGGAGTATTCATGCTTTATGGGAGACAATGAAGGAAATTCTGAGACAAAAACTTCTTATAAACGGATTATGGCAAGCAATTGTTGGGTCTCGCATCACGGTCATGAGCTCAAGCGTCATGGTGTCGGATTCAGCTATGCATTGGGTACGCCCGTACAAGTGCTTGAGTATAACCTTGGATTTACCAAAATACAGGTTCCGCTTGAGTATCAAACAAAAGTCGTACGAATATGAGAATTTGGTTCGAGGAGACAACACTCGAAAGAAAGATTGGCACGTTTATCATTGGAAGGAATGTTGTGCAGGGATAACAAAACTCAACGATTCCTTTCGAGAGCATGGCTTATAAAAAGGAATTGGTAATCATAAGTCTTTGACAAAGAATGTTCATGTTATCGGTGTTTGCTCGATAGAGATGTAACTTGTTGATTGCTATGGAATTAGAGAATCATTGACCTAAGAATTTTGATTTTTACATGAGATGATCTGGATGTCTTTGACCTAAGAACCTTGACTTCTACCTGCAAAAGAGTGGACTTATTCGATCCTAATTGGTTCATGATAGCATACATGGGTATGTGCTCTTATGTATGACTATGCCGAGTTGAATCCACCTCAGGAATCCAATGATGATACCCAATTCGGTTGTCTTTTGCATACAAGTCCTATGAGATATTGTAGAAAGTATTGCAGGTGCTATTCTTATTGACAAACTTGATTTGGATTGCTTTGACAGAGATGTGCAGAGCACAGGAAGCATTGCCGTAGTGGTAAACAATCACGAGGGGTTGAAGCATCTTGATGTATTTGATGATGCGAATAGCGAGATTCTCTCATATTAAACCCTTTGATGCCTCCAATAGGGTAATTATTGGTTACACTTTGCGATAACTTTGCCTAGTGAATAGCAATTACGGGGATTGGCAGAAAGTACATCATACTATTCTTATCATCTTGGCAATTCAAATTAAGTAAAGGATTTGATATCAGATTAGAAGAATGTCCTCTAATGGTCTTGAAAGTGGAAAAAATGGATATGTGGACAACCGGAATGGTCACAGCAAGTCAACCAGGAGAGAACCGTTGCAATCCTAGGGACCCCACTTGTGCACCGTGCTCGCGTGATCGTGGTGCCGCACTCGCAAAGACTCCGCGCGGGAACCCTCCTTTATCTGTCGCCCATCGGCTCTCGCGCCTCGTCCTCGATCTCGTGCTTGGGACCCCTCTCTCTTTTTAGGCTTCAAGAGTGTCGCTCGCTCGCCTCCTCGCGAGCAAATTCATTCTCTCCTCTATCATCTTTCGCCCGTGCGTGGTGACTCGTTGTTCATCTTCTTCCTCTTGCCTCCACTGGGTGCCTCGCATCATTCCCTTGTCTTCCCACTCTATCGTGGATGCTTTCCCCGTGCCTCCGTTCTTCTTTTTCCATCCCCAAATCTGAAACCTTGCTCGAGAAGAACTTGAGAAAGCCATCGCCTTGGATGAGAGAGCAATCGTGAGCGAGTGGTAAGATCTTCGGTGTTTGTCCGTGATCCGAGTCGCCGGCGTAAGAGAAGAAAATATGTATTTCATGGAGGAACTCCTGATCTCGTTTTGATTGATTTTTGGTTGGGTTCACGATGGTTGAGTTCACCCTGGAGGTTTTCCGGACCTTGTGGGCATTCTTGACGTTTTGGAGGCGTCGTGTTCATCCCGTGTCTCCATTGTCCCCTGTATCGGTCGCTATCTCGGATTAGGCTAATGATTCTCATGTTTTCTCTTAGCCTTGTTCTCTCAAATCTTGAAGGGCTTTGTATCGGGGTCATGTAATCCTCGATGTAAATCCGGATCTCGTGCAATAAAAATCTTCCTTCTCCTCTTGTCCTCTCTTCTTGTCTTAAATGCTTTGTAGGCGAGATTTCTTTAGGGGTAAACAACTTCGATTTTGTCTTAAAAAAATCTTGCATCTTCATGAGCATAATCATCCCATAAGCATCTCATGCTCATAATTGCTGAATTGCTTGATGCTTGTTTCTTTGTGGTTAAATAGAATTATTCGTTATATTTATGCATTAAGTAGTTTTCAAACTTTTCCAAAAAGTCCTGTTTACATTGCTCGGTCAAGTTGGACCCTTAATAGAGTTTATGGAGAAAATTATTTCGAGAAAACTTTGTTTTTACACCAAGTCATGAAAATGGGACAGGCTTTCAAAAGGACAAAACAGCAGGGAAAAATATTGAAATTAATGTTTTTATAATTATAATTTGACCCTAATCCACATTTTCAAAACTAGGCCGAATTAGCAAAAAACTTCCAACATGAAAAGATTCTACCCATCAAATGGGAGAAACTTTCATGTTTTGAGTTTTTCCAAGTCATAACATTTTGGAATTACAGGAGGTCAAACTTTGCAAGTGCCGAGACAAAAGTGGGGGCCACCTGTCATCACCCTTCTCCTTCTCCTCGCTGCTTCACGCACAGGAACTTGCCGCAGCGCCGCTGCGCGCCGCTGTCGGCCTGCCCTGCTGCGCCTGCCGGCCTCGTCTGCGCGTCTTGCCGGCCGCTCGTCCGCACGCCAAGTCCGGCCAAGCGCCTCCGCCAAGAGCTACGCGACGGCGGCCAAGGAACTCCGAACGCGCACGCCCACTGCCTCCCCATGCTGCCATCGCCGCGTTCACCGTCTGTCGCTGTTGCACGTCGCCCACGCTGAACGCCGCCAAAAGGGAGCAGCCAAGAGCGCGACAACGACGGGCACGCGCACGTAGCGCCAACGCCTCGCCCGGCTGTGCTTTCTGCTTCCCTTGGCTGCGCTCAAGGGCCACCCGGCCCCGAGACGGCGGCCGGCGTCGGGCCATTGCCGCTCGCTCGTCCTCCGCTCACGTGACGCCGGTTCAAATTGGCCAAGCCAAGTGGCTTTAAAACCCGCGCCTCGCTCTAATCCACTCGCCTCAACTTCCTTCTCCCCTCGCTCTCCTCCCCGCTCGCGTGCAATCCGCAGGCTGCCATTGCCGTGCGTCGCAGCGCGCTGCTGCCAGGTTGCGTCACTCGGTACCTTGGCCTACATCCTCCTGCTCTCCACCCTTGAGATACGCCCTCGCATAGACCACGGCCACGGACGGGTAAAAGATGAGCCGCATCGGCCGGTTGCCACCGCCGCCATGACCGCCGCGCTCGCGGCTCCACCGCGCCGCGCGCCAACCTCCAGCCGTCAACGGCACTTGGCCCCTCTGCCCGGCCACGCAGCGCCGCTCCTTGCCACGTCCCGCTTGCGCCACCGCCGCAGACTCACCTCGAAGCCGAGCCGCGCAGAGTGGCTTCTAGATCTCGCCACGGAAGCGCGCCATCGGCGAAGCACGGCTGAGTGATCACGCCGACCACGGGCGCTTGCGCCAGGCCATGGCCCAGGGTTCCCTGGGATGCTATGTGCCTCCTGGGTGCCCGCGCTATCTCATCTTCCTGTGGCCCGCCGGCTGGCGCGGACACGAGCGGTGTGCTCCCTGCTCCTCCTCGAGCAGGGCTTGGCCGGAATTAGATGGTGAGGGCTAATCCGCAAAGACACCGTGCACAGAAGTACAGATCGGCCCTTACGCGATTTCAGCAAAACCCGGGGCCTTTCCGGAAATGCTGTCCTATTCGGATTATGGAAAAAGATTTTCGATTTAGGTTTAATTCTTGCAAAAATTATATCTTGAGCTAGAATGTCCAAATCCAGTGATTCGATTTGCGTTTATTTTTCTTATGAGGTGTGCTATGCAGTAAAAATATCATATTCCATGTTTGTGATACTTTTATATAGGACTTTAATTAAATGTCAGAAATGCTTGCCATTTCGTAAATGCATAGTAATTTGTAGAATGCTCATAAAAATGTGTTTTTGATCTTGATGGTCTTGTTTTGAGGTGCTCTATCTATAAAAAAGATATACTTGCATGTCTAGTGTAATTTTATATAGTTGTAGTTCAAGTGCTTATTTTTGCCTTGCGCTTGAATAAATTCATAAATAGGGTCTTTACTTCAAGTTAGGATTTAATTCTTTTTTGTGGGCTGTTTATATGTCCTTAGGAAGTCATTGATGTGATTAACACATGAGTTGGCCATACTTCATAATACAAAGTATTTATAGGTCCAATTAATTGTCTTTGTCTTGTGATTTTATGCCTAGGGCAGTAGGTTTATCCAAATGGGATGAGAATTTTGGTTGGGATGCTAGTGTTGTATGCTGTGTCTACTATAATTTGTAGGATTTTGGGGTAAGCCAATCATGGTGCTCTTTGTTCAATACTTGGATGTTCAAATTAGGGGGTTAAGTTCTTTTACAGTCTTAATTTAATCTAGAAATTGGTAAGGTTTCCGGTTTACTTGTCTAAAGATGATAGTTAGTGTGTTAGCTTGATCATCTACTGGTGAAGTTTCATGGTCATTGGATGAATGGTTTAGGAGTTATGGGTGTGACAAGATGGTCACTGTGGCTGTTTAGTGGCTGTTTTCAGGAATGGGTCGATATTCTGTGTTTTAGGGGTAGTTAACCTCGTGGAATCAGTTTGTGATGTCTTCATATGTTTGATGGAGAATTTCATAAGCTTTCCAGAATGTCTTCATTCATATCCATAGGGTCTATGGTTATTTATTTATGATTTATTTACTGATCTGTTAGTTATAAGGTTAGGACTAGTAATTGATGTGCTTGAATAAGTGATGTTGTGCGCTAGGCTTATTGTCGTGTTCAAGGTGATTAGTGGTATGATGGGTGGCTAAGTAGTATACTAGGGTTACATTGTTGTAGTAGAAAACGTAGTAGATGACATGTGCTTATGGTACACGCTCTTGGATGTTGACTACCTTGTAGAAAGAATAAGCAAAGCACGCATTTGCATTATCATACCATGTGTATTCTTAGTATTCCAGCATGCACCAGCATCATACACAGGATCGCAGGAGGCGTAACGTGACGTAGAAACAAGTGGATCCAAAAGAGGAGTCACCAGGAGAACCTCAGCACGTGAAGTGATCGAGAATCGGGAACCGTGACGTGGAGTGATCAGTGCGGGAGCTTCAACATTGATCGTATTAGGAAGGCAAGCCCAGAGCATTTCCTCCTACTCGGTTTTGCAAATTAATTTACTTGCGTCCTTTATTGTTTATGATGCATTAAGTTTATAGGTGTTACTTGGAACCGTTACTTGCATTATGAGTACCTTGATCCACTCCAATACTTTACCCTAATTAAGTTCAGATCTCGCTTATGCTTAGCACGCTTAATTAGGATCGGTAGAAAGACGGGTGATTGACCCTCATCCGCGAGGTAGGTGGTTACTACCCTTTGGTTGATATCATGGAGGTTGGTTAGAGAACATAACCATGTGGCCTTGTTAAATCACGACTAGTCGGAGTTTGTGGTGTGTTAGACCACGGAAACTCGGCGATGTCACTTAATGGGACTATGGCTTTGTACGTCCTCGGATCATGTTGAACAATGCCTCAGCGTATAGGCGGGAAGGATGCGATCATCCGACCGCGAAGCCTTTGAGGATGTTTGGGCCGGAATTTCAACGGAGTTGGAGTGTGTTGCCCATGTGCGCGGTATTAAAGCCGGTGGCCGGTCGCGCCGGAGGTACTGGTAGCGGGCATGCCACAGTGCAGCGTATTCGTTGCAATCCGTGTCTCCACCCAGGAATAGACCAAGGTGATCTAATCGACTCAGGAAGACGGAGACGTGTGGTTTGTGTGAGGAATACGCCCGAATTTGGTTTGCAATCGATTATAATCGCCATCGTTCTGGGCGGTGAACACTTGGCCAAGCGGCAACATGCATAAATCATTGTGAAAAAAATAGGATGGTTATGGTTCTATGTTGTTGATCTTTGGTATACTCAACTGGAAAAGGATAGGATGGTTTTGTTTGCTCGTATTACCACTGGAGTTGGAATAGAATCGGTGCTAATCTGAAATGATGTTGAGGATCTAAACAAAAGATGATAAGCTAAGAGTCCTTTATCACTAAATGATTATTTAATAAGCTCATCTTTTATCGCAAGTTTAAATGAGTCAGCTACCCCACTTATAAAGCCTTGCATACTCCTTGGTGTCACTTTATTTTTGGTTTATGACGGTAAGTCTAGCTGAGTACCTTCCTTGTACTTTTCGGGGTTTTATTCCACTTGTTGCGAGATCTATAAGACCTTTTGTGGCAACAAGATGGACCTGTATCCCACTACGGGAGGATTAGACCTTGGGCAAAGGTCATCTCTTATATCCCATTTCTCCATGCTTTTGCAGTTTGATGATGGACCGGGCACTATTTTTAACTAAGTGTGCGTTTGTAAAACAACACTTTATTTTGCTTCCTGCAGTTTTGTTTCCAACTTGGTATTGTAATAACTATTTTCGCAACTCCATGTAACCAACTACTTGTGAACTTATGTATTACTATGGGCGGTATTATGTTGAACTTAATTCGGTCTGGGCTGTATTGTGGGAAAGTTTGAAATCCTTCGTGGTTTCACCGGACTACCGGGTTGATATAAGCGTCATGTGCTAATTAAGTTGCTTAAGCGACATCATTAGTACATTATGTTTATATTAAAAAGATTGGTTCTGTTACAGGCCGACTCATCTCCACCAATCAGTGGAGTCTAGATCCACCTCCAGAGCTTTGAAGATCAATAATTATCGTCCATTTAGGTCGGTTTGATCCGAGGGTCAAGTTAATCTGGGGTTACATGCGATGCATTCTGGCCTCGGGTAAAACCCTAATTCATTCTCAGTCATTCAAGACTTCAATCCGGAGAGAGAGTTAGATAGAGAAGGGTCCCTCGAATGGATCTATCTCTATAGGGTATTAGTATCAAGAGAGATTGAGAGAGTATAGAGTGGAGGTAGATTTTGAGGAAGCGACTGTCGGTGTCTCCTCTCCGAGTGTACTGCGGGATCAAGTCTAGAACTGAAGGCTTGGTTTTGGAATCGTATTCGGCAATTCAACTCTAATACTAGTAAGTTAGCCGTTGTTATTGTTCTTTGGTTTACAAGTTTACTTTATTCCGCTTCTGCGTTGGGAATAGAGTAATCGTTCTTTAGCATAAGCGTGGTGCTTAGGCTAGGTTCCATGTAGATGCTCCCTATCCGTAGAATCAGGTAGTAGTAGTGAGGGAAGTGACAATCCCTTTATTACCTTTGTAATCCACTTCCCGTTGGTAGGTAAGGTAGGTCCTTTGTGCTCCGGTTTAGCATCCTCTGTGGTGTCTATTCCTGGGTACCCCCTTAGAACAATAGTCTCAAAGCTTGCCATAGGTTAGAAGAAGACGACGAAGGAGTTCTCTCTATATCGCTTAATTCTCACTTGACTAGCACCTGAGGGTAGTAGTAAAGATCGGGTTAGTCTACGTTTTTTCTCTTAGCGGATAAAAACAAATACGATACTCGGGACTTATCTCGGGTGAAGTGCTCACCGATATCCGTGCGCTTGCGGATTATTTCTCTTTGATTCTTTCGTGTGTGCGTATCTAGTGTCAACAAGCATTTCGGCGCGTTCACGGAGAAAAGACGGAAGTCTCGCTAGGATAACCTAAATCTTGCTCTTGTACCTATACTTTTATCTTTTTCTTGCACTTTACTTTTCCGTACATTTTATCTTTTTCTATCCTTATGGATAATTCAAATTTCATTCCTATCTTTCAATTTTACGCACTTACGGAGACCGGCTAGTGCCACATGAGTCATCACAACCTATCCAAACACCTAGCTATGCCGAGTCCGTGAGTTGATTGCATTGGTCCAAAGCCTATCCTTTTCGGGAGAAGGAGACGAAAACCCTTACCTTCACATTAGAGACTTTGAGCAAACGTGTGTCTTGCCGCATAGAGGGCATGTCCGACAAAACCCTCCGTTGGAAGCTATTTCCTTTCTCATTAAAGGGAAAAGCTAGACAATGGTATGATAAAGCCGTAGGGTAAGCAACAGGGGACGGGGTCCTTACGCCTCCAGCTTTTTGCCTAGATTTCTATCCCATCTCCCAAATCGTTGACCTTAGAGTCAAGGTTACGACTATTAAGCAAGAACTCCGAAGAATCTTCTGGCCTCATCCTGGAATCGTTTTACTACACTTTTAGCATCAGCCCTAGGACCTTAGTCTACCGTGATCCCATTCTTTTACAACACTTTTATAAAGGTCCGAGTGTGGCGCAGAAAATTGCTCGACACAACTTCGGGAGGATCATTCTTGCATATCTACGCGAAGAAAGCAAGATCAATCCTAGACCAAATCCTATCCGGTGAATTAGACTACCTCCTAGAAGTAGAACCTCAAGTAGGCGAAGACAAACATTTGCGAGGATACACCATCAACTTCGCCTAACCCATGTCTTGAGCAAGACAAGGAAGACATTCCACTTCCCGATTTTTATGCTAGATATTGAACCCGATTTGTTTTCCGATTTTGGAAACATCTTCAACTATCACAAGGTGAAGAAGCCACAAGGCAAATATCACTCAATAAAGCCATGCAATATTGATGAGGATATTCCAACGGAAAGACCTCGGGGAGAGTTAGTATTTGTCATGAGCAATGAGTGGTTAGAAGAGCCGAGCTTTCCTCTGAAATAGTCGTTGGATTCATCTTCTCTTCCCATTCATTGCATGATTAACAATGATCGCATAGACGCTCTCTACAATCCGATTAGTTATAAATATCATGTCTACTACACTAGCAAGATATTTGCGAAGAAACATGACATTGACCCCAACCGGTGAAGTTCATAAGAAATCTTTCAAGACAAATTCTTCCTTGTTTAGGAATCCTACATGTCCTACCACTCGGGTAGAAGCAACCCCGTCCACTTAAGCTTTATGTCTTTGACAGGGGACTTCCACCGTTGATAGGACAACCATTTAGAAGACTTCTTTATGAGGGACAACCGGAAGCTTAACATTTGTTTAGGCAAGAAACCTCAGGTTGCAATGTCCATTTCACACTCTTTAAATGCTATGACCGAGCCCCATCCACATTATGATCCGTTGGAGGAATTTAGACGACCTCTCTAGAATTCCTAGTGAAGCCGGGAATTAGAAGATGAAGCTAATTCTTCATGAAGAGCCGAAGCTTTCCGAGAATGACCATTAGATGAATTTACCTTACCACCTAGGCCTCTATTGAGTTCAAACCTTTACCAGTGGTCTTAGATATGCCTTTCTAGGAAATGATCGGAACCTCCCGTCATCATAAGTGATACTCTCCACTCAGAGCGGACTTTTCGGCTAATGGCCGTCCTAGAAAAACATAAAAAAGCTTTGGCTACTACATCCGGGACCTCAAAGGAATTAGTCCGCCTTTGTACCCATCGCATTCCCACAGATCCCGATATTCCACCATCCGGAGAACCCCAACGTAGGCTCAATAATGCGATGAGGGAAGTTGTTAAGAAAGAAGTTTTAAAAGCTGCCACGCCGGGATTATTTACCTAGTGCCACACGGTGCGGGCCGCCATTGTCCAAGTTGTGCCTAAAGGGAGGCATGATTTGTTGTCCAAAATGAGAAGAATGAGTTAATCCCACAAAAGAACCGTCACGGGATGGCGAATGTGCATAGATTATAGAAAGTTTAATAAGGCAACAAGAAAAGATCACTTTCCTTTGCCTTTCATTGATGAGAGCGCTTAGCCAACCATTCTTACTTTTGCTTCCTTGATGGATATTCTGGATATCATCAAATCCCTATCCATCCTAATGATCAAAACAAAACGACCTTTACATGCCCTTATGGAACCTTTGCTTATCGTAGGATGTCTTTTGGGTTATGTAATGCACCCTTCTTTTCAAAGATGTATGATGTCTATATTTTGACGATATGATTGAAAAGATTATGGAAGTTTTCATGGATGATTTTTTTTTTATGGAAAAACTTTTGATGAGGCCTTGAAACATAGATCGAAGTTTTGCAAAGATGGAGGAAAAACACTTAGTCCTTAATTGGGAAAAGTGTCATTTCATTGTTGCATGAAGGAATAGTATTTAGGACACTTATGTCTCGAAAGAGGCATCGAGATAGAGCCAAAATAGAAGTTATTGAACAACCCTCTCCTATCAATGTGAAAGGAATTAGAAGTTTCCTTGGTCATGCTTGGTTTTTATCCCAGATTCATAAAAGATTTCTCTTTCATCGCTAGACCTGCTTCTTACCCGCTTATTGGCTAAGGATGTTCCTTTGACTTTGATGATGCCAACACAATCATTTGAGATTCTTAAGAAAGCTCATCTCGCTCCAATCATTCAACCCCGATTGGACTTTACCTTTTGAAAATTATGTGTGATGCAAGTGACTACGCTATAGGAGCAAAGGATAGACGGACTAAAGGATAAGAAGCATCATGCAATAGCTTACGCTAGCAAAACTTTGACGGACCTCGCCTTAATTATGCTACCACGAAAAGAGCTCCTAGCTATTGTCTTTGCTATTGATAAGTTTAGATCCTACTTAGTGGGTGCCAAAGTGATTGTTTACACGATCATGCCGCTTTAAAATATTTGCTCACTAAGAAAGATGCTAAACCTCGTTTGATAAGATGGATTTATTACTCCAAGAATTTGATCTAGAAATAAAAGATAAAAAGGGAGTAGAAAACTTCTGCTGCCGATCACTTGTCTAGAATGCGGTTGAGAAACCACAGAAACTACCCATGACGACGCACTCCGGGAGACATGCTCCTACGGAATCAGCAGTCAGGCCACCTCGGTATGCGAGGATATTGTTAATTTTATGGTTACAAAGTTACGTGCCACCAGGAGGAGGCAACAAAAGGAACTTATCAGCCGTACTCACATATGGGATGAGCCCTACCCTTCAGAGTGTGCTACGATGGCACCTTTCAAGATGTGTGCCCTTGAAGAAGGAATCAAAATCATTGAAAGATGCCACTCATCACCATGGAGGCCATTATGGGGTGTTCAGGTACACATGCGAAGATTTGGCAATGTAGGTTTTACGGCCAACAATGTATGAAGACACAAAAAGATTTCATTCGGAGATGGGTCCTTGTCAAAGACATGGCAACATTAACTCAAGAGATGCCATGCCACTTATCAACAAACCTTGATCGAGCTCTTTGATGTCTCAGGAGTTGATTTCATGGGACCATTTCACCATCAAGAAATGTGAATACATCCTCTTAGGCAAAAGTGGATTATGTGTCCAAATGGGTCGAAGCTCGCCATGCAAAAGGAAGCAGATCGCTCAAGCTCCAAAAAGATGTTCAGAAGAAATAATATTCCCAAAGATTTGGAGTCCCAAGGATAGTCATAAGTGACGGAGGATCACATTTCATCGACAAGCGTTTCGAGCAATACTTATTGAAGCATGGAGTACGCCATAATGTTGCTACTCCGTATCATCCTCGAATAAGTGGCCAAATGAGAGACATCAAATAAGCAGATCAAGAATATTCTTCGGAATGGTGAATGAAATGAACAGGCATGGAAGGACAAAACTTCCCCGATGCACTATGGGCATATCGAACGGCATACAAGACACCTATTGGGATGTCACCATATCAACTAGTCTATGGAAAGACTACACTTACCGGTAGAGCCGGAATTCAAAGCTCCCGGGCCATCAAGAAATGGAATATGGATCTAGAAGCGACGGAGAATAGGAGGATGCAAATCTGCGAATTAGAAGAATGGAGAAAGAGCCTATCACAACGCCAAGATATACAAGAGAAAGAGTGAAAAGATATACTGACAAAGAGAATCAAGATCAAGGAGTTCACACCTAGGAGACAAGGTATTACTTTTAATTCGATGGTCAAACTCTTCGGGCAAGGAAAGCTTCGAAGCAAATGGGAAGGACCGTTCGAAGTAGTAAGCTCATCATCACATGGAGCCGTTACGCTCGCAACAACGAAGGTACGATATTCCAGGTAAATGGTCAACTTAAAATATTTTTAGAGCCCATTGAGGAAATAGGTGAAATAGATGAATTAAACTTCTTTCTCAATTAGGTAGTTGGGCCCGACCTTTTTACTTTTCGTTTTTCGGGGTCCAGGTATTTTTCCGAACGACAAAATATGCTAATTAGGTTAACGAAAAACTGCGGGCGGGGGGTCCACCTGCCGAAGTCGGCCCGACCCATAGGGGGAGTGGCGACTCATGACTCCCCATTCGCTGTCGGCTTTTGCACTCGTGATCCTTCCATACTCTTCCTTCAGGAATTTTTGCCGATTAGGTTTTTGAGATCACGTTGACGCGTTATCCTTCGGAGATTCCCTTTAGATGCCTCTTTAGATGCCTCTCCATCCACATATAAAGAAGCCCGACCTCAAGCCAGCCTCGTTCCATCTAAAGCCTCGCCTCCTACCATCAAGCTTGCTACGCAAAGAATGGCGAAGTCGCAGCGTAGAATTTAGATCCAGGAGATTGATCCGTCGGGATTGATCTCAACACCATCCTGAAGAGAGGAGCCCGAGAGCAAGGCCATCGTTCTTGCTAAGCCCAAACCCCTAGCCTCCATTCCTCCAAAGCCTCAAGCTTCTGACCCATAGCTACTTCGCCCAACCATTCATCCGCCGCACCCAAGCCTTTGCTCCTAGATGGACCTCCACCAAAGGGTCCTATTGTGAAGCTCCCGCATGGGCACCAAGATCCTCCGCCTAAGCACAATGAGATGCTTATGGGAGTGAAGACCAACAAGCAAGGGAAATTGTCTCGTGCTAAGTATAGCACCGGAGAGCGCCTAAAATGTTCGAGAGTCCTGCTCACCTGAGCAAGAGTGAATTCGTCCCTCCGGCGAAGCCCCGAGCGACTCTCGCCGCCTCGGAAGCTCCAAGGAAGCGTCGCAAGACCGTTGCGGACTTAGAGAAGGAGTTAGAAACTCATAGCGACGTTATAGCATCTCGCGAAACACTCAACATGTCCCGGAAGCGGTAGCATTGTCACTCTCATAGATAGACTTCGTGCGCAAGAAGAGAGGACGGATAAGTTAGAAAAAGGAGGTTAGACGCTCACAGAGAAGCGAGTTGATTAGATGTAAGGTCCTAGATGGCTAGAGGGGGTGAATAGCCTATAAAAATTTCTACAAACTCACTAAGCAAACTTCGTTAGATAAACAAACGACGGAAAGCAAGTTATGTAGCTACCAGGTGTTGCAAGCCTCCTATCCAACAATTCTAGTATGTGATCACAAGTACACACAAGAGCTACCACTAGTGATCATGAGTTCTACCCACGGATTTAATCTACACAAGGAGTGGTTCCCACGACCACACAAGCAGTTCTACCCACGGGATTTAGTACACAGAGTTGTGGTTCCGGCCAGAACCACGCAAGCAATTCTACTTTGCAAGAATGTAAACAAGATAATGCGAGAGAGGGTAGAAGCTGTTATACCGACGCGTAGAGTCGAGGTTGCCAATCACCGAGAGAATGAACAATTAATTACAATCGGCAACACACAATCGATGACGGCCAATCACCGGGAGACAAAGATGAACACAATTGTTTTATCCCCTAGATGTTCACTTGGGCACCGCCAAGCCTACGTCACCCGTTGTGTCGATCAACACCTAGATGGTCCTTTGGTGTGACCTCAAGCCACTTGCCTTAAAGGCACTCCCCGTTAGGAAACCACAAGGCGCCACTCTCAAGTGAGATACACAAATGACACGCGCAATCCAATAAGAGTTACTCTTCGCGCGATCCCGCGAGGTGAGCACAAGAACCCTTACAAATCAACCGGAGGTGGCCAAGAACATACACCTTCTCTTGCCAACGCCTCCAACAATCTCAAGCCGACTAGGAAGCGGTACTCTCCAAGAGTAACAAGAAATCCATAGGCTAAACCACCCACAAGTGCCACTAGAATGCTCGAAGCAATGCAATGCACTAGGTGATCTCTCAATCTCACTTTGGATGAGCAACAAGCAAGAGAGATGAGAGGGAGAGTGTTCTCTAGCACAAAGGATGAGCAAGTGAGTAGAAATGGGCGAGGACTCTCCCATGGCCGGCCAAGGGGCTATTTATAAGCCCAATGAAATCTAAGTTACCCCTCGGGCAGCCGGATTTCAACCGCGGGCGGCCCTGCTCTCAAGCCCGGGACGCGTCCGCCTCCTCCACGCCCGCGACCGCCGACCGTTGGCGGCCCAACGTTCAAATCACCTCGCGTCCGGCCAGCGTCGATACTGCGTCCGTTCCAGCCCGGCCGCGTCCGTGCCCAGCGTGGAGTAAACGCCCGCGTCGAAACTTCTGGTCAGCGTCCGGCCCAGCGCCGGACGGCGCCCCACGCCCCCCTCAAGACGGGGCCCAGCCCGAGCCTCGGCGAAGCCAAGACGCGCGGATCAGACCTGATGAACGGCTCAAGGCCCGTCGCGTGCGTCGTCGTCCGATCGCTTAGCGACACCGCTCACGCTTGAACCACAATCTGGCCGGACGCGGTCCGGCGCCAATGCCTAACAGCGTCGGCCCGGGCTATCAAAACTCGTTTCAGCCCGTCGTGACGCCAATCCTCTCGAACATGCTATCCAACAAGTATACCAACTTGATCAACAAAGATAGCATGAATTCAACAAATTTTGATCCGACGCAATAGAAAATATGCATCCATTTTTCTCAAAAGCGTAGAATCCGCTACCTTGAGCTCGGCGGAGGAAAGAGAGGGACCCGAACCCATCTCTGCAAACCCTGTGCACACCAAGCGCCTGCTGTAAATGTGCCAGCACCACCAAGTGTACATCTCCATGTGCTTGTGTGTTAACTTTCACAAACATTTCCCAAAGGTTAGGTTAGCTTCGCTAGGCCTTTACATCTCGATGCGCTTCTGAATTCACCTAGTGGCACACTGATGCGTCGAATAGCCGATAAGACTTCCCCTCTTAATAGTGCGGTATGTGATCCTAAACCACTCACACCCTCTATGGTGTCTTGAGTGCAAAACAAAATGGCCCTATCGGTTATACCTTTTTGCCTTGAGCCCATTTTGTTCCTCCAAATGATATGAACACTTCACACCATCATGTGACCGTCTCGATCCATCGACCTCGACTTCACTTGCCCTTCACCAGGTGCATCGGTCCATCGGCGCCTAGTCTTGCCCGAGCTTCACCATCGCATGGTCCTTCACTCCGAAGCCTCGACTAGCCCTTCACCTTCAACACCGGTCCATGGAGCCAAGCATCGTCTTGATCTTCATCTTTGATCACATGACATGTGTCATGCTTCATATGCAATAAGCTCATCATACATGGACAACCTTTCTCTAAATCAACCACTTAGATAAACAATGTTAGTCCTAGGTTTCATCAATTATCCAAAACCAAACTAAGGGACTTTCATTAGATAAGATTTATCTTAGCATCGAAAGGCCTGGTGTGTTTAGATTAAAGTTTTAGTTTGCAAGAGTGCTTAGTTAAAGTTTCGATCTTAGTTCTTTTCAATACTTGTAATCCAGGCCTTAATGAAGATGAAATAAAGTTTTCTAGTTATATTTATTATTGCATATGTGTTGCCTCTTTTGTCTCCACCTTGTTGTGAATGAAGATAACGGGGAATCTAGTGTGGGGACAACCGACGACGAGGCCAACGGATATCACGAACCAGTATAAATATTTGAGAGTATACGTAAAGATCACGCACGACGAAGCGGACCCGAGGGGCCACTGCGAGTCGGCCGCCCCCACATCCGGGGCTCGGCCGCCCATGGGCCGGGCCCGAGCTTGGCTCCGGTTTTCGTCCCACGATCGCAGTTTGCTTCCCCTATGTTCCAAATTTTATACCGATCACGTTTTGCCGATTCGTTTTGGGGAACACTTTGAATTAAATCACTTGCTATATATATTGAGAAAGGTAGATTATTTTAATTATGACCCCAAGATAGACTCGCACCATGATAATTCCTGGGAATCCATTCTTTATTGGGAACATATTTTATAGGGACCCCTTTTTACTTAAGTTGTTGAGGGCAGGTGATATAGCATGGGCCATGAGAACTGGATTTCTTGATGTCTAGTTGCTTGGAGAATTTCTTTTCGAAAAATCTTAAAATATTAGCTATACTTCTCACTCTTTGTGGTTATAAATGCCTATAGAGCCTCATCGACAAAATTAGAAAGACGGCACATAAGCTTTTATTTTGTTGAGAATAGTCTTAGCGATATTAGAGCCTTAGAGAAGGGTCTCTTACTCATATGATCAAGTGCACTTACACCCATATATCTGCTTGCTCCTACAGAGATGCGCAAAAACATGCTTTCGCCGTTTCATCCATCTCTATATTTGGGAGAGGATACATACACTTTCTAGGATTTCTATATGCTCCATGGATTGTTATCATCATCAGTACATTGAAAGAAGATTATTATTTATCATCATCATCATTCCAAGAAAGTTATTGTGTCCAAGATTGAGACATGGGCTATGCAAAAATAATGTTAAAAAAAAGAGAAAGAAAGAAAGAAAAGAGATAGCCCATGAGCTCCAAAGTATTCCAATCCCAAGAAGAAGGAAAAGTTCAAATAAGCTCAAGGAGCTATTCAAGAGAAGATCAAGCAAAGCAATGTTCAAGAGAAGAGTGTGCAAGAGAGGGAAGGAGCATTATTATCATCAATTTAGCCACCAAATATTCCACACACTTGCACACACTTGATCTAGAGTAAGGTCCCTCTCTTGGTTCCCGTTTTTGACTAATCAATATACACGGGTGAAAAATGCTATTCCTTGAAATACCTTAAACTCCATATAAGCCTTAGTAGAATAGGAGGCATACTCTTTCACATGCCTCAAGAGAGTTCCATAAATACCACATACATTGAGAGATTTGAGTGCTCTATACTTAATGGTGAGATCTACAAATACCACATATAAAGAGTGATTCGAGTGTGCTACATGATGGAGAAGGGTAAGCTAAGTTTTCTTTGCAAAAATATTATAAAAACTCCAAGTGAGGATTGATAGAAGAAGGATCTCTACTTCGCGCTGTTCCATCTTTCAACTCCCAAAGTTCAATGGTAGACACTTTGAATCCCGAATGTAGGTATGATCGGGGATAATCTAATGTTGATGTCTTGGTTTGAGGCTATGCTTAAAGTAATCCATCCTTTTCCTCGAGACGAGTAAAAGACAAGTGTGGGGGAGTTTGTTGACGGTCGTTAACTCATAAAATTAACCATCAACCTAGTGCAAATGGACCTATTCATAAATACTTGATAGATATAGGGTTACCATTGTGAGAATTCCACGAGTTTTGGTGAATATCTATTTGCACGGGGTGACAGCTGAAAATCACCCAAGATGGCCCATGTCGGGTTTACATAGAGAGAAAGACCGAACGGGTGAAAAAGTATAATCTAGAAGACTCCGAAGGCGAACACTGAAACAGGGCCCACATTGCAGCAGCAGGCGGTGGCCAAGCTCGAAAGGAGTCGGCCGACTCATCTCAATCGGAGGTGGAGTCTCGCGGATCCTGCCTCCACCGACTTTGAAGATCAATAATTATCGTCCATTTAGGTCGGTTTGATCCGAGGGCTGTGGTTAATCCTAGGGGGCTATATAAGCGAGCCCTGGCCCCAGGTAAAACCCTAATTCATTCTCCAATTCATTCAAGACTTCAATCCAGAGAGAGAGTTAGATAGAGAAGGGTCCTCGAATGGATCTATCTCTATAGGGTATTAGTATCAAGAGAGATTGAGAGAGTATAGAGTGGAGGTAGATTTGGAGGAAGCCCGGCACGTGTGTCTCTCTCTCAGTGTACTGCGGGATCAAGTCTCCAACTTGAGGCTTGGTTTTAGAATCATTCGGCAAATTCAACTTCTAATACTAGTAAGTTCGTTGTTATTATTGTTCTTTGGTTTACAAGTTTACTTTATTCGCCGCGTTGGGAATAGAGTAATCGTTCTTTAGCATAAGCGTGGTGCTTAGGCTAGGTTCACTTGTAGATGCTCCTATCCCGTAGGAGCCGTGGTAGTAGTGAGGGAAGTGACAATCCCTTTATTACCTTTGTAATCCACTTCCCGTTGGTAGGTAAGGTAGGTCCTTTGTGCCCGGTTTAGCATCCTCCGTGGTGTCTATTCCTCGGTACCCCCTTAGAACAATAGTCTCAAAGCTTGCCATAGGTTAGAAGAAGGCGACGAGGAGTTCTCTCTATATCGCTTAATTCTCACTTGACTAGCGGCCCAGGGTAGTAGTAAAGATCGGGTTAGTCTATTGCACGTTTTCTCTTAGCGGATAAAAACAAATACGATACTCGGGACTTATCTCCGGGTGAAGTGCTCACCGATATCCGTGCGCTATGGATTATTTCTCTTTGATTCTTTCGTGTACGTATCTAGTGTCAAAACGCGGTCGGGGCGAGAGAGGAAGACAAAGAGAGAGAAGTGAGAAGAAGGAGAGAGGAGTGGGCCGGCCGTTATCGGTTTGTCGGGATCTTTGCGATGGCCATGCCATCGGCAAACGTCTGCCATGGAGATGTTTGGGTTTTGACCATCGACGTCACAACTTGCTCGAAACTTTTGAAATTTTTACCACACTACACATGCCATGCCAACACAACTCGTCAAGTTTCGTCAATTTCGGACTTCGTTTGGATTTTATACAATTTAAAAACACTTTTAGGCACGTCACTACCCGTATTACGGCGCGGGTCGTAATTTCATGCGAGGTCCTGAATACGGCCTCAACATACTCCGAGCATCATGAATATCATTTTCGAATCAAAAGTTTGCATTATTTCATGTACTGAGTTCAAATTTAGAGGTGCGGAAAATTCAAAAGAAACCAAAAAAATTAACGAAATATATCTAAAAAGTTCAAAATTGTCCCAACTTTTGAACTGGGATGTGTTTGGTATAGGAAGCCACGAGAAAAAATTAGGAAGAAAAACACAAAAAATTCAAATTTTGCCAACGGCTAGGAAGCCGTCGGCAAAGTCGCTTGCCGAGTGGCCGGCCATCGGCAAACAAGGTGGGCTGGCGCTCCCGGGCGGCCACGTGGCTCGCTGCGTTGGCCGTGGCCCAGCGAGCAATGGAACAGTTTGCCGATGGCCTGCGGCGCGGCCATCGGCAAAGCAGAGCGGCGTCGGTCGCCGTCCGCTCTGCGGCAAACTGTAGATGGGGTGAGTATCGTGCCGGGCCATCGGCAAACAAGTTCTTGGCGATGGCTTTTGTTCGCCGATGGCCAAGGCCATCGGCAAACAAGGTATTTGCGATGGCGTTTGTTCGCCGATGGCCGACCATCGGCAACAATATGTTTGCCGATGGCTTGACTTTGCCATCGGCTTAAGCCATTTGTTTGCGATGGCTTATTCCTTGGCCATCGGCAAACTCGCATCATCGCCCGAAACTCGCTCTCAGTGGGTGACTTAACCATAACCAAATGCTAAGACAATGGAAAACGGGAGTAAAAGTTGACTATCATACAACTCAAGGATCTAGAAACAATCTTCAAGTCATCATGACCCACTTAT